>CM041782.1:179111206-179437275 GCA_023374045.1 Limonium bicolor | reverse complement strand
GGTCTTGAAGATTTGAGAAGATAGAGTTGAAGAGCTTGGCAAGACTAAGAGAATGGTGGTCTTAGAATTTGATTCGGCAAATGGAGCTAGGAGATATAAGAGATTGAATATGGTGGTGTGTGTGGTGCTGTAGAAAACCGAGAATGAGAGGAAGAAGAGAGGTTGGAGACGGTGCGAAAGCAAGAGAATGAAGAGAATGAGAAGAAACTAGCTAGATTTTAAGATATTTATCCAAAAGTAAATAGTAACTTACTTTATTACTTTACTTACTTATTAAACTAACAAAGGGGATGACTCACCCTTATAAAAAACGGCCCCCTTTAGTACTTAGGGGTGTTTTGCTCTTTGTTGACCAATTAAATCATTTATATTGACTTATGTTATAAACTAGCATAATTTGGTTACTATTCACTAAACAAGGCACATAATTGTGAACCTTTTGATTTCCCATTGATTTAGACTTCCTAATGTGATAATAAGTAGTACACATGTTAATTAAAGAGTAATAATGGACATTTAGCCATTCAAAACCCATTTACAAGACAATTGATTTCAAAAATGTGCTTTAAGACTCCTTAAAGCACATTTTGTGTTTTAACTTGTTTTCAAGCTTGGTTTTCGTTAGTAATTGGTTTAATATGTTCATTAACATGTAAATAAGGTCTTGGTAAGCTTATCAAGTCTTAACCAAGATCATCCCAAGCTTAGAGCACATTTTCGCCCATATTGACTTTAAGGTATTTAGTTGTGTTACTGTGGTTTAAATTGTTCACTAATGTTTCTAAGGCACTTTTTAGCCTTATTATACCATATTTTTGTATTTAAATAGCATATAAAGGTTTGGGGTATTTCAATCTACCCCCTTTAAAGAACTTTGTCCCCAAAGTTCACACTTCCCACATATCTTTAATATTAAAGCACGGGAATTACTTATGAAACAATACTTCCATACCACATTAACAACATACTTACATAACATCGGACACAAGGTCCAAACAACATCACATCATTCAGACACAACGGTTTGTAACATAACAACATAACATAGACGATGTATTTCAATACATGTCGTACACACATAACCGAAACGGCTCTACCCCCCTTAAAATAGGGGTACGCCCCGTACCCTATATACACAAACACTAAGAAGTAAACAATGACGGGTACTTCGCCTTCATCTTATCTTCCAGCTCCCAGGTGGCCTCCTCGACGTCCTGGTTAGACCAGAGAGGACTTCACCAGTCTCACAGACTTATGGCGAGTGTCTCGAGTCTTAGTGTCCAGAATCCGTACGGGAGTCTCCACTGATCGCATGGTCGGCTCTAAGGTTAGCTTTTCGGGCTGAAGTACATGAGACGGATGAGACATATATTTCTTCAACTGGGACACATGAAATACATCATGTACCTTGCCCAGCTCAGTAGGTAAATCTAGCCTGTAAGCTACGGGCCTATCCGCTCCGTCACAACATAAGGCCTCACATATTTCGGGCTCAACTTGCCTTTCTGGCCAAAACGAAAGATTCCCTTCATGGGGGATACTCTAAGGAATACCTGGTTGCCCACGGTGAACTCCAGGTCATGTCTGCGCACATCGGCGTATGCTTTCTGCCTATCTTAAGCTGCCTTCATGTTAGCCCGGATCTGGCGTACTTCTACTTGTACTTGCTCCAGATACTCTGGTCCTATAATGACCGTCTCACTCGACTCATCCCAGCATAATGGCATACGGCATGGTCTACCGTACAAAGCCTGGAAGGGAGACATCTTGATCGAAGCATGGTAACTGTTGTTATAGCTAAACTCAACCAGATGTAACTTATCAATCCAGCTGGTCTGAAAGTCAAGTGCACATGCACGCAACATATCTCAAGCGTCTGAATGGTGCGCTCACTCTGACCATCAGTCTGTGGGTGGAACGCCGTACTCAGCTTCAGCTCGGTACCTAGCGCTTCCCGTATGGATTTCCAGTACCACGAGAGGAATCTGGTATCCCTGTCAAACACAATCGTTTTCGGTACCCCATGATGTCTTACAATCTCTCGGTCAAAGAGTTCTGCTAGCTTCGCCACTTTCCAAGTGTCCTTCATCGGAATGAATCGGGCCACTTTGGTCCGTCGGTCAATAACAACCCAAATCATATTCAGGCCTCCCCTTGTAGGCGGAAGTCCTACTACGAAGTCCATGGAAATGTCATGGAACTTCCACTCAGGCATTGGCATTGGCTGCACCATACCACCAGGCCGTCGGTGCTCAAACTTGACCTTCTGGCAAGTGAGACACCTCAACACATAATCATTCACATCTTTCTTCATTCCAGTCCACAAAAATATCTTTTCATACCTTTATACATCTTTGAAGCTCCGGGTGAATCGAAGTAGTAGAACAACGGGATTCACTCAGTATGCGCTCCTTCAGCTCAGCGCTACTCCTCGGAATACACAGTCGGCCATTAAGCCTAATCAGATCATCATCATGGAGTCAGAAGTCATACTTCTGACCCCTCGAATGTGCCATCAATAAGCTTCTGCCTATTTCCAACATATACTGATCCGACATCTGAGCACTCTGCATCTCTTCAACCAAGCTAGAATGAGAGACTAGCGAATGGAGAGAGTGTGCTCGGCGACTCAGTGTGTCAGCTACCACATCTGCCTTACCCTCTTTGTACTGCAGGTTGATGTTATAGTCATTCAGAAACTTGACCCACCTTCTTTGTCTCATGTTCAACTCCTTCTGAGTGAACAAGTACTTCAAACTTTTATGATCCGAATATATTGTCACGCTTACCCCATACAAATAATGTCGCCATATCTTCAAGGCGAAGACAATGGCACCCAGTTCTAAGTCATGGGTAGGGTAGTTCTCTTCATGCTTCTTCAGCTGTCGGGAGGCGTATGCTACGACCTTCCCGTGTTGCATCAACACACATCCCATACCTTTTCCTGATGCGTCGCAATAGACCTCGAAACCATCTGAACCGTCTGGTATAGTCAGGATTGGTGCAGAGGTAAGAGCATCCTTGAGACTCTGAAAAGAACTCTCACAGTCGACTGTCCACTCGAATGGTGCATCCTTCTTCATTAAGGAAGTCATAGGCTTCGAGACACTAGAGAAGTCCTTCACAAACCTTCTATAATATCCTGCCAGACCGAGGAAGCTCCGGATGTCGGTAACTGTCTTCGGCCTAGGCCAGGTGCGCACTGCATCTATCTTTGCCGGATCAACAACGATCCCGGCCTCAGAAATCACATGTCCAAGAAAGGAAACTTGCTTCAACCAAAACTCACACTTAGAAAATTTAGCATACAACTGATTATTTTTCAACATTTGCAACACCTCTCTCAGGTGGCTTTCGTGCTCACCCTTCGATTTCGAATACACAAGTATATCATCGATGAAGACTACCACTGACTTGTCCAACTGATCTTGGAACAAGCGGTTCATTAAGTCCATAAACTTGGCTGGTGCATTGGACAAACCAAATGGTATAAATGTAAACTCATAGTGACCGTATCTGGTTCTGAAAGCGGTCTTCTCAATGTCACCCTCTCGGATAGCTATTTGGTGGTAACCGGATCGTAAGTCGATCTTGGAGAATACTGATGCTCCTCTCAACTGAAATAAGTCGTTGATGTGTGGTAAAGGATAACGGTTCTTCACCGTAACTGCATTCAGCTCTCGATAATCGATACAGAGGCAGAGACTACCGTCGTCTTCTTCACGAAGAGGACCGGCGCTCCCCATGGTGAAACGCTCGGGCGTATAAATCCCTTGTCGAGTAGGTCTCTCAGCTGCTCTTTGAGCTCTGTCATCTCGGCTGGAGCCATACGGTAGGACGCCTTTACTATTGGTCCGGTTCCCGACACCAATTCAATTTCAAACTCTACTTCCCGTGGTGACGGCATGCCCGGCAGTTCCTTAGGAAAAACATCAGGAAACTCCGACATTACCGGCACATCCGGGCTAAAATCTGGATCTCTTCTATGTCCTGAACATAGTAGAGGTACACATCATTCTTTCGTCGTAACTCATGGTAATAGCCATGGCGGGTGATGATCTGAGTCGAAGGCTCCCTGGGCCTCTGGCGGTATGACATAGTAACCCCAGACGGACTCCGAAGAAGTAGACGATGCTCGGCACATAGGATTCTGCCCTTGTACCGCTCCAACCAGTTCATCCCGACAATCACATCGAATCCAAGTCCCTCGAACTCTATCTTGTCGATCGGAAACTCTTCATCTTTAATTCGCACAACAGCATCTCGGTGATAGCGGGTACACTTGTTCCGCTCTTTCGACGGGAGAGTGACTAGGAAGTCAGGCATCTCTTCACCGTCTAACCCCAGCCTCCTCGCAAAGGAAAGAGACAAATGTGTGTGAGGCTCCAGAGTCGAACAAGATCGATGCGTCCACACCATTTACTGGAAAGGTACCGGTGAGGATAGTGCCACTTCTGCCGGCTTCTACCTCATTACAAACACCCAGTATACCTCCCATTCTGAGTGCACAGCCTAATACAGTTCACAACTTCGTAAGTATACAGTAATAACACGGTCGACATACTCCAAAACTGAAATACCCCAAACCTTGATATGTTGTTAAACATTTAAACTATGGTATGTAAAGGCTAAAAAGTGCCTTAGAAACATCAGTGAACAATTTAAACCATAGTAAAATGCAATAAGCACTAAGATACAGTTTGAGCAAAAACATGCTCTAAGCTTGGAGTGAACTGGTTAGGACCCAAAGAGCCTACCAAGACTTAATAATATTCAATTATGATTTAATAAGGCTAATTAAGTCCTCAGGAAACCTTGGTAGACAATTAAACCAAACAAAACACAAAGGAATACCTTAAAGTCAATAAGAGCAAAAATGTGCTCTAAGCTTGGGATAAATTTGTATAAGACCTAAAGGTCATAATATACCTTATAAATATGTTAATGAACATATTAAACCAATTACTAAAGAAAACCAAGCTTGAAAACAAGTTAAAACACAAAATGTGCTTTAAGGAGCCTTAAAGCACATTTTCGAAAAATTGTCTTGTAAATGAGTTTTGAATGGCTAAATGTCCATCATTACTCTTTAATTAACATGTGTACTACTTAGTATCACATTTGGAGGTCTAAATCGATGGGAAATCAAAAATTTCACAAGAATGTGCCTTGTTTTTAGTGAATAGTAACAAAATAAGCAAGTTTATAACATAAGTGTATATAAGTAAGTTAAATGGTCAACAAAGACCAAAACACCCTTATTATTAAATGGGGCCGGTTTTTGTAGGGTGAGTCATCACCATTTACAAATCAATTAAAGAAAAGAAAAATGAGTAAAGTAAAGTGCTATTTGCTTTATATGTAAAATATCTTAACAAAGGCATACCTCTCACCTCCTTTGTTCATTTCCTCCATTCTCCATCGGTTTCTTCATCTTCTCCCAACTCTAAAACCGTTCTCCAACAGCACCATCTCATTCTTCATCTTCTTTCACTTGTAACTTATGATTCCATGCTCCAAAATCAATTTCAAGACTACCTTTGTCTTAGTTAGATCAAGCTCTTCATTTCCCTCTTTTTAAATCTTCAAGAACTCAATTTTGGTGCCATGGAGATTCACCATTGAAGGAGCTTGAGCTCATATTTTCATGCCTTGTCATTCTCTTATGCTTCAAGGTAAGGAAAATCAAAGAAAAACCATGTTCCTCTCATTTTGGTACATGTCTGAAAATTCACCTCACAATGGTGTTTTGTCTTGCTCTCTTCTTAGCTTAATTCAAACTTCAAAGGACTAGGAGGAGTCCTATCTTGCTACTTAACCAAGTTCTCTTTCAAATTCAAAGGTAAATATCATTTTAGTGTATTAAAACACTTATGTTAAACTAGGGTTTATATGAGTTTAAGTGTGAATTCTTAAGCTCATTACCCTTATATGTATATTGAATAGAAAGTTGACAAGTGATCAAACTCCTTGCTGATTTTCGGTACAAGGAAACAAGAAAGAAGTTTGAGAGGAAAAGAGGTAAACAAACTATCTCAATGTAGTTTAAATGCCTTAGGAAAAATGAGCTTGATTTGCTTAATAAATACCTAAGGAGCCAATGGCAAATGAGCTAGTAAAATGCTCTCAAGGAAACTATTAAAGGGCATATGTGTTGTTGTATGTAATTGCAGGTCAAAGGCATTATTTATGGGAAATTCAGTGTTTAAGGTTTATGCAATTTAAGGGCCTAAGAGCCATGTTATTTAAGGGCCTAAGAGCCATGTTATTTAAGGGCCTAAGTGCCAAGCAATTTAAGTTTATGCACTATATTGTGATGTAGTGTAATTTGGTGAAGTGTTGTGTGTGAGAATACTCTTGATGGATTTAGGTGTTCTTAATGAAATAAGGTAAAAACCTAAGTGTTTGAATGTGAGAATATACAAGAGAAGCTATGGCAAAATTTGGAAAATGTATAAGAAGTTCTAAGTGTTTTAAATAAGTTTTGGTGAACTAGGAAGTGTTAAAGGTGAACAAGTGTTTTACTAGGGAAGAAAGCATGTATTAAGGTGATTTAGAGTGATACAAGGATTTAGGTATTACCTTGGAAGTTCTAGGAATTCAATGTGTGTTTTTGAGAATGTATTAAAGTCTTGGAGAAGTTTGTTTAAGGTTTAGGTAATGTTGATATACAAAGAATAAATGATGTTTAGGTAAGATGTGAAAAAGGAGATTTAGTTAGTAAGAAAAGAAGTTTGAGAGATGAAGTTAAGGTGTAGAGGAAACACCTTGGTATAGTGGTCATTATAGGTGAAATACCACTTAGAAATCTTAAGGAGAAAACATTCCAAGTGCTAGGAATTTTGTAAGAAATTTGTGAATGATAATGATTTTTGGTGTGTGATTTAAAGAGTTTAGTACATGGCTAAAGGTTGTTTGATGTGCCAAATGATGTTAGAACACATTAGGAGGCTTGAGGAAAAGTTTGGAGAAAGTTTGACAAGTTTTGGACAAATTCTGATGTTGTCCGACCCAGAGGTCTGACCCAGGGTGGGTCGGACAGCTCTGTTTAGTCACCCGTTGGAGTTTCTGGAATGGTCCGACCCAGAGGTCTTGGGTCGGACAGGAGGATTGAAAAGACGGAAAAGTCTCTGGAACGGTCCGACCCAGTTGTGGGTCGGACGGTGGGTCGGACGGCCCAAAATATGTAAAAAAAAACAAACTAAGTGTGGTTCAAGTAGTAAACCCTAGTGAGTTATAATGACAATTTAGTGGGGCAAAAGTTGTATTAAATGTAAAAGTAAAACAAGTTAAAATGTGAAGTTATTTAACTAAGTTAACGGGGATAAGTTATGAGTATTAGACTTTAAACAATCATGCACCCCGATGTTAATAAAAGTACATGTAATGTTATCAGTTGTTCGAGAATTGCTCGAGGAACATAAGTGGACATGATAGAGTGGACTCCGGTGACAGGTATGGTTTTCTTGCAACCTGTGTCCTACCGGATTACACCGGCTTGTATGCCAATGTGTTTTTCTGTATGTTTGCCACGTTGTAAGATAAAACATGTAATGAGTTTACAGTAATTCATTTATGTGGCGTGTTCAACTCCGATACCATTTAACCTCGGAAGTGTTAACCTTAGTTAACTGAGTCTAGGATCACATGAGAGTTCGGTATTCAGATTAAACGACCCGAACCATGAGACGTTCTAACCACGGCTATGCGTGTGTTAATTGTGTGATATTTGTGTGTGTATGTAGGGACCTCCCTCGTATGTGTAACCCAGTTGTAATACTGTATGATGTGTAGATGTGATAGACTCCATATTGGGGTTCTAACTAGTATCCAAAAGTGAGTATGTACTAACAGGGGTGAGGAATCCGGTTAGGCCGGTCGCGCGTTGTTTGGGAGTGGGTATCCTTTTTAACCTTACCCTTATCTCTGTTATGGTTGTTTCCCTCACGGGTTATGATCTCCCATTAGCTTACTCCAAAGCTTAGCTATTCTGACTTATGATCGGTTTAGGGGGAACATGTGTTTGTGTGGTGTGTTCGGGTCACCAAACCCGAACCATCTTAACTTAAGTTACTCGTCCGACTATTAGGACGGTAATGAGTGTTGTATAACGAGCTTATCATGAGGGTGACATCATTCTCTAGGCTCACCAGTGAATTAACAATGTTTGGGTCGGTTCCTAAGAGAACCGCTCCCGTTATGTTATGTGTTGTTGATGTAATGCAATTTCTATTGCGATGTTATTATGTGCACGTTGAAATGTGAAAGGTGTTGTTATGTGTTGCTATGTGATGTATGTTATATGTTGTAAAATGTGGAGTATGTGGATCATGGATATGAACCTCAGTTTGTGATAAGAGGCGTTTAAGGATAACCCGATTAATGGGTAAGTGTCGCCTATTAAGGAAGTAGCTCCATTAGAGGAGAAACACTCTAGGGGTAATGGTCACAATGAGTGACCTATCATGTAAGGATGTGTTATCTGTTGTTGAGCCATTGAGGTGGAATGTTATGTGTTGTGTGTTTAAGTTTACATGCATGATTCAAATAAAATCAACCGCATGCTAAGACGACAATTAGTTGTGCGTGGCCCGGTAGCATGCGGGCTGCGGGATTACCATACCAGCAAAGGTGCTGAGCCCCTTGGGGGCCACCCTTTCTCTTCTTTTTCTATTTCAGGTACAAGGAGCTGGAAGCCGTTTGAGAGTAGGACGGGGTAGTCGTTGTACATGGGTAATCATTTAAGTTGTATATATACAGTAGGTGTAGTAAGACCGAAATTGTTATCGGCATTAGTTTGTGAATACTCGGTACAGTTGGAAGGTGTATGTTGTTTCTATTGTTAATGGAAGGGTCAGTAATGTGTAGTCGCTCGGGAATCTAGTCCATCAGACCGGTACAATGTATATGTAATAGCCTTGTTAGCCACGTGGGTGGTTAACGCGTGTAACACCAACGAGTTAAGTAATGTGATGAAACTTGTTTTCCGCTGCAGTTTGTTATTAAGTGCGTAAGTGTTGGATGGGGTGTTACAAAAACACATCTTTATTCATCATCATACTCTTTACACCATAGGTTGGTTTACATTGCTGACATAACTAACACATACAACATCCTTAACATACACTGGCTTAACACATTACGTAATTACATAAGGCTTTAAAACTATTTGAAGGTCAAATTCAAATGCCCTGGTTTCATATGTGTGGCATTGACCACTGTCAAAGGTGCGGTATGCAGTTTGATGTTCTTGATACCGTGGTATAACATCCTTGACTGTCCACCCAAAATTAACACATCTCCTGACTTCAACACTAATTTCTTTGCGAGATCAGCACGCTTCTGTTCGCAGTACACAAACACTGCTGTATCACCAATGGACCAAGACACCACGGGTACTCCCTTACTTAGAGACTCGGGTGTCTCGTCCTTATCTTGGTGTAAACCCAACCGTCCACCTTTCTGGTAGAAGTTCACAATACATAAATCTGCTTTAACATTCGGGATTGAATCCGGTTCAACTTGCTGAGCAATTCCCACGGTGTGGTTAACGACCGCAAGAAACTCCTCAGGTATCATCGGTATTGTTGCTCCGTCCTCCGCTCGCACATCTTGATATGTCTTGGTGTAAGGGTTCCAATCCTTACCCATGCACATCATCTTTAACTTCATTTTTGATCCTCCCGGGTACTCTGGTGTGTAGAAACCACCAGGTGCTGCTCCTAGCTCATTACATCGCCGGATGATGTGGATTTGTGCTTCGGGCATCAGGTATCCGCTTAAGAGTATCATACCTGGCTGGATAACCTGACATTGCTCCATCGGGTATTCGGTGATGCTGATGGTTGTCTCTTCGGGGTTTGGTGTGGGTGGGATTGGATAACATATATTGAAGGTTCCTAAGGTTTAGAATTACCTATTTTAGGTGACTTTCACATTGTACTTTAACTCATTAATTATATGGTTGTACATTCATACTCACTAACACACATGCATGAAATGCGGTATGCAATCACTTATTTCACTCAATGGTTCAAGTGGTACCTGGTCTAGAAGAGGGTCCTGGTGCCTCAGACCACTCCACCACATGCAGGGTGGCCTTGCCGGATCCCGACCCCTCCCCTTCTGGGAATCAGTGTTCCCCTGAGCTGAGGATGGCTGGTTAGCCGTCTTCGGGCCATCAGTGGTCGCGGCGGCCTTACCCTTCCACTGCCCCTTGGGCTTATGGTTTCTGCTGTTGGGGTTCCGTTAGCACTCATAGTCACGGTGACCCCACTTCTCGCAGTAGCGACACTACACATCGTTTCCCTTGCAGTCCTTGCCGGGGTGGTCTCCGTTACACCATTTACAGTAGTAGTGGCGCTCCGGTCCAGAGCCCGTGCTGGCTGCTAATGCAATACATATTCAGTACACACTTTACAAAATAACAGTACACACTAGAATTCGGTATTCGGAATTAATTAGTTACCCTTGGGCGGGTAAGAGTGTAAGGGCTTAGCCGCATAGGCATAGGTGAGCTTCAGCGGCTCCTCAACAGTGGTGGTCTGGGCTTGGCCTTTGCACCCTGTTGCTGGCCTTTCTGGGCCTGGGGATAAGGTTTCTTCTTCTTTCCTCCCCCGTACCATTGCGTGCTTTGGCCCTCGCTCGAGACCTTGCGCTTGTGCGCATTTCCCTCGTTCCTCAGACGGACGGTGATCTCCACCTTAGCAGCGGCATGATAGCACTCCTGAATTTAGGATGTCAGTCATGCCCCGCAAACAACTCACAAACTCACATTAACATTCACTTACGGTATACACTTATTCACATCACACTGTATTCTAGTTACCTGCAAGGTAGTATATTCAGCTGGCCCCATCCCATAGCGAAGACGGTGGCTGAGACCGTTGTAGAAACGGTTTACCAACACCTGGTTCGAGTATCCCAGGTCCGGTAACAGGTGGATAAGCCGGTGAAAGCGGTGTAGTAGTTGTCAACCGACATCTTATCCCCCTGCCTCAGGCTATCCAGCTCTAGGCGCTTGGCCTCTTGCACATGTACAGGGTAGTACTTGGCTCGCAGCAGAGCCGTATACTCCCTCCAACCAAACTGAGGATCAGCCATCCTATCCTCTCTCACAAGCTTCCACCAAATCTGTGCCGAACCCTTCAGATAGTATGCGCCAAGACGGACCTTGGCTCCAGCAGGCACATCCAAGGTCTCGTAGGCGGTCTCCAACTCGGAGATATACGCCTCCAGCTTACTAGGGTCGGTCTCCCCATTAAACGACGGTGGTCTCAAATCCGCCAACGCCTTGACCCAGTTGGTCTCGCGTGGCTGTGCTTGCGGTTGTGGCCCTTGTTGGTCCGCACCGCCTTGCTGCTGATGCATCGCAGCTACTAACTGGGGAACCATCTAGGCTACGGCGGCTGCTACTGCTTCAGCCATAACCTGTGCCGTAGTATTGTCTCCCTGGTCACCCGTATCACCAACACCGCGCCCGCGGCCTCTACCACGTGGTCTGCCTGACATCTGAATTCACACGAACATTCATTAGCATTATGCTTACAAACTTATCGGTCCAACGGTTGTAACATCTTCCCGACAATAAGGTATCTCCACACTTAATTAGTGGTTAATCTTTCCATAACTCCTCACTTAGGTAACTATGGTTAGGTTTCCTAACTCGGTATGTTCCTAAGCTCGGTTTCTAGTCATCAGAGCGATACTTCGCTCTATACCACTTTTTGTAACGCCCATACTACACACTTAACAAATAACCGGAATCGCAGCAGAATTAAACAACTGAACAATAATTAAACGGGTTGGTGTTACACGCCGTTAGCCACCCACGTGGCTAACTAGGCAGAATACTTACAATTGTACCGGTCTGATGGTCAGACTCCCGAGCATAGAACTAATAACCATAAATACACAATCAACGATACCGAGTATTTAATTACAAACCATCACTGCAACTGCCACTGCAACTATCACTGTCAATATACCGTCACTGTAATAACATCGGAACCAAAAACAACGCCACGGGAGCACAGGCGCATCCCGGGTCCAATATCCAAATTTACCAAAAGTATTTCCTAGCCTAAGGTCTAAAGCCATTCCGCTTCTTCGATCCTCATCCTGCAAATAAATATGGAGCCCCCAAAGGGGGTCAGCAACCCTTGGCTGGTATGGTTAACGCGCAGCCCATCGGCTACCGGGATACGCGCAACTATTTGTCATGATAACATGGCATTGATTTTTTTGAACATACAACACATATATGGCATAGCAAGAAATATTGCATAGCACAACAACACATACATGGTGAGAACACTTCACTTAGAAAACAAACCAAGATGGTTGGTCAACATTATAAGCCTAGAGAATGGTTTCACCCTCATGTCATGCTCGTTACATCACTCGTTACCGTCCTGTTAGTCGGACGAGTAACTTAACTCAAAGATGGATCGGATATTGTGATCTGAACACACCACAATCACACATATTTCCCCCTAGACCGATCATCAGTCAGAATAGGTAAGCTTTGGATGAAGCTAGCGGGAGATCGAACGCCAAGATGGAGAATACCTTAATATTTAAAAAGAGTCGAATCTGATGCAGATATCTACTCTTATACATACACACGCGACCGGACAACCGGATTCCACACCCCCAGTACACTTGTTAGAAGTACCATTGTCAGGACTTGACACAAAAATCCACAATGGTATTTAGGTCTAGTTAGACACATAAGGGTGAAGTGATATAAATCGATAATGCAACCACAACCAGTTCAAACGTAGTCGTGGTTAGAACGTTCCTTAGGTTGGAAACGCTATAACCGTATACCGTTCTCGTGTGTTACCCTAACACTGGTTAGCTAGCAATTAGTACGCATTTCGAGGTTACCGGTATCAGTACGCACACGCCACAATAACACGACTGTAACCTCATTTCATGGTTGAATCTTATAAGGTCGTAACACACAAAAAAGCAAATAACACACAAGCCGGTGTAAACCGGTAGGCAACAGACTGCAAGAAAACCATACCTTAGTCCCTGCTGCGTTTGTTTCCACCATTGAAGAATCCTATACACATTTAGTAATGTCGGTCAATTAACGTACTAGTCTGTTGTTAACTTATTACTTCACATATCTAGTTTATTTTATTTTCATCCTTTGTTATAACTTTTCACCTTTTAAATTGTCATTATAACACACCTAACATGTCTTAAACAACCTTATAACATCATTACTAACTAATCCCCATCATTAGACACCATTTAATAACCTTAAACAAAGATTTTTAAGTGGTCCGGGACTTGGTCCTTAACTAAGGTCCCGGACCTACACTTAACAAAACTCTCGGATGCATTTTATGTAGTGGTCCGAGACTTCATCCTGGTCTTAAGTCTCGGACCAACACTGGCTAGAAATACTCGGGGGTAATTCATGGGGTGGTCCGGGTCTTAGTACAAGACCTAAGTCCCGGACCAAGTTAATGAAAGAACTCTCGGCCCTTTTAATGCATGGTCCGGGACCTTACCCTAGACCTAGGTCCCGGACCACTGCTACAGATTTGCATATTACATTTTTCAAGTCTTGTTGCAATGGTTCTCCACATCCATTATATGTATAGACTTCCCAAATGATCTTAGGTATATTCTAATGCCAAAATAACACCTTAAACTCACTTAGTTCCTTGTCCAACTTGTTACTCAATTTCTTAAAAAATTTACCAACACTTGTAATATTTTTCATTAAGTTCCTAAGCGGTGTTTCCCACCTATGATAACAACTATCCCAAAATGCTTTCTCACCACTATAACATCATCTCCCAAGCATCTTTTGTCACTAACCAAAACTCCTTTATGCCACCTCTAGAATTTTCTCCACAAGTTTCACATCTTCCTTACTACACCTTATTTCCTCATTATTTACCAAAACTTGTATAAATCCTAAACACAATCTCACCATGGCCTTGTTGCATCCCAAAACACTCATTTGTATTTTAAATCCTCCAAGATAATGCCTAAGTCCTTTTTACTTTCTAGAGTACCTTAATACATCTTTCTTCTCTAGTAAAACACTTAATCATTCTTAACACTTCATAGTTCACCAAAGCTCATTTAAAACACTCAAGGCTTCTTACACATTACCCAATTTTTGACATGGGTTCTACTAGCATCTTGTTACACTGAATCACATAGTTTTCACCATTAAACATCCAAGAACACTTAAATCCACCAAGAACATTCTTATACACAAAACTTCACCTAATTACACTACATCACAATATAGTGCATAATTTAAATTGTTTGGCACTTAGGCCCTTAAATAACATGGCTCTTAGGCCCTTAAATTGCATAAACCTTAAACACTGAATTTCCACATGTATATATTGCCTTTGACCTGCGAATACACTCAACATCATATATGTCCTTTAATAATATCCTTGAGGATAATTTACTAGATCATTTACCATTGGCTCCTTAGATATTTATTAAGCAATTCAAACTCATTTTTCCTAAGGCATTTAAACTACATTGAGATAGTTCATTTACCTCTTTTCCTTTCAAACTTCACACTTGTAATTCCCTTGCTCTTTTTGATTAAAGACCGGCAAGACCCTTGATTTCTTGTCAACCTTCTAATCAATATACAAGCAAGGCAATGAGCATTCAAGCTTCATGCTTAAGCTCATTTATAAACCCTAATTTACATATTGTCTTAAAACATTAAGATGATTGTTTTACCTTGGTAATGGAAGAGAGTTTGAACAAGTAGCAAGAAAAGACTCCACCAAGCCCTTTGAAGATTAGAATGAAGCTAAAACAAAGCAAGAGAAAACACCATGAAGAGGTAGTTTTCGGTCAAGACAAAAATGAGAGGGAATGTTGTTTTTCTTGGTTTTTCCTTATCTTGAAGCAAAGATGATCAACAAGGCATAAAAATATAAGCTCAAGCTCCTTCAATGGTGGATCTCCATGGCACCGAAATGGTGGTCTTGAAGATTTGAGAAGATAGAGTTGAAGAGCTTGGCAAGACTAAGAGAATGGTGGTCTTAGAATTTGATTTGGCAAATGGAGCTAGGAGATATAAGAGATTGAAGATGGTGGTGTGTGTGGTGCTGTAGCAAACCGAGAATGAGAGGAAGAAGAGAGGTTGGAGACAGTGGAAAAGCAAGAGAATGAGAAGAAACTAGCTAGTTTTAGGATATTATCCAAAAGTAAATAGTAACTTACTTTATTACTTACTTACTTATTAAACTAACAAAGGGGATGACTCACCCTTATAAAAACCGGCCCCCTTTAAGTACTTAGGGGTATTTTGGTCTTTGTTGACCAATTAAATCATTTATAATGACTTATGTTATAAACTAGCACAATTGGGTTAATATTCACTAAACAAGGCACAAATTGTGAAATTTTCGATTTCCCATTGATTTAGACTTCCTAATGTGATACTAAGTAGTACACATGTTAATTAAAGAGTATTGATGGACATTTAGCCATTCAAAACCCATTTACAGGACAATTTATTTCAAAAATGTGCTTTAAGACTGTAACACCCCTACCGCTAATACCGTCATTACCGTACCATACTTACCTTCGCAGCGGATATTACTTACTCAACGACGGGTGTACAATGCCGTTAGTCACCCACGTGACTAACAAGGCGAGTTACAATACTACATACTATTGGTCTGATGAATATGAACATACCGAGTGCTCTACACATTACATTACTTTCCCTTGCATACCAATCCATAATTCGATACAACTCCAACACAATACTATACCGAGTATACTACAATTCTTACATTACCGATATAGTATAGACATCCCAATTCATACTACGTTTACGCATACAATTACCTTTACTCAACTACCCGTGCTTATGTAGCAGTCCCCGTCCTACTCTCTCGAACGGTGAGCAGCTTCGGTACCTGCACACTAAAAAAAGGTCCCCCTAGGGGGTCAGCTTACGCTGCATATGAAATCCGCATATACCGCGTGCTAACCGCGGTACGCCGACTACTTTGGGTCGGATATACATGGAGTTCATTTTACATGCATACATACATACTCATACTACACAATACAATCAAAGATACCTACATAAATACACAAGTACAGTACTTACTAAGGAAGACTGTTCAACAGTCAGCCATTCGTATTTGTTATACATTCATTACTCTTCGTATTGTGTTCGATATTCGTTACTCTACTCATACTTACTCCTTACTCTTGCGTACTCATCACTCCATGTTCAATACCTTACTCGTACACGATCCTTACTCTGTGCTCGTTACTATACTAGTGAATACGCACTACTCAATTCCCTTACTTACTCTTACATACTCAATGCTCGATACTCACTCATGCGTACTCAATACTCGGTACTCACTACACTCATACTGGCTTCTTACTCAATACTCATTACCTTACTCATACATACGCAATACTCATTACTTTGGCCTCTGGGCGGAGTCATACTCAAGACTCGCCACCGGACCTACAATACGAGGGCTATACGCTTAGCTCCTCAAATACTCAAATGTCCGTTCACCCGACTACACGAATCCCCCACTCTTCTCTCAGAGCACAATACAACCTCATGGGTTAGCCTAGAAGTATCTCTCTCGATAACCTCTGTTAGCTTAGGGAATTACCACCGTCTAGTATCCTCAGATTTAAGGGTTTCCCCAACATATCGAATGCTCTCTCGTTCGGGGCATACTTACATCAGTCGGGTCCTCTCATAATGGATCGACTAATTACTAAGGGGTTTGGAGATCCCTCTTCGTTCTTTACTACTCTCATGGTTCATGTTTCACACCAAGATTAATTCCTCTAATAGAGGTTACTTATATACTTCCACTACGTTTTGTTTGTGGATTATTCATTTCGTTTCTCCTACCGTTATCGGAAGGTTATTACTCCCGTACACTCTCTCACATTCTAGTGAGTTCGTTGGGTTGCGTTATCGTTTATTGATTCGATAATTTAATGCGTTGCTACGTTTCCATTAGCTCACATTATGACTCTTACTACGAGCCTCTACACAACAAGACTCATCTATGAGTCGTACTACGCACTAAATGAAGCCACACAATCAATTAGGAAGGTTAGCTCACACAACATACATCAAGACATACAATGAAGGCAATAAACCATTTTCATGCTTTAGTCTTGATTAGCCGGCATACAACATACAAATCAACGTAACTCGGTTAGCATACGGGGCATGAGGAAATCATACCTTTCACCGGAGTTAGCCTTAACACTTGTTCCCTTGTTCGTTGGTTCACACTTGTTCCACTGATAATTTTCAACATTATTATTAATACTATACTCTTACTATACACAAATAATTACTACTCCCGTACTTACCCCGTTATCCCGGTGTATTTAATGTTCTCATATTCTCAACTTACTTGGTTACTTCCTACACTTGTTTTCCTACTCGTATACTTACTTTCTTACCCTTACTACTTCATTTATAGTGTACTACTACATATATATGCATATGTGTATAAGCATACATATATATATATATATACATATGATTGTTATAATCATATAATAAAAATATATTTTTTTTGACTCGACCGGACTTGCGACCGACCTTGCAAGTCCGGTCCATTCCAGTAGCTACCAGTACGGGGAATTTTCTGGCTCGACCGAACTTGCAAGTCCGGTCGCAAGTTCGGTCCATTCCAGTAGCTTGCATTACGGGAA
The DNA here is from genome assembly GCA_023374045.1 of Limonium bicolor. Taxonomy (NCBI): domain Eukaryota; kingdom Viridiplantae; phylum Streptophyta; class Magnoliopsida; order Caryophyllales; family Plumbaginaceae; genus Limonium; species Limonium bicolor. The sequence continues at coordinate 179,419,548 of CM041782.1, read as the reverse complement.
TTTTTCTGGCCGACCGAACTTGCAAGTCCGGTCGCAAGTTCGGTCCATTCCAGAAGGTTTTTGACGGGAGAATTTTCTGGTCCGACCGAACTTGCATGTCCGGTCGCAAGTCCGGTCGATTCCAGAAGGTTTCCCGTCTTTGTAAATCTGGGCTCGACCGAACTTGCAAGTCCCGTCACAAGTCCGGTCCGGCCCAGTACTTCAGTTTTAAATTCTATTTTCAGCTCTATACTTTGCCCATTGTTTCCCCCAATCTTCCTACATGTAATCCCACATGTTTTAACACTACTTAGGCCCTCCAAATTGCCTTAATTCATCCACCAAATCCATCACTAAATCCATCAAATAACTTGCACAATTCCCTCACTTCTTTTCCAACACTTGTAACAGTTTTTGTTACACTTATGCTACAGATTTTACAATTCAATTCTCCCATCCAATACTTTCTCAACCAATGCCATTCCTAGCATTCTAAATACCTCTCCTTACCATACCAATTCATTTCCAAGCCATTGTACTACCTATACCCAAGTTCTAACACTCATCTTACCAAGATCATGCACATTAAATTCTCCTAACTTCTCCAATGTTTTCCTATACACTTTGCTACAGATTTTACACTCCTTATTCCTCATACTACAATTACCATTCCTAGCTACTAACATTCCTACTAATCCCAATACATATCTTGGTTCTTCCATTCACCAAGTCATTCCTTAATGCACAATTCCTACCAAAATTTTTCCATAACTCATCTACTTTCCTTACTTATCCACACACATCCTTTCACATCAAGTTCATCCTATTCTAGCCAAACCACCAGGGTTCTACCAGCACACATATTTGAGAAATCTTAATACATCAATACCCATCAATCACAATACTAATACACATACCCATTTCACTTGGCTCCAAAGCCTTCAATTCAAATACTTGCACTTAAATACTCAAACTTCACAATTCTCAATACTAGTACGAGGTTTTGGGTTCTTTAAATATTTTACCCATTCCCATTACTCTAATGCAATTGAATTTACATTAGGAAGGAGCTCTTACCTTGAGCTTATACTTCATTCTTTCTTTTTCATTTCTCCTCCCTCTTTCTTGCACAAATCGATCACATGGGGAATGGAGTTTCCAAACTCCATTCCCATCACCCAAAGCACATCAAACAAGTATAATTAATACACTAGCCCTTAGATTAATGCTAGTTCATTGAAGTGTTCAAAATACAAATTTCTAGGGTTTACCTTTGGAGTGCTTTAGGAGGGGTTTTAGCCCTTGGTTCAAGAAGGAGAATCCACCACCATTGCTAGGTGAAAATTGATGCTCAAAAGAAGAGAGAAAACAAGGCATTACAAAAGGGCTAAAAATCGGTTTCCAAGGGAGGTGGAGGAAACTTGAATCTTTTATGAAGATTTTTACCTTGTTGGAAAGAGGAGACTCCAAGCTTCACAATGGTGTGCTTTTCTCTTCAAATGGGGAAAACCCATGGAGATGAAGTTGCTCATTTTCGGACTTTGAAAAGATAGAAATGTAGAGCTTGAAGAGGGAGTTCAAATATGTATTTTGTTTTTGATTTGGAGCTCACATGTGGATGGAGCATGAGGTTGAGTTGGAGTTGCCATGGAGGTTCCCTTTGGGGCTTCAAAATCACCCAACCAGAGGAATAGAGAGGGAAATCGGTGGGTGAGAAGAAAGAGAAGAGAAGAGAAGAGAGAGAGTGAGGTGAGAGAGGGGGGGTTACCTTTTTATTTTCTTATTTGTCCTTTAGTTTATTAGGGAGTGAAGAGGGTGTGTGAGAGATGGGGGGGCTGTCGCCCAACACACACACACACACTCACATTTGCTTTTTATTTACAAAAGTGGACACACTAGTTTTATTTATTACACTCTCACCCCACTACTTCCCGGTTGTTACAGTTTTTACTAACCGGAACCCGTTTTCCGGAATTTCTCGTTTAATCATTTTTATTGATTATTAAGCTTCGATATATGCTTAATAATTATTATTTAATGATTTATACTTTTTACGGGTCTGTTTGACCACTTTAAGCCACATTTTCGGGTTTCCTCGAAAAACGTGCGCTAAAGCTCGTTTAGCGTTTTAATACATTCTTGGATCCGTTTCTTCGGGAATCATTCCCGTACGCTAATTAGGCATGAATAAGCCTTAGGAATCTTACGATACTATAACCGAGGTCTCGTACCTCTATGGTTATTTAACGCTCATTTTAGCGTTTTCCGCTTTCCAAGCGTTTTCTCATTTCTTTTTGGATTTATTTTCTTACCAAAATTATTTAGGCGCTATTAGGCCTTTAAATACCATGTTAAAATATTCTAATCACCATATTTAAGTTCGGGGTATTTCAATCTACCCCCCTTAAGAACTTGCCCTCAAAGTTGGTGAATCTAATACTGTTACTCGTACATATACTCTATGCTAAGGTTATGACCTCTACATAACTTGTCAAACTCCAAATGTCTGACATGATGCATACTACGCATCCAAACAGCATGTCACTGCATGCATAGCAATCAAAAAATATCCGTTTTACTCCTCTCCAAGGGGTCCATCCGCAGACAATTAGGTACAATCCTCCCCCAATGGAGAGTGATCCCTCAGGTACCGGTCACGTTTGAACACTTACGCTTTCTGGTTCACGGCCGTCATGACTTGAGCACTTACGCTTTCTGGCTCTACGGTCCTTTGGTTCTGATCAAATTCATTTGCACATATAGAGATCCTCAGGCACTACTCATACTTACTACTCATACTTACTCATACTTACTCATACTTACTCGGGACTACGCTGCCCCAGTGCCTTTGGAAAAATACAAAACACACACTGTACCGTACACCCGGGTGTGGTTTTAAACTACTCTACACTTCCACAGACTCAAAACTAGCTTCACTTCCTATGGTTTCGACGGATACCCGTGCCTAGGCATGGAAGATCCACTAGCGCCGTGGGAGCGGTTTTAAAACCGATCCTCATTCTCAAGTTTGGAGAAAACATTGTACCAAATTAGTTTTGGAATTCATTTTGAAAACTTTGCACACATCTCCCAAGTTCAATTATGATGATTATTCCTATTATAGTGTTATTATTGTGGCCACTTAGGGGAGCTTCTAGAGTCCTTCAACCCAATGTGATCAGCATTGGTGTTGAATTATCCTTCCACCCCAATTGTGTTCGGCTTCCCTTGATCGCTAGCAATCAAGTTCCACTTCCCACCTCAATACAAACAGACAGATTGTCAAAACATTATTTCGTTTCTATCTTTTTAATCTTGCTACTCATAATCATACACATATATTTCCCAATTTATATGATTCACTACTTACTTACTAATCATTTCATCAATTATTGCTACATCTTCTCCAAACTGCTATACTTTAAGAATTTAAGGGTATAATCTCCCATTAATTTGCTATACTCCAATTATACTCATAAAATACATCGGTTGTACACCGATTCATACTCATTACATACGTCGGTTGTATACCGATTCATACTCATTACATACGTCGGTTGTATACCGATTCATACTCATTACATACGTCGGTTCCGTACCGATTTATACTCCTCAGTCTCCCATACATACTCATTCTTCATACTATTACCAATCGGGTTTCTCATTACCTGGAGTTCTCTACTCTTTTTCCTAATTGCTTCTCAAATAACCATAATTACACGATGAGTGAATACAAATGTTATGTAACATAAGTATCAATCATCCAAAAACAAATACTTTTGCGTATGCTCATTGTAGTTTACGCACTTGTCACGTAAAACATACATTTCGCGGTTTTCGCTCTACCCCCTTAAAAGGGATTACGCCCACGTAATCTACCATGTGTCAACATTGGACATTGGTCGAAGGCATTCAGCTGTCATGGAGGGGTCAGTTTCCATGTGGATTATACAATGTTCCTTGATCAACGGGTCTTAACCGTACTGTCGGTTAGTCCCTGCATCAAGAATTCTATCGGAGTTATTTAACTCTTAACCGGGTTCAGTTCTAGCTGAATGGCTTTAAGGCATTAACGATTAACCTTTTATTTACTGGTGTGCTTCACTTAGAATTCTGGCCCACTAGCTTCTGCTGCGCGACCCTGATAACTTGGGTTATTCCCCTTCTTGTTATCTTAAATGTGCTATACAACACCTTTTTCCTTCTTATTGCGGAAATAAGGTTTATTGACCAAGTGTGGTGTTCTCTTACGTGTTCGAATTCGGTGAGTTGTCGATTCATAACCAGCTCTTGGCAATGATATGCATACTGTTGTGTTTGTAGTGATCATTCACTGGTTTCTCGACTTATGTCGGTTGAGGTTAAGTCACTACTAGTTGTAGTGCTTCCTCTGTCGTTAGTAGCTTCTGAGCTACACCAGTTTCTCTGGTTCATTACAAGTGTTCTTTAACTTGTATGACTTGCATTTTCCATCGTCGGTCCTTGGGACTTCCTTAAGTCTCCTTCACTTTCAATAGAATTCACATCTTGTGATTGTTGGTGTGTTCACACCCTTCGTGCTCTTTGGCCTTAGGCCGCACGGTTTGTTTCCAAGCTTTTGTTCAACTGGCTTACGGGTTAGTGTTTACTGGTGAAGGAAGAATACCACTACTTACGTTCAATCTTAGCTATCCCACTGATCATTGACTACACAAGTGCAATACCAAAACACTCAGTCTACAGAGTGCAGAGGCGTAAAACGCTTGGCAGTAACTTCTATGAGATAGCAATAGGATTATTGTTACTCCTTCAGGTGGTGCTCATCATTCGTGCGGACTCCGGCTTGTTGCCCGGTCTGTCCACTATCTCGAATTAACAATTTCCATAGGCATAGTGATTACTCATATACATTGGTCGCCTGTTGTGCACCATGTTTTACAGATTCCATAGTATGGTTTACATGGCATCCACTGTTGCTAGCTCAGCTCATGCATTTATACAATGGTTTCCATGTATTTGGCAATACCAGAATATGGTATTCCTTATTTTTCTCAGCTCCCCGAGCATAATTGGTTTTATAAACGGTATCCTTGGTGTCATCAATTGCTGTTGAAGCTATTTCACATGCTTGGCAATAATTGTATGCTCAAGCTTGACCACAATCGTAGTTCTGAAAAGGATATATCTCCCGACAGTTGCTGATGGTATCCCCTTCTTGGGATCCACGTGTTCCCCACTCTTGTGGTCTCACATTATGAGGGGCATCCTCAATTATTGGTTGTTACTCTTTTATCGGTGTCATCCTTGACCACTTTCCATATAGTTCACATTGGTTTTGCAACCGTTGGTTTGTGTGTGGTAATAGTTTCATGGCCTACCAGCCATATCGCCTAGAGCTCCGCTCATCGTAGGTTATTCTCGAGTGGTTACTTTTCTGTAAGCCATTGCTGGGCTTGGAGGTGATACTGGGCTCCCTAATAAGATCGTCGCATCACGCTTCCGTTCGTTGGAGGCCCTTTTGTATCCTGGTATTGATCGATATCATTTATTAATCTGGGGTATCCCCTGTCAAGTGGGATCCCTTCGGTGTTCTAACTGTATGTTCGTTCCAATTGTGGTGTTCCTACCACTATATTTCGTTCAACTGTGTTGACTCGATACCCTTTTTGGATTGCTCCTGGGTAACACTGGTCATATGGCAGCATCTGGCTGACATTTATGAGTATGTTCAGTTTGTTATCCTGCCTTGCGGTTCTGGATCTGAGTTATCCGTTGAGGGTTGTAACGTCTCCCGTTCTTAGGGTAGACCATTGGTGTTTTTTTTCCTTGTGTTATAACGGATTTGATATCCCTTCCGGTGATGAATGGCATGTCTAGTACCTTATAACATCGTCCTGTGTTTTGTGGTAGTTGATCTGGGAATTCTATCCCGTTCATTGAGCACTGATGTGTTAATGTTAGGCATTTGCCTTACTGTGCTTAAACTGGGTATTCCTTCCAGTTATCATGCTTTACTTAGATATATTCGAGACATATCCAATGTCTTATCCCGTTGTTAGTGCTTCTTGCACTTTCACTCTTAATGTTCTCCTGAAGTGAGTTTCTAACTCCTTAGCTTGTAGCTTATCTGAGTTTCCTTTGTTCGTTGAGGTAACCAACTGTTCTGTTTCACATTCCTTATGGTCCGTAGAACAGAGTTGACTACTTCCCGTGTTTCGTACACTACATGTATACATACGTGGGTACCGTCTTGGCACGTTACCACTTACCTAACTATCTGTCAGGCCCCAAGCTCCTTCGGAGTGCGTCGTCCCCATCCCGTATTTTGGTACACTCGTAGTTTCGTCACACGCCTAGGTGAAGTATTCTATTGTCAACTCCTCTTGTATCACTCTATGATACTCACCGTAATTCCGTATGTTTGGTTTTAAAAATCCAAGGTTTAAAGAAGGGTTTATGGTTTTGAAAGAAAAATTCTGGTTTTTTGAAATAACAGTTTCGGTGTTAAAGAAATTCTTCATGTGTTGCCATGTTTGCGGTCTTGACCAAGTTCAGCTTCTTGCTGATTGGTATGTCCTTAATACAATGGTCGGGCGTTAGGCCTTCCGGGGTTCGTTATTTGACATCCTTAGGATTGGTGATCCTGTATTGCTCTTCGTCATAGCGGTACTTAGCAAGTATTTGCGGGTTGTTAAAAGTCTTCCACCCGTCTTGTAGTTGCTGCACTTGCCCTGGGCAAGTGCGCGGGTAGGTTGTTTTTCGGTTAACGCATACCGGTGGCGTATCGTTTCCATCCATATTGGTGGTTTTATTAGGTCTTCATTTGATCTTTTGATCTTGGTGATCGATCTCCTGAGTCGCGTCTCAGTGTACTTTGACGTGGGTTGTCGTCCTCCGGTGTCTCACACCTTCAGTGTGGCTAACAAAACCGACTTATCCTTAGGAACCAGGTGGTGGTCCTATAGGTGTATGTGTTATGATTTCTTTCATAGTTATCTGAACTATGTTGTTCGGTTTATTACAGCCTCTTGGCATGTAGGCTTGGTGTTAATCCAACCTCGACTAATTCCTTATCGATTTGATACCGTCGTTGGTATCATCAGAGGTTACAGTCCGTAGACTCTCTCTCTAGGGTTCGTTACTCTATCTTCCTTGCTTTATTGCGCGATTGTGCTCTCTTCTTGCTGGCTACACATGTTCCTCGCGACTGCGAAGCATGTCGCCCCATGGTGCCATAAATCCATTATCCTTGTGTTTAGGATCTTCATTCCCTCCGCCATTAAGTGGCGGTCCTTGTCATTCAACGGAACCGTCTTCGGGACTTCCAGTTCTTGGACTCTACCGTAAGACAGTTCTTTCCTAATAAGTTTACTTGCAACTGCCAGATCGGGTGTCACCCGAGTGTGAGAGGTCTTTTCCATCTCTCTGCGATCTTGTCCCAACTTACAACGGGGACGCAGGGCGGGTATGGTTACTGTAGGTATCCAGTCACACTGGAAATTCCTATCTAGCGTCCTCGCACACTAGCACTCAACCCTTAGCCTAAGTCTCTACTTCCTAACTCGGTATTACCTAAACTCGTATTTTCCATCCATCAGAGCGATACTTCGCTTCCTGATACCACTTTTTGTAACACCCCTACCGCTAATACCGTCATTACCGTACCATACTTACCTTCGCAGCGGATATTACTTACTCAACGGCGGGTGTACAATGCCGTTAGTCACCCACGTGACTAACAAGGCGAGTTACAATACTACATACTATCGGTCTGATGAATATGAACATACCGAGTGCTCTACACATACATTACTTTCCCTTGCATACCAATCCATAATTCGATACAACTCCAACAATACTATGAGTATACTACAATCCTTACATTACCGATACAGTATAGACATCCCAATTCATACTACGTTTACGCATACAATTCCCTTTACTCAACTACCCATGCTTATGTAGCAGTCCCCGTCCTACTCTCTCGAACGGTGAGCAGCTTCGGTACCTGCACACTAAAAAGGTCCCCCTAGGGGGTCAGCTTACGCTGCATATGAAATCCGCATATACCGCGTGCTAACCGCGGTACGCCGACTACTTTGGGTCGGATATACATGGAGTTCATTTTACATGCATACATACATACTCATACTACACAATACAATCAAAGATACCTACATAAATACACAAGTACATACTTACTAAGGAAGACTTCAACAGTCAGCCATTCGTATTTGTTATACATTCATTACTCTTCGTACTGTGTTCGATATTCGTTACTCTACTCATACTTACTCCTTACTCTTGCGTACTCATCACTCCATGTTCAATACCTTACTCGTACACGATCCTTACTCTGTGCTCGTTACTATACTAGTGAATACTCACTACTCAATTCCCTTACTTACTCTTACATACTCAATGCTCGATACTCACTCATGCGTACTCAATACTCGGTACTCACTACATACTCATACTGGCTTCTTACTCAATACTCATTACCTTACTCATACATACGCAATACTCATTACTTTGGCCTCTGGGCGGAGTCATACTCAAGACTCGCCACCGGACCTACAATACGAGGGCTATACGCTTAGCTCCTCAAATACTCAAATGTCCGTTACCGGACTACACGAATTCCCAACACTCTTCTCTCAGAGCACAATACAACCTCATGGGTTAGCCTAGAAGTATCTTTCTCGATAACCTCTGTTAGCTTAGGGAATTACCACCGTCTAGTATCCTCAGATTTAAGGGTTTCCCCAACATATCTGTAACACCCCAACCGCTAATCCTATACTTAGCGTCTAATCGTCCCGTTAATCCTACGAGTTCGCAGCGGAAATATTACTACTTACTACGGCGGGTGGTACAACGCCGCTAACCGCCCATACGGCTAGCTAGGCTTACCTTACTTACAGTCACGGTCTGATGAACATAATATACCGAGCTACTAAATTACTTACCGAAATATCATATGCCAAATACTTACATCCTGGATCACCGAGTATTTAAATTATATTCAATTACAACTTTTCAAGCTTACCAAAAGAATGAGTTTCTAAGACTACTCATCTATACCAATTCCCATCCTATCAAAATCCAAAAAGGTGTACCCCATGGTACACCGGCTAATCAAAAGCTATAGCCATGTACTACTCAGTACACCAATCATAAATTCACTGTTTACAATCCAAAAAGAAAGACAAGAAATAAACTAGTCTTCACTTCTTCATCCCTCGCGGGTACTGCGTGTAGTAAAAATGGTGCCCCAAGGGGCTCAGCAAACGCTGTGTATAAACTCCGCATATACCGCGTGCTAGCTAGGGCACGCCGACTATTGACTTCCACTAAACATGTTGTTCATTTATTTATACATACATGCTTTTCATACAACATACATGCTATACAACTCATTACATAATTCAAGGCAACAATACAGTAGCACAACTATTACCTTCACAAGGTTAGCCAAATTATGCATCCGGGTTAATCGGAATGCTTTTACTCTTTTACTCATCACTTACTTTTTCTTACTTACATTTACTTACTTTCATTTACATTACTTACTCATTCTTACTTACTTACTTATACTCAATTTAAGTCGTCGGGACCTCCGGCCCTGGGGACTACGCCGTCCCACCTCCGGGATTACTTTACTCACCAATCCGGGATGCTACCCACTTAAGGGATTTGGGGCGGACCAGTTTAAGAGTCAGGAATTGGAGCCAACTCTCGTGACTCCGCATCCTCACGCATGGCCGAAACTATATCGGACTTCTACTCATTCCAATTTAATTACCAATTTAAGTTAGGATGGTTAGCTTGTTAGGAATAAGTTAGAAGTCCAACTCATCACAATCGGTCACAGTACAATACATCATATATACACACATTCATATTCATCCAAACATTTCATGAATTATACAAACTAAGATTTAAGAAAAATATTCACAACATACAACACTACATATTCACGAGTATGCATATTAACTCCGATTCGTGCATTTATCTTATTTGGTGATCAACTAGCACACAACACACAAATCAGAGTAACCAAGATAGCATACGGGGCATGAGGAATCCATACCGTTCACCGTTGTACGTGATTCCAAACGTCCTTCGGTGTCACAAATCAATCCCTATTATATATATACGATTGAACATTAATATACTATCATTAACTTAACTCCACTACTTTTGTGTTTACTAATCCATACTTACTAAGTCTTTACATTCCTTACACTTGTATTTCGTTTTACTTACTTTCCATTACTGTCCATAATTTACATACACATATATATACATATGTATAGGTGGGTATACATATATATATATATATATATGTATATATACTAGTTATAAGCTACTGTTTTTTTTTGTAAGTATAGGGCCGTCCGACCCACCGTCCGAAAGCCCTGGGTCGGACCATTCCAGTAAGTTCGTTCCCAGAAATTTACCCTGTCCGACCCAGCACTATTCCGTCCAACCCATACTCTCTGGGTCGGACCATTCCAGAAGGTTTTGGTCCTGTCGTCCAAGCTCCATCCGACCCGTCCGACTCACCGTCTGGGTCGGACGAAGTCAGAAACTTGACACTGTAAAAATTTGCATGTCCGACCCACGTCCGACTCACGGTCCTGGGTCAAACCATTCCAGAAAGTCCATCGTCCATTGTTTAAGCCATGTCCGACCCACGTCCGACTCACGGCTCTGGGTCGGACCATTCCAGAAAGATTGATTTTCGTTTCTCAAGCCCCGTCCGACCCACGTCCGACTCACTGTCTGGGTCGGACGGGAGTAGAACCTTGCTACAGATTTATTTTTCTTTCCCAATTTCACCCATTGTTTCCCCAATCTTCCTACATACATCCTAACATGTTTTTGTACAATTTAAACACCCTAATATCATGCTAATTCATTTCCTAACTCATTACACAATTCTATACTACTTTTACACCCAATTTCTAAGTTCCAATTCGACACTTACATTGTTTTCTTCCCTAATGTCTTTTGCTACAGATTGATATAACACTCCCCTTCTACAACTCTTCTATTGACATTTCTAGCACCTCTAATGTATTTAGATTGCACTATCTATCTCTCTCAACTACCCTCCACCTATGTTAATCAAAATTGTTAGAACATACCTTATTCACCTAGTTAGTTTCGTAAGTGTTCTATTCCTAGATAAATTTTGACATAACCTCCCCTAAAATCTTACATTCTCACCACATCGTTTCAGTCATTTAAATGGTCTACACCACCTGTTTATAGCCAACACATGTATACCTGAAATACCCCAAACCTTGGTATGGTCGTGAAAATGTTAAACTATGGTATTAAAGGAAAAGTGCCTTAGGAACATCAATGTACAATTTAAAACCATAGTAAAAACACGATAAAACACTAAGACACGGTTGGAGCAAAAAACGTGCTCTAGCGGAGTGAACTTGGTTAGGACCCAAAGAGCCTACCAGACTTAATAATATTCAATTATGATTAATAAGGCTAAATAAGTCCTTAGGAAACCTTGGTGGACAGTTAAACCAAATAAAACACAAGAATATACCTTAAAGTCAATATGAGCAAAAATGTGCTCTAAGCTTGGGATAAATTTGTATAAGACCTAATGGTCATACTTATACCTTATAAATATGTTAATGAACATATTAAATCGATTACCAAAGAAAACCAAGCTTGAAAACAAGTTAAAACACAAAATGTGCTTTAAGGAGTCTTAAAGCACATTTCTGAACAATTGTCTTGTAAATGAGTTTTGAGTGGCTAGATGTCCATCATTACTCTTTAATTAACATGTGCACTATATAGTATCACATTAGGAAGTCTAAATCAATGGGAAATCAAAAATTTCACAAATATGTGCCTTAATTTGTGAATAGTGCTCAAATAGTGCTAGTTTAAGTTATAAGTCAACATAAGTTGTTTAATTGGTCAACAAAGGCCATATATATGTTATATATGTAAGGGGCCACGGTTTTGGGTGTGTGAGTCATCACACTTGGCTTGCAAATTAAAAGAAAGAAAGAAAAGTAAGTAAAGGATACCTTTTTGCTTTATAACTTAAATATCTCCAAAACTTACCTCTCTCCTCACTTTCTCTTCTTTTCTTTTTGGTTCCCACCGTCTCCAACCTCATCCTCCATTCTCCATTCTCGTTTTGCTACAGCAAGTAGCCATTCTCCATCTTTGAATGCTTGTAACTCATGGCTCCAAGCTCCGAATTCAATTTCGAGACTACCGTTGTCTTAGTTAGAGTAAGCTCTACATTCCTATCTTTTCAAATCTTCAAAAACTCCATTTCGGTGCCATGGAGATTCACCATTGAAGGAGCTTGAGCTCATATGTCCATGCCTTGTCATCCTCCTTTGTTTCAAGGTAAGGAAAATCAAAGAAAATCCAAGTTCCCATCATTTTCTTGTATAACCGAAAATTCACCTTACAATGGTGCCTTGTCTTGCTATTTTCTTAGCTTAATTCAATCTTCAAGGGACTAGGAGGAGTCCTATCTTGCCACTTAACCAAGCTCTCTATCAAATTCCAAAGGTAATCATCAAATTTAGTGTTTTAAGACACTTATGTAAACCTAGGGTTTAATTATGAGTTTGAGTATTAAACTTAATACTCATTACCCTTATATGTGTATTGGTTAGAAGGTTGACAAGTGATAAAAGCTCCTTGCCGATTTTCAATCAAGAAAAACAAGTGAAAACAAGTGAGAAAGCTTGGAAAACAAAGAGGTAAATGACCTCTCTTAATGTGGTTTTATGTACTAGGGAATTGAGCTATATGTGCTTAATAAATAACCTAAAGAGCCAATGGGAAATGAGCTAGAAAACTATCCACAAGGTGGACTAAAAAGACATGGGAGCATTGTTGTGTGTATTCGCAGGTTGAAGGCATTTAAATGTGGAAATTCAGTGTTTATGGTTTATGTTATTTAAGGGCCTAAGTGCCAAGCAATTTAAGTTTATGCACTATATTGTGATGTAGTGTAGTTTAAAGGTTTAGTTATGTGTAAAGAACATCTCTTGTGAAGGTGAATGTGTTTGATGGTTAAAGGATGAAAAACCATATGTTTGTGTATAAGAGTGTTTATTAAGGGATTGAATGTTCTTGATTGTCTAAAGGTGAAAACAATGTGTTTTGGTGTAAGGTGATACAAGAGAAGCTATGGCGAAATTTAGTTGATAAACAAAAGAGTTTATGTGTTGTAATGAGATTTTATGACCTAGAAGGTACTAGGAATTTTTAAGTGTTAAGATGGTGAAAGAAAGTGAATTAAGTTGTTCTTAGGTGTTAAGATGCCTTAGGCATAGTCTTGGAGATTTAGGGAACTAATGGATGATTTCTTGATACACCAAGGTGATGGTGGAGGTGTCGTAAAGTCTGGTGCAAAGTTTGGTGAACAATGGAAGTGTAATGCCTTGTGAAGGTTTAATTATGAACTTGTGGGAAAGACTTGAGGAGTGTGTGTAAAGGGGATGAGTGTAGTGCAAATGATGTTTAAAAGGGTGGTTATAAGGTAGTGAGGGAGTACTTTGGTTAGGTGAAGTTTTAGGCAAGATACAAGTTACAAGTGTAAGAAAAAAATGTTCTAAGTGTTAAGGACTTAGTAAAAGTTGAGTAAAAGTTTAAGGAATTTTTGGGATGTTTCGAGAGGGTTTAAGTGTGCCCAAAAGATGTTAAAACATGGTGGAGAACATGTGTAAAGCATAGGAAAAAAATTGGGATGAATTTGGAGTTCAGAAAGAGGAGAAAAACACATTAGAAAATTGGTTCTGCAGTGGACCGCCCCTACGGGCCGCCCCTGTGGGGAGGTCCAGTGCAGAGAAGTGAAAAAAAAAAGAAACATGTAGCATCTGTTGTGGACCGCCCCTGGGACCGCCCCAGAGGGCGGTCCAGACCAGAAATGAAGAAAAAAAATTTTTTAAGGCTCCTAATGATGGGGGATTGAATGGTAATGGTTTTAGATGATGTTTAAGCCTTGTTTGGTGACTTTTAAAGGCCATTGGAAGTATAAACAAGTGTGAGAGTGAATGTGTAAGTTGTGAACTTAAGATCACATAAATAAATTAAGTACAACAGGATGATGGGGTTAACTATGGGCATTAGATATTAAACAATCATGTCACCCCGATGTTAATGACAGTAATTGTGATGTTACCAGTTGTACGGGATTTGTTCGAGGAACCTAGGAGGACACAAAATAGTGGACCGTGGTGAAAGGTATGGTTTTCTTGCAACCTGTGTCCTACCGGATTACACCGGCTTGTATGCCAATATGTTTTTCTGAGTGTTTGCCACCTTGTAAGATTAAAACATGTAATGAGTTTATAGTAATTCATTTATGTGGCGCATCTGGTCTCCGATACCGTTTAACCTCAAATAAGTGTTGAACCTTAGCTAACTAGAACTAGGAACACGTGAGAGATCGGTATTCGGAGTTAACGACCCAAACCTTGGGAACGTTCTAACCACGGCTATGTGTGAGTTAGTTGGATATTGTTGCTGTATGCAGGTGTGTGAACCTCCCTTGTGTGCTTAACTCGGTTATGATACCGTATGGTGTGTGGATGTGATAGGCTCCATAATGGATCTCTAACTACTTATTTATAAGTATATATGTACTAATGGGGGTGAGGAGTCCGGTTGTTCCGGCCACGCGTGTGATGGACGGGAGTCGATGTCATATCCGGTTCGACTCTCTTGGTGTATGTATAGGTTGTATTCCAATTTGGTTTCAATCTTCCCTTAGCTTATCCAAAGCTAGTTTACTGACTCACGTCGGGCCACAGGGGCATACAAATGTTATTTCGGGTGCTTGGGATTACTATATCCGACACACCTTGGGTTTAAGTTAACCGTTCGATATAACTGGACGGTAACGAGGTTGGTAACGAGCTTAACATGAGATTGGCATTAATCTCTAGGCTCACTATGTATACTAACTATGGTGGAAGGTTCCTTGTGTGAACCGACCTTATGGTGTTTTGTGTTGTTATTGTGCTAGGCAATTTCCCTTGATATGCTATGATATGTATACGTTAGGTGTTTAAAATGAATGCGATGTTATCATGTGTACGCCGAAACAAGAAAGGTTTTGTTATGTTTTGTTATGTGAGGAATGAGATATGTTGTAGGATATGGAGTGTGTGGATCATGGAAATGAATCCCAGTTTGTGACAAGAGGCGTTTAAGGATAACCCGATTAATAGGTACGTGTCGTTCATTAAGGAAGTAGCTCCGTTTTAGAGGAGAGCCACTCTAGGGTTAAAGGAATCATTGGATGATTTGTTAAGTGTGGATGTGTTGGATATATGTTGAGCCCTATTGTTGGGTGTATGCAAAGTGTTGTGTGTTTATGGTTTGTATGCATGATTTAAATAAAATCAACTGCATGCTAAGACGACAATTAGTTGTGCGTGGCCCGGTAGCATGTGGGCTGCGGGATTACCATACCAGCAAAGGTGCTGAGCCCCTTGGGGGCCACCCTTTCTCTCCTTTTCTATTTCAGGTACAAGGAGCTGGAAGCCGTTCGAGAGTAGGACGGGGTAGATGTTTATACATGGGTAGCCATTAAAATGGCGTAAGCATTGTAGGCGTAGTAAGACCGAAATTGTTATCGGCATTAGTTTGTAAATACTCGGTACAGTGGGAGTGTTTGTGTATAATAAATGTTGGAAATGGAATAAGGATTGTATTGTGTAGTTGCTCGGAAATCTAGTCCATCAAACCGATACAATGTACAAGTATTAGCCTTGTTAGCCACGTGGGTGGTTAACGGCGTGTAACACCATTGAGTTATGTAATGTGATGAGTTGAGTTTCCGCTGCAATGTGTTGTTAAGTGTATGGTTGTAGTTGGGGTGTTACAATACCCAATTCTCATACACAAATACCACACTATAACCACATAAGAATTCCTGCACTCCCCAATCCATTCCCAATCTGTTTTAGTATGTTTTAAAATGTCTTTTAAGGCTTCAAAATGCTTATATCTTCCTACACATTACACTACTAATACGTTACCATTTCCGTTACTCATTTCAAACTACCAAAAACTGTTACATACATATATATACCAAGTTGCACAAAAGAGCATTCTTACCTTGTTTTTCTTCTAGATTTTCTTTCTTCTTCTTTCTCCTTCCTTCTCTCTCTCTACCGGTTTTGGTATTCAACAAATCTAATATTATCACCCATACATACACACATTCAATACTAAAACTACTCTTAACATTATTTAAGCTTTCAATGTAGGTTTCTAGGGTTTAGAATTTATATTACCTTCCAAGAGTGCAAATGAAGCTTGGAGTGGCTCAAACACAAGATTCCAACTCCACCAATGAGGCCAAAATCGGCTAGAATACAAGGGAGCAAGCAAGAGTTTAGCTCAAATTTTGTTTTGCTTTTAAGGCTAGAAAAAGATGGAGTTTTGAGAATATTTTTACCTCAAAAGAACAAGGAGAAGGAGGGCCTTCTAATGGTGGTGTTGAAACTCCAAATGGGACATACCCATAAAAACAAAAGTGTTGGTTTTCGATTTTTGAAAGGATAGGAATGTAGCTCTTGGTGAGGGGATTCCAATGGTGTAGTTTTTATAATTTTTGGAAGGGGTTAAGGGAAGTTACAAGATGAGAGAAGGTGAGGTTTTTAGTGTTTCTTCATTTCCTCCATGGAAATCGGCTGGGTTGAAGAAGAAGAAAAGAGAGAGTGGAAGAGGAGGTTCACGTGAGAGAGGAATGAGAATGGGAGAGAGAGAGTGTGTGAGTGTTTATTTTTTTTTTGGATTTTTATTTCTTTTGTCCTTTTGCACATAAGAGAGGATAGGTGAGTGTGAGAGGGGGGGGCACAAAATCGACAGCCCACAGACCCACAAGGGTTTTAAGAATTCTTTTTACATTATTGGACACCTAAGTTTGTGTTATTTATGGTTCTACCCCACAACTTCCCGTTTTGACAGTTTTTACTTTTTCTCGTTTTCTTGATTTTATTGGTCCTAAAGCCTCACTAATATTTATTAATGATTATTTAGTTGACCAAAATTGTTACGAGTCTATTTGACCCGCTTAAAGACACGTTTTCCCGGTTACCTCGAGAAACGCGCTTTAAGGTTCGTTAGTGATTTTAATCCATTTTAAGGATCCGTTTTCTTCGGGATTTGTTCCCTCATGATTATTTATACTTAATTAAGCTTCTAAATTATTTATTAGCCTAATTAATCGCTATTTTTAATTACAGGGTATTTCAATCTACCCCCCTTAAGAAACTTTGCCCTCAAAGTTGCTCAAGGTTAATGGTTTAAGTAATTCTACTCATTAGGCAAACCAATTGCACTAATGTGTCTTACTACCACCTATGAGGTGTTCACTTCATTCCACATTGCAAACATACACACTTCAAGCATCATACACAATCCAACATTTTCCATACATACCATTCCACAATACACCATTACAATCCACAATACACATTACGCAGACATCATCCATCATACATCGTACAAGTACATTCATACACTACACATTACACATACATACACATACCAAATTCACTTACACTACATGTGCCATACCAAAAATCTATTACAATACTTACACACTAAGCAATGCTTACCCCGAAGCGCATGCAAAAGCAAAAGGGCTCTACCCCCCTTAAAAGGGGTACGACCCGTACCCGTATTGCTAAATGCTAGACTCTCTAGTTTATGAACAGCTGTGGGTACTTAGCCTTCATGGCATCTTCCAACTCCCATGTCGCTTCTTCGACATCATGGTTTGACCATAGGACCTTCACCATTCGTATAGACTTATGGCGAGTGTCTCTGGTCTTCCTATCCAGTATTCTCACTGGGGTTTCAACATATCATATAGTCGGCTCGATGGATAAGTGCTCGGGCTCTAACACATGAGAAGGATCAGCAATATACTTCTTGAGTTGTGACACATGAAATACATCATGGACAAGCCCCAAGTCCTCAGGTAGTGCTAACCTGTAGGCTACGGATCCAACTCTTTCGGTGATAGTGTACGGCCCTACAAACTTTGGGCTTAGCTTGCCCTTCTGACCAAATCGGAAGACACCCTTCATAGGTGAAACTCGCAAGAACACTTGGTCGCCCACGGCGAACTCAAGGTCGCGTCGTCTCACATCCGCATAGGATTTCTGTCTATCTTGGGCTGCCTTCATGTTAGCTTGGATTTGTTGCACTTCAGCTTGCACTTGCTCAAGATACTCCGGTCCTATTATGACCGCTTCACTTGACTCATCCCAACACAAGGGTGTACGGCAAGGTCTACCGTATAGAGCTTGGAAAGGCGACATCTTAATCGAGGCGTGATAACTATTATTATACGAGAACTCGATAAGGTGAAGCTTATCTAACCAACTCCCCTGAAAGTCCAAGGCACATGCCCGAAGCATGTCCTCCAGTGTCTGGATGGTCCTTTCTGTCTGACCGTCGGTCTGAGGATGGAAGGCGGTACTCAACTTCAATTCTGTACCCAACGCTTCCCTTGTAGCTCTCCAGTATCTCGAAAGAAACCTGGTGTCGCGGTCAGATACTATAGTTTTAGGGACTCCGTGGTGTCTGATAATCTCCTTATCGAAAAGCTCAGCTAGCTTTACTACCTTCCAGGTGTCCTTCATCGGTATGAATCTGGCAACCTTGGTAAGGCGATCTACTACAACCCAGATCATGTTGAGTCCTCCCCTAGCAGGTGGGAGTCCTACAACAAAATCCATGGAGATATCATGAAATTTCCACTCCGGAACTGGCATAGATTGTACCATTCCGCCCGGTCTACGGTGTTCAAATTTTACCTTCTGGCATGTCAAGCATCTCAATACAAATTCCGTCACATCTGACTTCATTCCAGACCACCAGAAGTACCTCTTCATGTCTTTGTACATCTTTGAGGCTCCCGGATGGACTGACAATGTGGAACAGTGTGACTCTCACAGGATGCGATCCCTTAGCTCAGCATTGCTTCGGGGAACGCATAGCCTGCCATTCAACCGAATCAAACCATCTTCGTGTAGCTTAAAATCGTACTTTTTCTTCTCAAATGTACCATTCTCAATCTTTTGTCTGATTTCGATTAGGTAAGGGTCGCTCAACTGAGTGTCTCGCACCTCGTCAACCAAGCTAGAAGAAGCGAGTAGCGAATGGAGCGAGTGTGCTCGACGACTCAGGGCGTCGGCTACGATGTTTGCCTTCCCTTCCTTATACTGCAAGTTGATGTCATAGTCTGAAAGAAATTCCATCCATCTTCTCTGTCTCAAATTCAGTTCCTTCTGCGTGAATACATACTGTAAGCTCTTATGGTCAGAGTAGATGGTGATGCTTACCCCATAGAGATAGTGTCGCCATATCTTCAAGGCGAAGACAATGGCTCCTAACTCTAAGTCGTGAGTCGGGTAATTCTCCTCATGCTTTTTCAGCTGGCGGGAGGCATAAGCAACAACCTTGCCATGCTGCATGAGTACGCTTCCCATTCCTTTGCCTGATGCATCACAGTATACCTCAAATCCCTCTGTGCCCTCTGGAAGAGTAAGGACGGGCGCTGTGGTCAATGAGTCTTTCAGTTTCTGAAATGATAGCTCACACTCGTGTGTCCATACAAACGGTGCATCTTTCTTCATCAATGTAGTCATGGGCTTAGCGACTTTCGAGAAGTCCCTTACAATCTCCGGTAGTAACCGGCTAGACCAAGAAAGCTCCTAATGTCGGTAACAGTCTTGGGTCTAGGCCATGATCGTACAGCTTCTACCTTAGAAGGGTCAACCGAGATACCTGCGCTCGAGATGACATGTCCAAGGAATGATACCTGATCAAGCCAAAACTCACATTTGGAGAACTTCGCATACAGCTGGTTCTCGCGCAGTGTCTCAAGCACTTTCCTCAAATGGATTTCATGTTCCTCTGGTGATTTGGAATATACAAGTATGTCGTCGATGAAGACCACAACCGAAGTGTCCAACTGCTCACTGAATAAACGGTTCATGAGGTCCATGAATTTAGCTGGTGCATTTGACAAACCGAATGGCATCACTGTGAATTCGTAGTGGCCATATCTGGTACGGAATGCCGTTTTCCCAATGTCTTGCTCTTTAATTGCAATTTGATGATACCCCAAACGGAGGTCGATCTTGGAGAAGACCGAGGCTCCTTTCAACTGGTCGAATAGGTCGTCGATGCGTGGCAGTGGGTATTTATTCTTGACTGTGACCGCATTCAGCTCGCGGTAGTCAATACAAAGTCGGAGACTACCGTCCTTCTTCTTCATGAAGAGGACCGGTGCTCCCCAGGGTGATACGCTCGGGCGTATAAACCCCTTGTCCAGGAGGTCTCTTAACTGTTCTTTCAATTCGGTCATTTCTGCAGGTGCCATGCGGTACGGTGCCCTAGCAATGGGACCGCTACCTGGCAATAGATCAATCTCAAACTCCACTGCCCTCGGTGGTGGCATGCCGGGTAGCTCCTTAGGGAATACATCGGGATACTCGGATACAATGGGTACTTCATCACTGAACTCTGGATCTCGCTCCAGGTCTTGTACATAACAAAGATACACCTCTTGGCCCTTTCTGAGCTCCCGGTACATGGCCATGGCAGATATAAGTGTGGTCGAAGGCTCTCTTGGTCTCTGGCGGTAAGATACGGTAACCCCAGAAGGACTCTTGAGCAGCAAACGGTGCTCGGCGCAGAGGATTCTACCCTTGTGCCGCTCCAACCAATTCATTCCAATGATTACGTCGAATCCCAATTCATTGAATTCGATGAAGGAAATGGGAAATGATTCGCCTTTGATTTGGATTGTGGCTGATTGATAATACTTGGTGCACTTTACTCGCTCCTTCGATGGGAGAGTAACCATGAAGTTCGGTAGCTCATCCGCATCTAGCTTCAACCTCTTCACAAAGGATGGTGATACGAAAGTGTGAGAGGCGCCGGAGTCGAATAACACATTGGCATCAATGCCATTTATTGGGAAGGTTCCCGTTAGAATGGTGCCGCTCTTGCCGGCTTGTGCTTCGGTGAGGATGCTCAGGTTACCTTCGGTACCGAGTCCACAACCTATTGGATTCACAATTGGATAAGTATTGATGGTGGACACAAGTGGAATTAAATCAACACTGCTCTTTATTGATAAACCAACCATCATACATGCCGTGTCTCTAATACACGTTACTAATAGATTACATGATACTAGGAATTTAATACTTTCTAAAGGTGAGGTTCAGGCGTCCTGGTTTCATGTGTGTGGCATTGATTATTGCCGGCGGTGCCGTATTCAACTTGATCTTGTTGATCCCGTGATACAGCATCCTAGAGTTTCCACCCATGATTAGGACATCTCCTGATCACAATACCAATTTCTCTGCGAGGTCCACACGCTTCTGCTCGCTATACAGGAATACGGCGTCATCACCAATGGACCAAGACACTACGGGCACTCCTTGTTCAAGAGATTCCGCTGTCTCGTCCTTGTCTTGGTGTAACCCAAGTCGTCCTTCTTTCTCGTAGAAGTTGACGATACAGAGATCCGCTTCAAGTGCGGGGATCGGTTCAGGTTCACATTGTGTCAAGTTCTACTGCTTGTGTGACGAGTGTCTGAAACTCTGGTGGTATTGTCGGTGGCGTCGCTCCATCTTGTGTTCGTGTCTCCTGGTATGTCTTGGTATAAGGATTCCAGTCCTTTCCCAAGCACATCATCTTCAGCTTCATCTTCGCTCCACCGGGGAATTCGGGTGTGTAAAATCCACCTTGACCCGTTCCTAGCTCGTTGCATCGTCGAATGATTGAGATTGCGCTTCGGGTGTCAGGTATCCCTTTAATAAGATCATACCTGGTCGGATGACCTGACACTGTTTGTTGGTGTAGTCGTGGTTGGTGATGTCGATCTCTTCTTGATTCAAGTTTACCGGTATCAGGTAGCAGATACTAAAGCTTCCTATGGGTACAAATTTCATCTACTGTGAGTACTAGTTTCAACTACTTCATTTCATGCTTAATACACACTTCATTTTATTTACTCATGCATTCACTCATACAGTTACTCTACTACTAGGCATGCTATTTCAAGGATTAAGGGTTTAGATTATTACCTGGGCCGGATTTAGAACCGGACCCATCACGGTCAATCACGTGAAGGACAGGCTGCCTCTAAGGTGCACCCCGCGGAGGTCCCCGGGATCCCTGTCCCTGTGCTGCCTGCTGGGTCGGTGCATTGCCAGATGCAACCTCCTTGCCTTCTCTCTGTTTGTAGTTCTGGAAGTTCCCCCTTTGCTTCCCATTCTCTAGGCACTTGTTCGCTGTGTGTCCCAACTTCTGGCAGTTGTAGCATTTGATGTCTCTCCCATAGCAGTCCTTGCCGGGATGGTCTAGGTTGCACTTTCTGCACACATAGGTGCGGCCATCGGCGAAGGTTTTGGCGGCACCGGAGCTAGAACCTGAGGTTAGAGGGTTAGCACATGTGTGCGCGGATATACTAGATACATTACTTATACGAATACAGATTGGGTTAGGAATTTACCCTTCGGTGGGTGTGATCTCAGTGGCTTTGCTGCCACCGGTGCAGAATAACCAAGCTGAAGAAGCTCAGCTGGTTTGCCCTGCTCAGCATGGGCACTGCTCTCACCCTGGGATTTCTTTTGGGATTGCTGAAAGAAATTCCCTTTCTTCTTTTTCCAGCTCTTCCCCTGGTTCTGCTCCTCAGTGCTGGTGTTTTTGTTGTTGGCTTTGCGCTTCAGCGTGGTCTCTTCATCCCTTAACTGGCAAGTGATCTCAACGCGAGAAGCCGCGTGATAACACTCCTGAAATCTCAGGTATTAGCCGGGATTCTCATTTAAGGAGGAATAAAGAAAGATTCAAAGAATTCGAGGAATTTAAGGAATTCAAGGAGTTTGAATTGATACTAAGGGTTAACTGACATTTACCTGAAGGGAGGTAAATCTCGTGTAGCCCATACCGTACCGAAGGCGATGGCTCAGACCGCCATAGAAGCGATCGACCAACACCTGGCCGGTGTATCCTAGATCAGGGAGGAGACGGAGAATGGAAGTGAAGGTGCGGTAGTACTCGTCGACAGTCATCTTGTCTGTCATCTTCAAGGCATCTAGTTCTAGCCTTTTCTTGGTTTTAACATGCTCGGGGTAGTATTTGGAAGGAGTGATGCGCAAGAATCCCAGTCGAATGTGGGGTCGCTGACGTGCTCATGCTTGACCAGCTTCCACCAATCATTGCAGCATCCTTGAGGTAGTAGGCTGCTACTCTGACTCGAACTCCAGCAGAAGCTTCGAGGGTTTCGAAAGCCGTCTCCATCTCGGAGATGTAGGCCTCGAGCTTAGCCGGGTCACTCTCGCCCCTGAAGCAGGGAGGGCGGAGTTCCGCTACAGCTTTTACCCAGTTTGCTTCTCTGGGTGGCGGGGGGGGTTGGCCCCGCTTGAGTTTGTTGGTTTTGCTGAGATTGTTGTACAGCTTGGATTACTTGTGGTAGCATCTGCGCTACCGTGGCGGCGACGATCTCAGCTATCGTCTGCGCGCCGGGTCCGTCATTGCCCCCTCCTCTGGGGCGACCTGGACCTCTTCCTGACATCTGAATATTCAACAGTTACATTAGGCTTTGCATGATATGACCTAAGGGTCTTGAAATTTAAGCAAGGTATCGTTCATAAGAACGTTAAGGGTATCCGTTGTTAACAACGGTAGTTCCTAGTTAGGTTTCTAAGTATCCGTCTTAAGGCGGTTGAAATCCTAACTCGGTAATCCCCTATGCTCGGTACTATGGACATCAGAGCGTAACTACGCTCTGATACCACTTTTTGTAACACCCCAACCGCTAATCCTATACTTACCGTCTAATCGTCCCGTTAATCCTACGAGTTCGCACCAGAAATATTACTACTTACTACGGCGGGTGGTACAACGCCGCTAACCGCCCATACGGCTAGCTAGGCTTACCTTACTTACAGTCACGGTCTGATGAACATAATTACCGAGCTACTAAATTACTTACCGAAATATCATATGCCAAATACTTACATCCTGGATCACCGAGTATTTAAAGTATATTCAATTACAACTTTTCAAGCTTACCAAAAGAATGAGTTTCTAAGACTACTCATCTATACCAATTCCATCCTATCAAAATCCAAAAAGGTGTACCCCATGGTACACCGGCTAATCAAAAGCTATAGCCATGTACTACTCAGTACACCAATCATAAATTCACTGTTTACAATCCAAAAAGAAAGACAAGAAATAAACTAGTCTTCACTTCTTCATCCCTCGCGGGTACCTGCGTGTAGTAAAAATGGTGCCCCAAGGGGCTCAGCAAACGCTGCGTATAAACTCCGCATATACCGCGTGCTAGCTAGGGCACGCCGACTATTTGACGTCCACTAAACATGCTGTTCATTTATTTCATACATACATGCTTTTCATACAACATACATGCTTATACAACTCATTACATAATTCAAGGCAACAATACAGTAGCACACAACTTACTTACCTTCACAAGGTTAGCCAAATTATGCATCCGGGTTAATCGGAATGCTTTTACTCTTTTACTCATCACTTACTTTTTCTTACTTACATTACTTACTTTCATTTACATTACTTACTCATTCTTACTTACTTACTTATACTCAAGTTAAGTCGTCGGGACCTCCGGCCCTGGGGACTACGCCGTCCCACCTCCGGGATTTACTTGACTCACCAATCCGGGATGCTACCCACTTAAGGGATTTGGGCCGGACCAGTTTAAGAGTCAGGAATTGGAGCCAACCTCTCGTGACTCCGCATCCTCACGCGTGGCCGAAACTATATCGGACTTCTACTCATTCCAATTTAATTACCAATTTAAGTTAGGATGGTTAGCTTGTTAGGAATAAGTTAGAAGTCCAACTCATCACAATCGGTCACAGTACAATACATCATATATACACACATTCATATTCATCCAAACATTTCATGAATTATACAAACTAAGATTTAAGAAAAATATTCACAACATACAACACTACATATTCTCGAGTATGCATATTAACTCCGATTCGTGCATTTATCTTATTTGGTGATCAACTAGCACACAACACACAAATCAGAGTAACCAAGATAGCATACGGGGCATGAGGAATCCATACCGTTCACCGTTGTACGTGATTCCAAACGTCCTTCGGTGTCACAAATCAAACCCTATTATATAATACGATTGAACGATTAATATACTATCATTAACTTAACTCCACTACTTTTGTGTTTACTAATCCACACTTACTAAGTCTTTACATTCCTTACACTTGTATTTCGTTTTACTTACTTTCCATTACCTGTCCATAATTTACATACACATATATATACATATGTATAGGTGGGTATACATATATATATGTATATATACTAGTAATAAGCTGACTGTTTTTTTTTGTAAGTATAGGGCCGTCCGACCCACCGTCCGACCCAAGCCCTGGGTCGGACCATTCCAGTAAAGTTCGTTCCCAGAAATTTACCCTGTCCGACCCAGCACTATTCCGTCTGACCCATACTCTCTGGGTCGGACCATTCCAGAAGGTTTTGGTCCTGTCGTCCAAGCTCCGTCTGATCCACGTCCGACTCACCGTCTGGGTCGGACGAAGTCAGAAACTTCGACACTGTAAAAATTTGCATGTCCGACCCACGTCCGACTCACGGTCCTGGGTCGGACCATTCCAGAAAGTCCATAGTCCGTTGTTTAAGCCATGTCCGACCCACGTCCGACTCACGGCTCTGGGTCGGACCATTCCAGAAAGATTGATTTTCGTTTCTCAAGCCCCGTCCGACCCACGTCCGACTCACCGTCTGGGTCGGACGGAGTCAGAACCTTGCTACAGATTTTATTTTTCTTTCCCAATTTCACCCATTGTTTCCCCAATCTTCCTACATACATCCTAACATGTTTTTGTACAATTTAAACACCCTAAATCATGATAATTCATTTCCTAACTCATTACACAATTCTATACTACTTTTACACCCAATTTCTAAGTTCCAATTCGACACTTACATTGTTTTCTTCCCTAATGTCTTTTGCTACAGATTTTGATACTAACACTCCCCTTCTACAACTCCCTCTTCTATTGACATTTCTAGCACCTCTAATGTATTTAGATTGCACTATCTATCTCTCTCAACTTACCCTCCACCTATGTTAATCAAAATCTGTTAGAACATACCTTATTCACCTAGTTTCTAGTTTTCGTAAGTGTTCTATTCCTAGATAAATTTTGACATAACCTCCCCTAAAATCTTACATTCTCACCACATCGTTTCAGTCATTTAAATGGTCTACACCACCTGTTTATAGCCAACACATGTATACCCAATTCTCATACACAAATACCACACTAAAACCACATAAGAATTCCTGCACTCCCCAATCCATTCCCAATCTGTTTTAGTATGTTTTAAAATGTCTTTTAAGGCTTCAAAATGCTTATATCTTCCTACACATTACACTACTAATACATTACCATTTCCGTTACTCATTTCAAACTACCAAAAACTGTTACATACATATATATACCAAGTTGCACAAAAGAGCATTCTTACCTTGCTTTTCTTCTAGATTTTCTTTCTTCTTCTTTCTCCTTCCTTCTCTCTCTCTACCGGTTTTGGTATTCAACAAATCTAATATTATCACCCATACATACACACATTCAATACTAAAACTACTCTTAACATTATTTAAGCTTTCAATGTAGGTTTCTAGGGTTTAGAATTTATATTACCTTCCAAGAGTGCAAATGAAGCTTGGAGTGGCTCAAACACAAGATTCCAACTCCATCAATGAGGCCAAAATCGGCTAGAATACAAGGGAGCAAGCAAGAGTTTAGCTCAAATTTCGTTTTGCTTTTAAGGCTAGAAAAAGATGGAGTTTTGAGAATATTTTTACCTCAAAAGAACAAGGAGAAGGAGGGCCTTCTAATGGTGGTGTTGAAACTCCAAATGGGACATACCCATAAAAACGAAAGTGTTGGTTTTCGATTTTTGAAAGGATAGGAATGTAGCTCTTGGTGAGGGGATTCCAATGGTGTAGTTTTTATAATTTTTGGAAGGGGTTAAGGGAAGTTACAAGATGAGAGAAGGTGAGGTTTTTAGTGTTTCTTCATTTCCTCCATGGAAATCGGCTGAGTTGAAGAAGAAGAAAAGAGAGAGTGGAGGAGGAGGTTCACGTGAGAGAGGAATGAGAATGGGAGAGAGAGAGTGTGAGAGTGTTTATTTTTTTTGGATTTTTATTTCTTTTGTCCTTTTGCACATAAGAGAGGATAGGTGAGTGTGAGGGGGGGGGGCACAAAATCGACAGCCCACAGACCCACAAGGGTTTTAAAAATTCTTTTTACATTATTGGACACCTAAGTTTGTGTTATTTATGGTTCTACCCCACAACTTCCCGTTTTTGACAGTTTTTACTATTTTCTCGTTTTCTTGATTTTATTGGTCCTAAAGCCTCACTAATATTTATTAATGATTATTTAGTTGACCAAAATTGTTACGAGTCTATTTGACCCGCTTAAAGACACGTTTTCCCGGTTACCTCGAGAAACACGCTTTAAGGTTCGTTAGTGATTTTAATCCATTTTAAGGATCCGTTTTCTTCGGGATTTGTTCCCTCATGATTATTTATACTTAATTAAGCTTCTAAATTATTTATTAGCCTAATTAATCGCTATTTTAATTACGGGGTATTTCAATATCGAATGCTCTCTCATTCGGGGCATACTTACATCAGTCGGGTCCTCTCATAATGGGTCGACTAATTACTAAGGGGTTTGGAGATCCCTCTTCGTTCTTTACTACTCTCATGGTTCATGTTTCGTACCAAGATTAATTCCTCTAATAGAGGTTACTTATATACTTCCACTACGTTTTGTTTGTGGATTATTCATTTCGTTTCTCCTACCGTTATCGGAAGGTTATTACTCCCGTACACTCTCTCACATTCTAGTGAGTTCGTTGGGTTGCGTTATCGTTTATTGATTCGATAATTTAATGCGTTGCTACGTTTCCATTAGCTCACATTATGACTCTTACTACGAGCCTCTACACAACAAGACTCATCTATGAGTCGTACTACGCACTAAATGAAGCCACACAATCAATTAGGAAAGGTTAGCTCACACAACATACATCAAGACATACAATGAAGGCAATAAACCATTTTCATGCTTTAGTCTTGATTAGCCGGCATACAACATACAAATCAACGTAACTCGGTTAGCATACGGGGCATGAGGAAATCATACCTTTCACCGGAGTTAGCCTTAACACTTGTTCCCTTGTTCGTTGGTTCACACTTGTTCCACTGATAATGTTTCAACATTATTATTAATACTATACTCTTACTATACACAAATAATTACTACTCCCGTACTTACCCCGTTATCCCGGTGTATTTAATGTTCTCATATTCTCAACTTACTTGGTTACTTCCTACACTTGTTTTCCTACTCGTATACTTACTTTCTTACCCTTACTACTTCATTTATAGTGTACTACTACATATATATGCATATGTGTATAGGCATACATATATATATATATACATATGATTGTTATAATCATATAATAAAAATATTTTTTTTTTACTCGACCGGACTTGCGACCGACCTTGCAAGTCCGGTCCATTCCAGTAGCTACCAGTACGGGGAATTTTCTGGCTCGACCGAACTTGCAAGTCCGGTCGCAAGTTCGGTTCATTCCAGTAGCTTGCATTACGGGAATTTTTCTGGCCGACCGAACTTGCAAGTCCGGTCGCAAGTTCGGTCCATTCCAGAAGGTTTCTGACGGGAGAATTTTCTGGTCCGACCGAACTTGCATGTCCGGTCGCAAGTCCGGTCGATTCCAGAAGGTTTCCCGTCTTTGTAAATCTGGGCTCGACCGAACTTGCAAGTCCGGTCGCAAGTCCGGTCCGGCCCAGTACTTCAGTTTTAAATTCTATTTTCAGCTCTATACTTTGCCCATTGTTTCCCCCAATCTTCCTACATGTAATCCCACATGTTTTAACACTACTTAGGCCCTCCAAATTGCCTTAATTCATCCACCAAATCCATCACTAAATCCATCAAATAACTTGCACAATTCCCTCACTTCTTTTCCAACACTTGTAACAGTTTTTGTTACACTTATGCTACAGATTTTACAATTCAATTCTCCCATCCAATACTTTCTCAACCAATGCCATTCCTAGCATTCTAAATACCTCTCCTTACCATACCAATTCATTTCCAAGCCATTGTACTACCTATACCCAAGTTCTAACACTCATCTTACCAAGATCCTGCACATTAAATTCTCCTAACTTCTCCAATGGGTTCCTATACACTTTGCTACAGATTTTACACTCCTTATTCCTCATACTACAATTACCATTCCGTAGCTACTAAACATTCCTACTAATCCCAATACATATCTTGGTTCTCCCATTCACCAAGTCATTCCTTAATGCACAATTCCTACCAAAATTTTGCCATAACTCCTATACTTTCCTTACTTATCCACACACATCCTTTCTCATCAAGTTCATCCCTATTCTAGCCAAACCACAAGGGTTCTACCAGCACACATATTGAGAAATCTTAATACATCAATACCCATCAATCACAATACTAATACACATACCCATTTCACTTGGCTCCAAAGCCTTCAATTCAAATACTTGCACTTAAATACTCAAACTTCACAATTCTCAATACTAGTACGAGGTTTTGGGTTCTTTAAATATTTTACCCATTCCCATTACTCTAATGCAATTGAATTTACATTAGGAAGGAGCTCTTACCTTGAGCTTATACTTCATTCTTTCTTTTCCATTTCTCCTTCCCTCTTTCTTGCACAAATCGATCACATGGGGAATGGAGTTGCCAAACTCCATTCCCATCACCCAAAGCACATCAAACAAGTATAATTAATACACTAGCCCTTAGATTAATGCTAGTTCATTGAAGTGTTCAAAATACAAATTTCTAGGGTTTACCTTTGGAGTGCTTTAGGAGGGGTTTTAGCCCTTGGTTCAAGAAGGAGAATCCACCACCATTGCTAGGTGAAAATTGATGCTCAAAAGAAGAGAGAAAACAAGGCATTACAAAAGGGCTAAAAATCGGTTTCCAAGGGAGGTGGAGGAAACTTGAATCTTTTATGAAGATTTTTACCTTGTTGGAAAGAGGAGACTCCAAGCTTCACAATGGTGTGCTTTTCTCTTCAAATGGGGAAAACCCATGGAGATGAAGTTGCTCATTTTTGGACTTTGAAAAGATAGAAATGTAGAGCTTGAAGAGAGGAGTTCAAATATGTATTTTGTTTTTGATTTGGAGCTCACATGTGGATGAAGCATGAGGTTGAAGTTGGAGTTGCCATGGAGGTTCCCTTTGGGGCTTCAAAATCGCCCCAACCAGAGAAGAGAGGGAAATCGGTGGGGTGAGGAAGAAGGAAGAAAGAGAAGAGAGAGAGTGAGGTGAGAGAGGGTGGGGTTACCTTTTTATTTTCTTATTTGTCCTTTAGTTTATTAGGGAGTGAAGAGGGTGTGTGAGAGATGGGGGGGCTGTCGCCCAACACACACACACACACACTCACATTTTGCTTTTTATTTACAAAAGTGGACACACTAGTTTTATTTTATTACACTCTCACCCCACTACTTCCCGGTTGTTACAGTTTTTACTAACCGGAACCCGTTTTCCGGAATTTTCTCGTTTAATCATTTTTATTGATTATTAAGCTTCCATATATGCTTAATAATTATTATTTAATGATTTATACTTTTTACGGGTCTGTTTGACCACTTTAAGCCACATTTTTGGGTTTCCTCGAAAAATGTGCGCTAAAGCTCTTTTAGCGTTTTAATACATTTCTTGGATCCGTTTTCTTCGGGAATCATTCCCGTATGCTAATTAGGCATGAATAAGCCTTAGGAATCCTTACGATACTATAACCGAGGTCTCGTACCTCCTATGGTTATTTAACGCTCATTTTAGCGATTTCCGCTTTCCAAGCGTTTTTCTCATTTCTTTTTGGATTTATTTTCTTTACCAAAATTATTTAGGCGCTATTAGGCCTTTAAATACCATGTTAAAATATTCTAATCACCATATTTAAGTTCGGGGTATTTCAAAGACTCCTTAAAGCACATTTTGTGTTTTAACTTATTTTAAAGCTTGGTTTTCGTTAGTAATTGGTTTAATATGTTCATTAACATGTAAATAAGGTCTTGGTAAGCTTATCAAGTCTTAACCAAGATCATCCCAAGCTTAGAGCACATTTTCGCCCATATTGACTTTAAGGTATTTAGTTGTGTTACTGTGGTTTAAATTGTTCACTAATGTTTCTAAGGCACTTTTTAGCCTTATTATACCATATTTTAGTATTTAAACAGCATATAAAGGCTTGGGGTATTTCAACAAACTTTCCTATTTTTACAATTTTGTAATAAAGCTTTATAAGGTGTTATAATTTTTTATTTAAATTCATTTTAAACACCAAACTTCAACCTAATACAGCCACGGCCCTATATTTTTTGTAATTATCTTTTAACCCCAAACTTAATGCTAAAAGCATAAATAAACTTAAATAAGCTCTTAAACTTAAAGAAAATGGCCTAATGACATGGCCTTATTACAACTTTGAACTTGCAAAATAAATTACACTTTAAATGTCTCAAAAATACTTTAAATTCTCGGCCTCAATAACATACATTTATTTATATATATATGTATTATGGGACCATATATTATATGGTAATCCTTTATAATATGTTCATTCTTCCTTAATGAGTATTTCTTATGTTATAAATGTTACAACCCTTATAACATTATAAACCATATTATAAATTCTCATTCAAAAATACTCATAAATACCGAACATCATTTATATTCTTTAATATTTACAAAACCCCCACATTAATTATATAATGTTACATTATAGTTATATAACATATCTTATGATATTTAAATCATTAAAACCTTTATAACCTATAGTTATAAAATGATACAAAATACCAAACAACCCATATGGTTGTCGGTTTCTAATTAATTCCACCTAAGTTTCAGAAATTACATAATCACCCCAAATATTATTTCTTTGTTGCACTTATAATATATACCTTATATTATAACCTTTAAACCTTAATATAATTATAACATATGGTTATAATTTCTTAAAATAACCGAACAGACCCCATGGTCTATTCCAATTTAATTTTCACCACTTAACTTTCTATATTCACCAAATTACCCCATTTTATAAAATATAGTTTCTAATATCATTAAAACTATATATTATACATATATCTTGATAAAACCTCATATATAATTCCAAAAATTACCAAACTATACCAAAAGGTTATAAACATCATTCCTAACCTTATACTTTCAGTATTTATGGTTTTACCCCATATGTACCCAAACGTAACAATGATATAAAATATCATATTTATACTTATATAATTCATACTAACTCCAAATTTAACCAAATAAATTCCTAAAAATTCCTAATAACCCAAGGTTTGTTCTGAACTCCATTTGGTACCCATTATTTTTGGAAATCACTACTTAACCCCAATATTTATAAATCTTTTATAATTTCATACTTAACTTATTATAAGCTAGTATTTAATTCCATAAATTCCCAAACTTGGTCAAAGTCTCCTATATAGTCAACTTTGACTTCTAAATTCTGTTTGAAACCTATAATTTCGGTAATTAATATACCCCAAACTTTCCTATTTTTACAATTTTGTAATAAAGCTTTATAAGGTGTTATAATTTTTATTTAAATTCATTTTAAACACCAAACTTCAACCTAATACAACCACGACCCTATATTTTTTGTAATTATCTTTTAACCCCAAACTTAATGCTAAATGCATAAATAAAATTAAATAAGCTCTTAAACTTAAATAAAATGGCCTAATGACATGGCCTTATTACAACTTTGAACTTGCAAAATAAATTACACTTTAAATGTCTCAAAAATACTTTAAATTCTCGGAAATTCTCGGCCTCAATAACATATATTTATTTATATATATGTATTATGGGACCATATATTATATGGTAATCCTTTATAATATGTTCATTCTTCCTTAATGAGTATTTCTTATGTTATAAATGTTACAACCCCTATAACATTATAAACCATATTATAAATTCTCATTCAAAAATACTCATAAATACCGAACATCATTTATATTCTTTAATATTTACAAAACCCCCACATTAATTATATAATGTTACATTATAGTTATATAACATATCTTATGATATTTAAATCATTTAAACCTTTATAACATATAGTTATAAAATGTTACAAAATACCAAACAACCCATATGGTTGTCGGTTTCTAATTAATACCACCTAAGTTTCAGAAATTACATAATCACCCCAAATATTATTTCTTTGTTGCACTTATAATATATACCTTATATAAACCTTTAAACCTTAATATAATTATAACCTATGGTTATAATTTCTTAAAATAACCGAACAGACCCCATGGTTTATTCTAATTTAATTTTCACCACTTAACTTTCTATATTCACCAAATTACCCCATTTTAAAAAATATAGTTTCTAATATCATTAAAACTATATATTATACACATATCTTGATAAAACCTCATATAATTCCAAAATTTACCAAACTATACCAAAAGGTTATAAACATCATTCCTAACCTTATACTTTCAGTAATTATGGTTTTTACCCCATATGTTACCCAAACGTAACATTGATATAAAATATCATATTTTATACTTATACAATTCATACTAACTTCAAATTAAACCAAATAAATTCCTAAAAATTCCTAATAACCCAAGGTTTGTTCTGAACTCCATTTGGTACCCATTATTTTTGGAAATCACTACTTAACCCCAATATTTATAAATCTTTTATAATTTCATACTTAACTTATTATAAGCTAGTATTTAATTCCATAAATTCCCAAACTTGGTCAAAGTCTCCTATATAGTCAACTTTGACATCTAAATTCTGTTTGAAACCTATAATTTCGGTAATTACTATATATACCCCAAACTTTCCTATTTTTACAATTTTGTAATAAAGCTTTATAAGGTGTTATAATTTTTATTTAAATTCATTTTAAACACCAAACTTCAACCTAATACAGCCACAACCCTATATTTTTTGTAATTCTCTTTTAACCCCAAACTTAATGCTAAATGCATAAATAAAATTAAATAACCTCTTAAACTTAAATAAAATGGCCTTATTACAACTTTGAACTTGCAAAATAAATTACACTTTAAATGTCTCACAAATACTTTAAATTCTCGGCCTCAATAACATACATTTATTTATATATATGTATTATGGGACCATATATTATATGGTAATCCTTTATAATATGTTCATTCTTCCTTAATGAGTATTTCTTATGTTATAAATGTTACAACCCTTATAACATTATAAACCATATTATAAATTCTCATTCAAAAATACTCATAAATACTGAACATCATTTATATTCTTTAATATTTACAAAACCCCCACATTAATTATATAATGTTACATTATAGTTATATAACATATCTTATGATATTTAAATCATTAAAACCTTTATAACCTATAGTTATAAAATGATACAAAATACCAAACAACCCATATGGTTGTCGGTTTCTAATTAATTCCACCTAAGTTTCAGAAATTACATAATCACCCCAAATATTATTTCTTTGTTGCACTTATAATATATACCTTATATTATAACCTTTAAACCTTAATATAATTATAACCTATGGTTATAATTTCTTAAAATAACCGAACAGACCCCATGGTCTATTCCAATTTAATTTTCACCACTTACTTCTAT
Organism: Limonium bicolor; assembly: GCA_023374045.1. Classification (NCBI taxonomy): domain Eukaryota; kingdom Viridiplantae; phylum Streptophyta; class Magnoliopsida; order Caryophyllales; family Plumbaginaceae; genus Limonium; species Limonium bicolor. Next base: position 179,384,694 of record CM041782.1, on the reverse strand, counting down.
ATTCACCAAATTACCCCATTTTATAAAATATAGTTTCTAATATCATTAAAACTATATATTATACATATATCTTGATAAACCTCATATATAATTCCAAAAATTACCAAACTATACCAAAAGGTTATAAACATCATTCCTAACCTTATACTTTCAGTATTTATGGTTTTTACCCCATATGTTACCCAAACGTAACAATGATATAAATATCATTTATTACTTATATAATTCATACTAACTCCAAATTTAACCAATAAATTCCTAAAAATTCCTAATAACCCAAGGTTTGTTCTGAACTCCATTTGGTACCCATTATTTTTGGAAATCACTACTTAACCCCAATATTTAAATCTTTTATAATTTCATACTTAACTTATTATAAGCTAGTATTTAATTCCATAAATTCCCAAACTTGGTCAAAGTCTCCTATATAGTCAACTTTGACTTCTAAATTCTGTTTGAAACCTATAATTTCGGTAATTAATTATACCCCAACTTTCCTATTTTTACAATTTTGTAATAAAGCTTTATAAGGTGTTATAATTTTTATTTAAATTCATTTTAAACACCAAAACTTCAACCTAATACAACCACGACCCTATATTTTTTGTAATTATCTTTTAACCCCAAACTTAATGCTAAATGCATAAATAAAATTAAATAAGCTCTTAAACTTAAATAAAATGGCCTAATGACATGGCCTTATTACAACTTTGAACTTGCAAAATAAATTACACTTTAAATGTCTCAAAATACTTTAAATTCTCGGCCTCAATAACATATATTTATTTATATATATGTATTATGGGACCATATATTATATGGTAATCCTTTATAATATGTTCATTCTTCCTTAATGAGTATTTCTTATGTTATAAATGTTCAACCCTTATAACATTATAAACCATATTATAAATTCTCATTCAAAAATACTCATAAATACCGAACATCATTTATATTCTTTAATATTTACAAAACCCCCACATAATTATATAATGTTACATATAGTTATATAACATATCTTGATATTTAAATCATTAAAACCTTTATAACCTATAGTTAAAAATGATACAAAATACCAAACAACCCATATGGTTGTCGGTTTCTAATTAATTCCACCTAAGTTTCAGAAATTACATAATCACCCCAATATTATTTCTTTGTTGCACTTATAATATATACCTTATATTATAACCTTTAAACCTTAATATAATTATAACCTATGGTTATAATTTCTTAAAATAACCGAACAGACCCCATGGTTATTCTAATTTAATTTTCACCACTTAACTTTCTATATTCACCAAATTACCCCATTTTATAAAATATAGTTTCTAATATCAAAACTATATATTATACATATATCTTGATAAAACCTATATAATTCCAAAAATTACCAAACTATACCAAAAGGTTATAAACATCATTCCTAACCTTATACTTTCAGTATTATGGTTTTTACCCCATATGTTACCCAAACGTAACAATGATATAAAATACCATATTTATACTTATATAATTCATACTAACTCCAAATTTAACCAAATAAATTCCTAAAAATTCCTAATAACCCAAGGTTTGTTCTGAACTCCATTTGGTACCCATTATTTTTGGAAATCACTACTTAACCCCAATATTTATAAATCTTTTATAATTTCATACTTAACTTATTATAAGCTAGTATTTAATTCCATAAATTCCCAAACTTGGTCAAAGTCTCCTATATAGTCAACTTTGACTTCTAAATTCTGTTTGAAACCTATAATTTCGGTAATTACTATATATACCCCAAACTTTCCTATTTTTACAATTTTGTAATAAAGCTTTATAAGGTGTTATAATTTTTATTTAAATTCATTTTAAACACCAAACATCAACCTAATACAGCCACGACCCTATTTTTTTGTAATTATCTTTTAACCCCAAACTTAATGTGCATAAATAAAATTAAATAAGCTCTTAAACTTAAATAAAATGGCCTAATGACATGGCCTTATTACAACTTTGAACTTGCAAAATAAATTACACTTTAAATGTCTCAAAAATACTTTAAATTCTCGGCCTCAATAACATATATTTATTTATATATATATGTATTATGGGACCATATATTATATGGTAATCCTTTATAATATGTTCATTCTTCCTTAATGAGTATTTCTTATGTTATAAATGTTACAACCCCTATAACATTATAAACCATATTATAAATTCTCATTCAAAAATACTCATAAATACCGAACATCATTTATATTCTTTAATATTTACAAAACCCCCACATTAATTATATAATGTTACATTATAGTTATATAACATATCTTATGATATTTAAATCATTAAAACCTTTATAACCTATAGTTATAAAATGATACAAAATACCAAACAACCCATATGGTTGTCGGTTTCTAATTAATTCCACCTAAGTTTCAGAAATTACATAATCACCCCAAATATTATTTCTTTGTTGCACTTATAATATATACCTTATATTATAACCTTTAAACCTTAATATAATTATAACCTATGGTTATAATTTCTTAAAATAACCGAACAGACCCCATGGTCTATTCTAATTTAATTTTCACCACTTAACTTTCTATATTCACCAAATTACCCCATTTTATAAAATATAGTTTCTAATATCATTAAAACTATATATTATACATATATCTTGATAAAACCTCATATATAATTCCAAAAATTACCAAACTATACCAAAAGGTTATAAACATCATTCCTAACCTACTTTCAGTATTATGGTTTTTACCCCATATGTTACCCAAACGTAACAATGATATAAAATATCATATTTTATACTTATATAATTCATACTAACTCCAAATTTAACCAAATAAATTCCTAAAAATTCCTAATAACCCAAGGTTTGTTCTGAACTCCATTTGGTACCCATTATTTTTGGAAATCACTACTTAACCCCAATATTTATAAATCTTTTATAATTTCATACTTAACTTATTATAAGCTAGTATTTAATTCCATAAATTCCCAAACTTGGTCAAAGTCTCCTATATAGTCAACTTTGACTTCTAAATTCTGTTTGAAACCTATAATTTCGGTAATTAATATATACCCCAAACTTTCCTATTTTTACAATTTTGTAATAAAGCTTTATAAGGTGTTATAATTTTTATTTAAATTCATTTTAAACACCAAACTTCAACCTAATACAGCCACGACCCTATATTTTTTGTAATTATCTTTTAACCCCAAACTTAATGCTAAATGCATAAATAAAATTAAATAAGCTCTTAAACTTAAATAAAATGGCCTAATGACATGGCCTTATTACAACTTTGAACTTGCAAAATAAATTACACTTTAAATGTCTCAAAAATACTTTAAATTCTCGGCCTCAATAACATATATTTATTTATATATATATGTATTATGGGACCATATATTATATGGTAATCCTTTATAATATGTTCATTCTTCCTTAATGAGTATTTCTTATGTTATAAATGTTACAACCCCTATAACATTATAAACCATATTATAAATTCTCATTCAAAAATACTCATAAATACCGAACATCATTTATATTCTTTAATATTTACAAAACCCCCACATTAATTATATAATGTTACATTATAGTTATATAACATATCTTATGATATTTAAATCATTTAAAACCTTTATAACTATAGTTATAAAATGTTACAAAATACCAAACAACCCATATGGTTGTCGGTTTCTAATTAATTCCACCTAAGTTTCAGAAATTACATAATCACCCCAAATATTATTTCTTTGTTGCACTTATAATATATACCTTATATTATAACCTTTAAACCTTAATATAATTATAACCTATGGTTATAATTTCTTAAAATAACCGAACAGACCCCATGGTCTATTCTAATTTAATTTTCACCACTTAACTTTCTATATTCACCAAATTACCCCATTTTATAAAATATAGTTTCTAATATCATTAAAACTATATATTATACACATATCTTGATAAAACCTCATATAATTCCAAAAATTACCAAACTATACCAAAAGGTTATAAACATCATTCCTAACCTTATACTTTCAGTATTTATGGTTTTTACCCCATATGTTACCCAAACGTAACAATGATATAAAATATCATATTTTATACTTATATAATTCATACTAACTCCAAATTTAACCAAATAAATTCCTAAAAATTCCTAATAACCCAAGGTTTGTTCTGAACTCCATTTGGTACCCATTATTTTTGGAAATCACTACTTAACCCCAATATTTATAAATCTTTTATAATTTCATACTTAACTTATTATAAGCTAGTATTTAATTCCATAAATTCCCAAACTTGGTCAAAGTCTCCTATATAGTCAACTTTGACTTCTAAATTCTGTTTGAAACCTATAATTTCGGTAATTACTATATATACCCCAAACTTTCCTATTTTTACAATTTGTAATAAAGCTTTAAGGTGTTATAATTTTTATTTAAATTCATTTTAAACACCAAACTTCAACCTAATACAGCCACGACCCTATATTTTTTGTAATTATCTTTTAACCCCAAACTTAATGCTAAATGCATAAATAAAATTAAATAAGCTCTTAAACTTAAATAAAATGGCCTAATGACATGGCCTTATTACAACTTTGAACTTGCAAAATAAATTACACTTTAAATGTCTCAAAATACTTTAAATTCTCGGCCTCAATAACATATATTTATTTATATATATATGTATTATGGGACCATATATTATATGGTAATCCTTTATAATATGTTCATTCTTCCTTAATGAGTATTTCTTATGTTATAAATGTTACAACCCCTATAACATTATAAACCATATTATAAATTCTCATTCAAAAATACTCATAAATACCGAACATCATTTATATTCTTTAATATTAACAAAACCCCCACATTAATTATATAATGTTACATTATAGTTATATAACATATCTTATGATATTTAAATCATTTAAACCTTTATAACATATAGTTATAAAATGTTAAAAATACCAAACAACCCATATGGTTGTCGGTTTCTAATTAATTCCACCTAAGTTTCAGAAATTACATAATCACCCCAAATATTATTTCTTTGTTGCACTTATAATATATACCTTATATTATAACCTTTAAACCTTAATATAATTATAACCTAGGTTATAATTTCTTAAAATAACCGAACAGACCCCATGGTATTCTAATTTAATTTTCACCACTTAACTTTCTATATTCACCAAATTACCCCATTTTAAAAATATAATATCAAAAAAACTATTATACATATATCTTGAAAAACCTCATATATAATTCCAAAAATTACCAAACTATACCAAAAGGTTATAAACATCATTCCTAACCTTATACTTTCAGTATTATGGTTTTTACCCCATATGTTACCCAAACGTAACATTGATATAAAATATCATATTTTATACTTATATAATTCATACTAACTCCAAATTTAACCAAATAAATTCCTAAAAATTCCTAATAACCCAAGGTTTGTTCTGAACTCCATTTGGCACCCATTATTTTTGGAAATCACTACTTAACCCCAATATTTATAAATCTTTTATAATTTCATACTTAACTTATTATAAGCTAGTATTTAATTCCATAAATTCCCAAACTTGGTCAAAGTCTCCTATATAGTCTACTTTGACTTCTAAATTCTGTTTGAAACCTATAATTTCGGTAATTACTATATATACCCCAAACTTTCCTATTTTTACAATTTTGTAATAAAGCTTTATAAGGTGTTATAATTTTTATTTAAATTCATTTTAAACACCAAACTTCAACCTAATACAGCCACAACCCTATATTTTTTGTAATTATCTTTTAACCCCAAACTTAATGCTAAATGCATAAATAAAATTAAATAACCTCTTAAACTTAAATAAAATGGCCTTATTACAACCTTGAACTTGCAAAATAAATTACACTTTAAATGTCTCAAAAATACTTTAAACTCTCGGCCTCAATAACATATATATATATATATGTATTATGGGACCATATATTATATGGTAATCCTTTATAATATGTTCATTCTTCCTTAATGAGTATTTCTTATGTTATAAATGTTACAACCCTTATAACATTATAAACCATATTATAAATTCTCATTCAAAAATACTCATAAATACCGAACATCATTTATATTCTTTAATATTTACAAAACCCCCACATTAATTATATAATGTTACATTATAGTTATATATCATATCTTATGATATTTAAATCATTAAAACCTTTATAACCTATAGTTATAAAATGTTACAAAATACCAAACAACCCATATGGTTGTCGGTTTCTAATTAATTCCACCTAAGTTTCAGAAATTACATAATCACCCCAAATATTATTTCTTTGTTGCACTTATAATATATACCTTATATTATAACCTTTAAACCTTAATATAATTATAACCATAGGTTATAATTTCTTAAAATAACCGAACAAACCCCATGGTCTATTCTAATTTAATTTTCACCACTTAACTTTCTATATTCACCAAATTACCCCATTTTATAAAATATAGTTTCTAATATCATTAAAACTATATATTATACATATATCTTGATAAAACCTCATATATAATTCCAAAAATTACCAAACTATACCAAAAGGTTATAAACATCATTCCTAACCTTATACTTTCAGTATTTATGGTTTTTACCCCATATGTTACCCAAACGTAACAATGATATAAAATATCATATTTTATACTTATATAATTCATACTAACTCCAAATTTAACCAAATAAATTCCTAAAAATTCTTAATAACCCAAGGTTTGTTCTGAACTCCATTTGGTACCCATTATTTTCGGAAATCACTACTTAACCCCAATATTTATAAATCTTTTATAATTTCATACTTAACTTATTATAAGCTAGTATTTAATTCCATAAATTCCCAAACTTGGTCAAAGTCTCCTATATAGTCAACTTTGACTTCTAAATTCTATTTGAAACCTATAATTTCGGTAATTACTATATATACCCCAAACTTTCCTATTTTTACAATTTTGTAATAAAGCTTTATAAGGTGTTATAATTTTTATTTAAATTCATTTTAAACACCAAACTTCAACCTAATACAACCACAACCCTATATTTTTTGTAATTATCTTTTAACCCCAAACTTAATGCTAAATGCATAAATAAAATTAAATAACCTCTTAAACTTAAATAAAATGGCCTTATTACAACTTTGAACTTGCAAAATAAATTACACTTTAAATGTCTCAAAAATACTTTAAATTCTCGGCCTCACCACCAATTTTTCCATATTTACCAATTTTCCACATAATGTCTTAATTTGACCATTATGTTAATTAAATCATTTAAATGACTAGCTTATATTAACTAACTCATTTCTGGTCACACTTAGTTGTAATTTAACTAGTCCACTCTCGAAAATATATATACCATAAGCTTTAAAGCATATAATATATAGTTAAGAGTGTTATACCTCGATTTATAAGCTTTTTAAGGCTTGTATGGTCACGCCTGCTTGAGATCTGGGTTTAGACAACTTATAATTAATTTCTAACAGTAAGAACAAGATATAGTTATGTTCCAAAAATAGAACCAACTATAAGAGTAATTTTAAGCCATGAAAAACTAGATTTCTCACCTTAAAAATGACTTTAAGCAACCTATACCTCCATGTACTGTCACAGATGTTTAGAGGTGGGTTTATACACCTCTTGACATGAATTAAACATAGAGTAAAGGTTATGGCTCAGCTTAGAACCGAAATTAACCAAAAGAGTCATTAAAGGTCTTAAAACATGGATTTTTACCTTAAGATTTGAAGTTGTTCCCAACTGTTCCACAACCCTTTTTTCCAAGGGAACAAATGGTGTCAATCCCTTAATAAAAGCATGCCAAAGGGGTGGAACAACTCTGTAACACCCCTAATCCTAAACCTGTAATAACGCCGCAAGTCGTAGCATAATAAATAACAATTCGCAGCGGAAAATAAAACTATCTACCTCGGTGTTACACGCCGTTACTCACCCTTGTGAGTAACAAGGCATCCTTACTCTTTCCAACAATACAACTCCTCACGCTGTGATGAACAGATACTGAGCACTCTAATTATTACAAACCAAATCCAACTAAATGAGCAACTAACTGAATACAACAACCTCCTTAATACAATACAAAATAAAATCAAAGGTGTTTGTTGAAAACATATCAGCTACCCCCGTGTCCCGCACTCCGGCTTGAGTCTTCTTCAATAACCTGGAATGTTTGGCTCATTGAAGGGCTCAACAATCGAAATGCTGGTATGCTAAATGTAATCTTAAACCATCTAGATTCCTTAAGTTGTTTAAGCCATCTTGATATTAGATTCTTTACATCAAATGCCGGTTTACAATAATAACAGTAATAACTGTAAACATTAAACACTCACATAACAATTCACCTGTAAACATCAATGTACAATAGTACACAACACTAATAACCACACATCAATAATCCATAACAATAACCAATAATCACACATCAGTAATCCTTAACAATAACCAATAATCACACAGCAATAATCCATAACAATAACCAACGAGATACGCGTATTAAACTGTACTTGTTAGTTGGCCACCTGGCCCTTATCCTTTAAACCAATCACTTAACCTTTTCCAATTAATTTCCACCTCAGGCGTCATGTCAAGACAACCCTTAATAACTTATTAATGGATGACAGTCCCCTGGGTTCCAATGGAACCGTTACCAGCTGACCTTATGGCCCTGGATAATTGACCGATCCGGTCGAACTGTGCACCAACGGCAGTGCCCTCCGCCATCCTCGAATGTGACTGATGGATTCCCTTGAGTGACTCCCCATTGAAGTCTCTCGTAGTGATCACGATGCGCAACCAGAAAGTCGAAATAGTCTGGATTCCTCTCTTTATAAGTTAGCCCTTTAGTTAGTGATACAATAACCAATCCTTGAGTTAAGACTATAATAGTTGACCATCAGTTAGGTTCAATAATACCTAAAGGTCAGTTAGTCTTGTTCCAGTTTAGATGTATAAACTTCCAGTAATAAGACGTTCGCGTAACAATAGAACGCAACATTGTTGAGCAATACAATGTACAATATCATATACATAAAATCACAGATATTGCTCTTAAACAATTAAACACATAATGTCCGGACCTTAGGAAAATCCTTAGGACATTCAGACCACACAATTAACATTCCGTTCACCAAAGTAACTGCTAGCTTGACAAATTCCTGTTCAGTAGTTCCTTACCGTACGCTGTTATATAAACATGCAATACCAGGTAAAATTAATATAACTATTCACTAAATATTACAGTACTGTCACTGTAGCGTTTATACTCGTTGTATAATAACTCTGTATGTTCTTTATTTCCCCCTGTTGTTTAACAGTGGTAAGGAGTAGAGAAACTCCAGGGAGAATTAGAATCCGGATGATATAAGTGTCTAGTTGAGATTAGACATGGCCTTATGATGTATGAGTCGGTATGAAACCGATGTCTATGAGATATGATGAGATATGAGTCGGTGTGAAACCGATGTAGAACCTAGTAGGAATTGAATTTCCTAGGTGATTTGTTCTGAGGTGAATTGAGAATGATTGATGGACTGAGTTCCATCTTTTGGAGATGTATTGCTTTGTCTTCATGTAACACCCCGTCCTAAGCCAATCGTGGTTCTCGCAAACTTAACAACATAAATATATAACGTCACAGCGGAATTAAACCAACACCAGGACCTTGCTACGGTCTGAACAACAGAATATACCGAACCTTAGACATTTACAACTACTAATCCCAAAATATACATACCAACCAAAATATTCACCAACCGAGTTTATAGTATCTTAAATACAACATATCCTTCACAAGCCTTAATATCAACAGACGGATGCACAGGCGCAACCCGTACTCAAAATAAAAACCCGACCTATGAAATACCCCATAAATTAATCTAAATTAATTTAGGGGGATTTCCTTTATTGAACCCTAAATAATACTATTAAATATTAAATTATTATATGGTATTATGAATTTAATAGTAAGATTTATAAGTCAATAAATTTTGGAAAAATTTCAAGACACTCCAATTATATTATAAAAGATTTTAGAAATATTTGGAACATTGATTTGGATCATAAAAGTTAATATAAAATCATGGTTGAAATATCCCTAATAATTATAAAAATAATTAAGGTCTAATTATATAAGGCTAACATGTCGCAATAATGGATTAAGTAAATATTTACATGAATTAAGGTTTCAATGAACCTCAATTATATTTATAAAAGTAAATATATAGTCTAAAGAGGGTTGTTAAACCTTACATGAAATTATAAAATTAAGGGGAACATTTATATGAAGTAAATTAAACAAATAAAATCAATTAATATGTAATATATATTATTACATGAAATGATAACATAAATCATTATGAGGAATATTGAGAGTTTATTTAACAATCTAACATAAATTAAGAACATTTAAATGACTCAAAGTAATAGCCTCTTGTCTATTATCCTCTTCGTATACTTTTACTCATGTTGCAATACTGGTGACAAATAAATATACATGGCATGTGTCTCTCTTCGTTTTCCCTTCAACTATGGTTATACAATTCCCTTCTTTTCGTTTTCCTTTCACTCATATTACAACAAAAATAATAAATAAAAATAAATAAAAATAAATGTAACTCATGCAAGCACTTTTCCTTTAACATTCTCCTCATTTATAATAATATTCTCTCTTCTACTCTCTTCATTTTCTTCTCATAATAATCAAGAAACTTACATGCTGGCCTCTCCTCTTCATATTCCCCTCATACAATAACTTAATTGACAAAATATACATTCCAGAATTTTCCCTTTCACTCACGGTTATTCAGCCTCACTTCACTTACTCCTTTTCCATTTCTATTCTATTTATACTCTTCATTATAATAAGGCATTTTCATTTTTCATCACCACGTTATAACTTAAAAAAAAACAAAAAGAAAAAAATATATACAAGAGAGCCTCCCCATTTTCTTTAAACTCATGTTACAAAAATTAATACAAGGAATATTAAACTCTACATGAAACGATGAACAAGGGTATATTTATAAAGAGCAAAATTAAATAACTAAACTGATGTAATGTAACACCCCAACCACCACCGTACACTTAACAACACATTGCAGCGGAAACTCAACTCATCACATTTCTTATTTCAATGGTGTTACACGCCGTTAACCACCCACGTGGCTAACAAGGCTAATACATGTACTTTGTATCGGTCTGATGGACTAGACTCCCGAGCAACTACACGTTACATTTGCTTCCCTTCAACAACCATATACTTATTACATTCCAACCGTACCGAGTATTTACAAACTAATGCCGATGACAATTTCGGTCTTACTACGCCTACATGCTTACGCCATTTAAATGGCTACCCATGTATAAACATCTACCCCGTCCTACTCTCGAACGGTTCCAGCTCCTTGTACCTGAAATAGAAAAGGAGAGAAAGGGTGGCCCCCAAGGGGCTCAGCACCTTTGCTGGTATGGTAATCCCGCAGCCCACATGCTAACCGGGCCACGCACAACTAATTGTCGTCTTAGCATGCGGTTGATTATATTTAAATCATGCATACAAGCCATAAACATACCACCATAACATTTCGCCTCAATGGGCTCAACCTATAACCAACACATCCACACTTAACAAATCATCCAATGATTCCTTTAACCCTAGAGTGGCTCTCCTCTAAAACGGAGCTACTTCCTTAATGAACGACACGTACCCATTAATCGGGTTATCCTTAAACGCCTCTTGTCATAACTGGGATTCATTTCCATGATCCACACACTCCATATCCTACAACATATCTCATTCCTCACATAACAAACATAACCAAACCTTTCTTGTTTCGGCGCACACCTGATAACATCGTATTCATTTTAAGCACCTAACGTATACATATCATAGCATAGCAAGGGAAATTGCCTAGCACAATATCAACACAAACACCATAAGATCGGTTCACACAAGGAACCTTCCACCATAGTTAGATATATATAGTGAGCCTAGAGATTATTGTCAATCTCATGCTAAGCTCGTTACCAACCTCGTTACCGTCCAGTTATATCGAACGGTTAACTTAAACCCAAGGTGTGTCGGATATAGTAATCCCAAGCACACCGAAATAACATACGTATGCCCCTGTGGCCCGACGTGAGTCAGTAACTAGCTTTGGATAAGCTAAGGGAAGGTAGAAACCAAATTGGAAACCACCTATACATACACCAAGAGAGCCGAACTGGATATGATATCGACTCCCGTCCATCACACGCGTGGCCGGAACAACCGGACTCCTCACCCCCATTAGTACATATACACTTATAAATAAGTAGTTAGAGATCCATTATGGAGCCTACCACATCCACACACCATACGGTATCATAACCGAGTTAAGCACACAAGGGGGGGGGGGGGGGGTTCACACACTTGCATACAACAACAATGTCCAACTAACTCACACATAGCCGTGGTTAGCACGTTCCCAAGGTTTGGGCCGTCAACTCCGAATACCGATCACTCATGTGTTCCTAGATTTGGTTAGCTAAGGTTTAACACATATTTGAGGTTAAATGGTATCGGAGGCCAAATTCGCCACATAAATGAATTACTATAAACTCATTACATGTTTTAATCTTACAAGGTGGCAAACACTCAGTAAAACATATTGGCATACAAGCCGGTGTAATCCGGTAGGACACAGGTTGCAAGAAAACCATACCTGTCACCGGAGTCCACTTTACCACGTCCACTTATGTTCCTCGAGCAATTCTCGAACAACTGATAACATTACATGTACTTTTATTAACATCGGGGTAGCATGATTATTTAATGTCTAATGCTTATAACTTTTTCCCCGTTAACTTAGTTACATAACTTCACTCTTTAACTTGTTTTACTTTTACATTTCAATACAACTTTTTACCCACTTAGTTGTCATTAAAACTCACCTAACATGTCCTTAACAACTTTATAACATCATTACTAATCAATCCCCATCATTACATATCATTTCATAACCTTAACCCATGTTTTGGTCCGACCGACTTACCGACCGGACTTGTCCATGTCCGGTCGATTCCAGAACCTTTTTTTGCCAAAATTTTCTACTCCGACCGACCTTGTAAGTGCGGTCGCATGTTCGGTCTTTTCCCGAGAGTTTCTTCCTTTGGAAATTTAGCCCGACCGGACTTGCCAAGTCCGGTCCTATGTCCGGTCCATTCCAGAAGCTAATTCTCGCAGGGTAAACTGGGCCCGACCGAACTTGCAAGTCCGGTCGCAAGTCCGGTCTGCCCCAAATCTTTGTTTTCCTTTTTACACTCAACTCCAAACTTCACCCCATATGACCTAGTACATCCTAACCTCATTTGAGCACTTCAAACACACCTTAAGATATCCTTAAACACTCACAAAACTCTTTTCTAATTCCTTAAACCTTTACTCTCTCTTACTAAAATTCCAACCACTTATATGTTTTCTCCTTAAGATTTCTAAGTGGTATTTTACCTATAATGACCAACTATAACAAGGTGTTTCCTCTACACCTTAACATCATCTCTCAAGCTTCTTTTCTTACTAACTAAACCTCCTTTTTCACATCTTACCTATACATCACTTATTCCTTGGATATCAACATTACATGAACCTTAAACAACTTCCTAGTTCACCAAAACTTCCTTAAAACACTTAGAACTTCTTACACATTTTCCCAAATTTGGCCATAGCTTCTCTAGTATATACCCACATCCAAAACACTTAGGTTTCTACCTTAATTCATTCAAGAACACCTAAAATCCATCAAACACATTTTTATACACCAACTTCACACATTTAGCACTACATCACAATATAGTGCATAACTTAAATTGCTTGGCACTTAGGCCCTTAAATAACATGGCTCTTAGGCCCTTAAATTGCATAAACCTTAAACACTGAATTTCCACAATATATAAGCCTTTGACCTGCAATTACACACAGCAAGACATATGTTCCTTTACTAATCTCCTTGAGAACACCTTACTAAGTCATTCACCATTTGCTCTTTAGGTAGTTTTAGCAAGCATTATAAGCTCATTTCTCCTAAGGCATTAAACCACATTGAGATAGCATATTTACCTCTTTTCCACTCAAACTTCTTTCTTGTTTCCTCTTAAAACCGGTAAGGCATTTCACTCCTTGTCAACTACTTAACAATATACAAACATCATAATGAGTTTTCAAGCTTTAAGCTCCATCTCATTGTAAACCCTAATTACATATATTGTTTTAACACATCAAGGTAATTGTTTTACCTTCGAATGGAAAGAGAGCTTGAATGAGTATCAAGAGAGGACTCCTCCTAGCCCTTGGAAGATTTAAATGAAGCTAAAACAAGATAAGAGAAGACACCATTACAAGGTGCATTTTCGGTCAACACCAAAAATGAAGGAAATAGAGTTTTCTTTGGTTTTTCCTTACCTTGAAGCAAAGGTGATCAACAAGGCATAAAAATATTAGCTCAAGCTCCTTCCATGGAAGTTCTCCTTGGCACCGAAATGGTGGTTTTGATGATTTGAAAAGATAGAAATGAAGAGCTTGATGAGAGGAAGAGATTGGTGGTGTTTGTTTTTGATTTGGTTAAGTGAGCAAGATTTTACAAGGGATCAAATATAGACTTCCATGGTGGTGGTGCTGTTTTAACGTGAGAGAACAGCAAGAAGAGAGGTTGAAGAGAGTGGAGCCGTGTGAAATGAAGAAAGGAATGAGAGAAATGAAATTGGTTTTGCTTTTAGAAGATATTTATAACTTAAAGGAAATAGTAACCTATGAGTCACCTTTATTTACTTAACAAGTTAACAAGTTTGGTGACTCATACTACAAAAACCGGCCCCCTTATTATTAGAAGGGTATATTAGTCTTTGTTGACCAACTTAATTACTTATAACATTATATGTTACAAACTAGCTTATAAAAATCACTATTCACAAAAACAAGGCACATAGAAGTGAAATTTTTGATTTCCCATTGATATAGCCACCCAAATGTGATACTATATAGTACACATGTTAATTAAAGAGTAATGATGGACATTTAGCCATTCAAAACTCATTTACAAGACAATTTTTCAAAAACGTGCTTTAAGACTCCTTAAAGCACTTTTTGTGTTTTAACTTGTTTTCAAGCTTGGTTTTCTTTGGTAATTGATTTAATATGTTCATTAACATATTTATAAGGTATAGGTATGACCATTAGGTCTTTTACAAATTTATCCCAAGCTTAGAGCACATTTTTGCTCTTATTGACTTTAAGGTGTTTATTTGTGTTTTGTTTGGTTTCATTGTCTACCAAAGTTTCCTAAGGGCTTAATTAGCCTTATTAAATCATACTTGAATATTATTAAGCCTTGGTAGGCTCTTTGGGTCCTAACCAAGTTCGCTCATAGCTTAGAGCATGTTTTTGCTCAAACTGTGTCTTAATGCTTTATTGCATTTTACTATGGTTTAAATTGTACACTGATGTTCCTAAGGCACTTTTTAGCCTTTAAATACCATAGTTTAACATTTACACAATATACCAAGGTTTGGGGTATTTCAATCTACCCCCCTTAAAAGAACTTCGTCCTCGAAGTTCACATTTCCTCGCATAATTGGATTAGTATACGGGAATTACTTATAACCATAATACTTCCATTACCAACCACCCTTTACATCCAACCTCGGACTTAATGGTCCGGGCAACATATCCACATTATACATAAAATATCATACTCACATGGTAACCTCGGACTTAATGGTCCGGGTACCTTCACCACACTTGCACCTATACAATATCCCTCAGACTCTTAGGTCTGGGTGCCATAACCACATTTAGACACATAGGTCTATGTAACACAACACATTTAGACTCATAGGTCTTGATAGCATACACTTTAGGAGATCAAAGTCAAATAACCTTTATCACACATACCAAACAACATGTCATAGCATGTATATCAAACAGAAATACCTTTTCCATCTCTCCATGGGTTCGAATCCCACGTTGAGTACATATACACTGTGATCCCGCAGAACCCGGTCGCGATGGACACCTTCTGGTCCCCGTTCCTTTGGGAGGTCAAAACATTCACTTAATTTTTTAACATATATACTTCTCATGTCACCGGTCCGAAGACAAAGGCTCATACGTCCTCAGCTCGTGAGCAAGTACTACAAAAATATTCTTTACTAGGTTAAGTATATAAGAGAATCCTTTATTCAAAATATTACTCGTCTGTTTTGGAAATACTCATTGAAAATCCTTTTTGAAAACACAACACAACTCCAAGTCCAGTTTATGCTCTTTGCATCTTTCTTAACGTGGTTGTTTGTGACCACTTACAGGGAGCTTCAAGAGTCATCCAACCCTGATGTGATCAGCATCAGTGTTGAACTATCTTTCCACCCCAATTTGTGTTCGGCTTCCCTTGATCTCATGATAATCAAGTTTCACCTCCCACTTCTTTTTCAACCAACAACTAATTCAAGCGTATCCCATTTTCTATCTTTAAATCCTTCTAGTCATAATCATTACATCTCCAAGGGATAGAACTCCGTCTATCAATCATCACCCAAATCCAACTTAATTCAAGTTACCTAGGGAATTTAATTCTCACTAGGTTCTATGTCGGTCTCATACCCCTTCATAAATCACAACATTGTATATATATACATATATTTTTTTTTATCAAAATACAATACATGGTTTACATTTATGCACCGTCGGGGTTTTAGTTCCCCGGGAGTTTCTTTACTCCCTTCCACTTGTACTCTCACACACCACTGTTAACAAAATAAACACACTTCCCACATGGTATTCGCATCTTCTGTGCGCAATTACCACAATTTAACCACAAATAAATGCGTATGTTTATATACACATGCGCCAACCATCATAACAAATCATTTTGTGCTATGCACAACCCCGTTCGCGTACACTTGTACGGTAAAACACACTAAGTGGTTTTGCGCTCTACCCCCCTTAAAAGGGATTACGCCCACGTAATCAATCACTAAACCTTGGCTTAAAAATGTTCTGCCGTCGTGAAGTATTTTAACTTCCACGCGGTCTGGTACACAATGCGTTTTGGTTAGAGGATTTTAACCATATTGGCGGTTTAATCCCTAAACCAAGAATTCGCATTGGAGTTGTAACTCATAACCGGTTTCGGTCCTGGCCTATGAGGCTTTTAGGCATTGATAACTAGCCATCCATTCATATTCACAATGTACATCCAGTATCTGACGCATGGGCTCACTGGCCTCTGTCGCGCAACCCTGATAATTATAGAGCTAGTTTGCCCCATTCGTTACTGTTACTGTATTGTACATCTCCAATGTATTACCCTTATCTTGGGAAGGATGGTTTCTCAACCGACACATGGTATCTCTTACCCTGAGCGAATTCGGTGAGTTTCAAAACTTTCCATCCACTTCTCCAATAGCTTACAGCGTAAACTACTATGTAATTCACAATGATTGACTTGCTTCTACCGACTTACTGTCGGTTGAGATTGAGCTACTACCTAGTGTGTAGTGCTCTCTCAGCTATTTACAACATTTGGGGTATATTCCATACCGATATTTGGCAGTTAGTGCTACCGTAGTCACTTGCTGTTAATCATGTCTCCACATTTGGTTTTGTACAAGTACTCTTTTTTGGTGCGGCCTTGCATTTCCTATGCATCGGCCATTATAACATTATTCCTCCACAATTACCATGCTTCTGATCCCTAGCTATCCCACTTGATCATTACTGCGCAAGTGCAATACCAAAACACTCAGTCATACAGAGTGCAGAGGCGTAAACTCTTGACAGTAAATCTCTCATGCGATTGCGATAAGAATTTACACTGTGTTTTACTGAAATTCTTACACATAATACTTGTCACCGGCTTACTGCTCGGTTGTTTGCTATTGCAGTCATTTACTGTTATGCCTCCACTGGGTTTAACTCATAACTCTGCTCACTCCCATTTTATCATTTAACAATACTCACACAACGGTCGCTTATTGCGCACCGTATCCTTACTCATTATACAACATCAACTTATACTGCATCCGCTATTATATTAGCTTCCGCTATTACACTGGGTTTATCTGGCCACTTATTTGGCTGATTTTTGAATATACTATATTTTTTTGAGTCTTTATGTTTTCTTGAGCGTTGTTCGCTACACATTTAGCTTCACACACCTATGGTGATTGCTATCAGACTTATTACTCTTCCTGTGTACACAACTGGTACGAGCACTTCCTTTCGTGTTATTTTATTAAAATCACCCTGGGGTAATAACAACGTGGTCCATCCTCCACATATTTCTTGAACTTGATTCACATAACTACCGCTTCTGCGGTCTCACAATATCGAGAGGTATCCCCACTCTTAATGCAGTGGTTCGCTTACCACTTTATCCACTTATACAACCTAAACTTCTACAATCAATCAAATTTATATAACATATCTTGCTTATGGCTTATAAGCCTTATTTGCCTTGAGCTGGGCTCATTGTAGGCTGTCCACACATATGTACTTCTCTGTACAACATTACATGTTTAGAGGTTGTAGTGGGCTCCATGACAAGGTCGTTGCATTCCGTTTCCTTTCATGGGATGCCCCTTAGGTTTGTCAGTCCGTCTCCTGACAACTTATGTCTAAACTGGGTGTTAATTTCAACCCTTGCGTTTCTGTCATGTATTTTGTTCAACAATTGTTGATGCGCACACCCTTCAAGGATTTCTCCTGGGTGTTGTTAAGTTATGCCTTTACATCTGGTTCACAGTTATTGGTACATTCAGTTAGCCACGCCTTTTTGCGTTCTTCACTGGTTATTATCTTCTTCTGTGAAGGTCATCATTTCCTAATAATGTAGGTACTCATTCTGGGAATTTCATCCCGTCCATTGCACTTTACTGTGTCCACATTAAGCATCTGCCTTGCCCTGCTTTCCAGCTATCATGTTTATCCCTGGGGATCCTTAAGTCATATAAGTTGTCTTTACATTCAGTTAGTGCACTTCGCACCTCCTGCCTCTTAAACATTTCCTTGAAAGGAATTCACTAATTCCTTTAGTCTCGTTAACTTAACTGAGTTCCTTAACTTCAACCATTCCTTGTAATCTCTAGCTCTCGTTTGATTTATACTGCTGACCGTAGACGGAGTCGACTACTTCCCGTGTTTCGGACTCTACTCGTATACATATATGGGGTATCATACTGATACATTACTACTTACCCAACTAACCTATAAGTAGGTCTGTCAGGCCCACATGCTCCTATCGGAGTGCGGTCGTCCCACAACACAGTTGGTACACTTGTAGTGTCCGTCACACGCCTAGGTGAAGTATTCTGTTGTCAACTCCCTTATATTGTCCCGTGACAATATTCATTCCTTGCATCCCGAACTTAATCGAGGGAAGGTTTATCCACTGTTGTATCCTTGTCAATTGCCCCTGGTTTCACTGGTTTGGTTTAAAAGAAGGTTGGAAAGAAGTGTTGGTTTGAAAGAAAAATTTGGTTTTGAAAAGAAAAGGGTTTGAATAAATCTGGGTTGAAAGAAAAATTTTCATGGTTTCACAACATCTTCTTACCTTAGCCAAGTCTAGCTTCTTGCTGACTAGTGTACTTACAATTACAGAGGTTAGGCTAGCAGGCCCTTCCACTGTTATGACAATCACATTTAACTTTATTGTACTTTTCCAAGTACTTTGTAGTGGTTATAAATTTCTCGAATAGCCCTGTTATAGCAGCACTTGCTATGGCAAGTGCGCCATGCTAACTGGCTATCGGTTCAACACATACCGGTTGTGGTATTGTTTTTACCCGCACTATCATCAGTGGCCTTGTTGGCCCTTACTTGTTCTTACGGTCTCGACAATAACCTTTGGGTAACTTCTCACTGTATTCACATAATAGTTATCAACTGGGGTGTCTCCCATTCTTGGAGTCCCCTTTTTACTTAGCATTATTTTCTCTTTGTAGCCCGTTCCACGCATCGTCGTGGTTACTGAGACTTGTCTCTTGTTTGGGCACTACGTTATAGTTCCTTAGTTGGTTGGTATACCGTTGGTGTATTACTTACCAACTGTGGTCCCATAGACATTCGTCTCGGGTTTCACTAATCCACTTCTTGCTTGTTGCACGGTCAGTACGTTGCAAGCTGGTTATTCTCGACTGCTCTGCATGTCGACCCAGGTTGCCGGAAATTCTATTCTTCTGTACACTGATTCTTCGCTCTTCGCTATGAAATGCGGTTAACACTGTTTAGATGGGAACCGTCTCCAGGATTCCCAGTTTTCGGGATCTACCGTATGACAGGTTCTCCGTACCCTAAAGGTATTTAATAACAGCCAGATCGGGTATTCCTGAGTATGAGAGTGGACTTCCATCTCTCTGGCGTTGTTTCCCAAGTTATATAACAGGGATTGTGGAGGGTGGGATGGATATAGTAGGTTTCCAGTATTCACTGGTAGTTCCTTACTAGCGTATCTCTCACGCTATCACTCAACCCTTAACCCAAAGTACTTAAATCCTAACTCGGTACTTCCTAAGCTCGGTAACTCAGTCATCAGAGCGATACTTCGCTCTGATACCACTTTTTGTAACACCCCAACCACCACCGTACACTTAACAACACATTGCAGCGGAAACTCAACTCATCACATTTCTTATTTCAATGGTGTTACACGCCGTTAACCACCCACGTGGCTAACAAGGCTAATACATGTACTTTGTATCGGTCTGATGGACTAGACTCCCGAGCAACTACACGTTACATTTGCTTCCCTTAACAACAACCCATATACTTATTACATTCCAACCGTACCGAGTATTTACAAACTAATGCCGATGACAATTTCGGTCTTACTACGCCTACAATGCTTACGCCATTTAAATGGCTACCCATGTATAAACATCTACCCCGTCCTACTCTCGAACGGCTTCCAGCTCCTTGTACCTGAAATAGAAAAGGAGAGAAAGGGTGGCCCCCAAGGGGCTCAGCACCTTTGCTGGTATGGTAATCCCGCAGCCCACATGCTACCGGGCCACGCACAACTAATTGTCGTCTTAGCATGCGGTTGATTATATTTAAATCATGCATACAAGCCATAAACATACCACATAACATTTCGCCTCAATGGGCTCAACCTATAACCAACACATCCACACTTAACAAATCATCCAATGATTCCTTTAACCCTAGAGTGGCTCTCCTCTAAAACGGAGCTACTTCCTTAATGAACGACACGTACCCATTAATCGGGTTATCCTTAAACGCCTCTTGTCATAACTGGGATTCATTTCCATGATCCACACACTCCATATCCTACAACATATCTCATTCCTCACATAACAAACATAACCAAACCTTTCTTGTTTCGGCGCACACCTGATAACATCGTATTCATTTTAAGCACCTAACGTATACATATCATAGCATAGCAAGGGAAATTGCCTAGCACAATATCAACACAAACACCATAAGATCGGTTCACACAAGGAACCTTCCACCATAGTTATATATATAGTGAGCCTAGAGATTATTGTCAATCTCATGCTAAGCTCGTTCCCAACCTCGTTACCGTCCAGTTATATCGAACGGTTAACTTAAACCCAAGGTGTGTCGGATATAGTAATCCCAAGCACACCGAAATAACATACGTATGCCCCTGTGGCCCGACGTGAGTCAGTAACTAGCTTTGGATAAGCTAAGGGAAGGTAGAAACCAAATTGGAATACCACCTATACATACACCAAGAGAGCCGAACTGGATATGATATCGACTCCCGTCCATCACACGCGTGGCCGGAACAACCGGACTCCTCACCCCCATTAGTACATATACACTTATAAATAAGTTTAGAGATCCATTATGGAGCCTACCACATCCACACACCATACGGTATCATAACCGAGTTAAGCACACAAGGGGGGGTTCACACACTTGCATACAACAACAATGTCCAACTAACTCACACATAGCCGTGGTTAGCACGTTCCCAAGGTTTGGGCCGTCAACTCCGAATACCGATCACTCATGTGTTCCTAGATTTGGTTAGCTAAGGTTTAACACATATTTGAGGTTAAATGGTATCGGAGGCCAAATTCGCCACATAAATGAATTACTATAAACTCATTACATGTTTTAATCTTACAAGGTGGCAAACACTCAGTAAAACATATTGGCATACAAGCCGGTGTAATCCGGTAGGACACAGGTTGCAAGAAAACCATACCTGTCACCGGAGTCCACTTTACCACGTCCACTTATGTTCCTCGAGCAATTCTCGAACAACTGATAACATTACATGTACTTTTATTAACATCGGGGTAGCATGATTATTTAATGTCTAATGCTTATAACTTTTTCCCCGTTAACTTAGTTACATAACTTCACTCTTTAACTTGTTTTACTTTTACATTTCAATACAACTTTTTACCCACTTAATTGTCATTAAAACTCACCTAACATGTCCTTAACAACTTTATAACATCATTACTAATCAATCCCCATCATTACATATCATTTCATAACCTTAACCCATGTTTTTGGTCCGACCGGACTTACCGACCGGACTTGTCCATGTCCGGTCGATTCCAGAACCTTTTTTTGCCAAAATTTTCTACTCCGACCGACCTTGTAAGTCCGGTCGCATGTTCGGTCTTTTCCCGAGAGTTTCTTCCCTTTGGAAATTTAGCCCGACCGGACTTGCCAAGTCCGGTCCTATGTCCGGTCCATTCCAGAAGCTAATTCTCGCAGGGTAAACTGGGCCCGACCGAACTTGCAAGTCCGGTCGCAAGTCCGGTCTGCCCCAAATCTTTGTTTTCCTTTTTACACTCAACTCCAAACTTCACCCCATATGACCTAGTACATCCTAACCTCATTTGAGCACTTCAAACACACCTTAAGATATCCTTAAACACTCACAAAACTCTTTTTCTAATTCCTTAAACCTTTACTCTCTTCTTACTAAATTCCAACCACTTATATTGTTTTCTCCTTAAGATTTCTAAGTGGTATTTTACCTATAATGACCACTATACCAAGGTGTTTCCTCTACACCTTAACATCATCTCTCAAGCTTCTTTTCTTACTAACTAAACCTCCTTTTTCACATCTTACCTATACATCACTTATTCCTTGGATATCAACATTACATGAACCTTAAACAACTTCCTAGTTCACCAAAACTTCCTTAAAACACTTAGAACTTCTTACACATTTTCCCAAATTTGGCCATAGCTTCTCTAGTATATACCCACATCCAAAACACTTAGGTTTCTACCTTAATTCATTCAAGAACACCTAAAATCCATCAAACACATTTTTATACACCAACTTCACACATTTAGCACTACATCACAATATAGTGCATAACTTAAATTGCTTGGCACTTAGGCCCTTAAATAACATGGCTCTTAGGCCCTTAAATTGCATAAACCTTAAACACTGAATTTCCACAATATATAAGCCTTTGACCTGCAATTACACACAGCAAGACATATGTTCCTTTACTAATCTCCTTGAGAACACCTTACTAAGTCATTCACCATTTGCTCTTAGGTAGTTTTAGCAAGCATTATAAGCTCATTTCTCCTAAGGCATTAAACCACATTGAGATAGCATATTTACCTCTTTTCCACTCAAACTTCTTTCCTTGTTTCCTCTTAAAACCGGTAAGGCTTTCACTCCTTGTCAACTACTTAACAATATACAAACATCATAATGAGTTTTCAAGCTTTAAGCTCCATCTCATTGTAAACCCTAATTACATATATTGTTTTAACACATCAAGGTAATTGTTTTACCTTCGAATGGAAAGAGAGCTTGATGAGTATCAAGAGAGACTCCTCCTAGCCCTTGGAAGATTTAAATGAAGCTAAAACAAGATAAGAGAAGACACCATTACAAGGTGCATTTTCGGTCAACACCAAAAATGAAGGAAATAGAGTTTTCTTTGGTTTTTCCTTACCTTGAAGCAAAGGTGATCAACAAGGCATAAAAATATTAGCTCAAGCTCCTTCCATGGAAGTTCTCCTTGGCACCGAAATGGTGGTTTTGATGATTTGAAAAGATAGAAATGAAGAGCTTGATGAGAGGAAGAGATTGGTGGTGTTTGTTTTTGATTTGGTTAAGTGAGCAAGATTTTACAAGGGATCAAATATAGACTTCCATGGTGGTGGTGCTGTTTTAACGTGAGAGAACAGCAAGAAGAGAGGTTGAAGAGAGTGGAGCCGTGTGAAATGAAGAAAGGAATGAGAAATGAAATTGGTTTTGCTTTTAGAAGATATTTATAACTTAAAGCAAATAGTAACCTATGAGTCACCTTTATTTACTTAACAAGTTAACATGTTTGGTGACTCATACTACAAAAACCGGCCCCCTTATTATTAGAAGGGTATATTAGTCTTTGTTGACCAACTTAATTACTTATAACATTAATGTTACAAACTAGCTTATAAAAATCACTATTCACAAAAACAAGGCACATAGAAGTGAATTTTTGATTTCCCATTGATATAGCCACCCAAATGTGATACTATATAGTACACATGTTAATAAAGAGTAATGATGGACATTTAGCCATTCAAAACTCATTTACAAGACAATTTTTCAAAAACGTGCTTTAAGACTCCTTAAAGCACTTTTTGTGGTTTTAACTTGTTTTCAAGCTTGGTTTTCTTTGGTAATTGATTTAATATGTTCATTAACATATTTATAGGTATAGGTATGACCATTAGGTCTTTTACAAATTTATCCCAAGCTTAGCACATTTTTGCTCTTATGACTTTAAGGTGTTTATTTGTTTTTGTTTGGTTTCATTGTCTACCAAAGTTTCCTAAGGGCTTAATTAGCCTTATTAAATCATACTTGAATATTATTAAGCCTTGGTAGGCTCTTTGGGTCCTAACCAAGTTCGCTCATAGCTTAGAGCATGTTTTTGCTCAAACTGTGTCTTAATGCTTTATTGCATTTTACTATGGTTTAAAATTGTACACTGATGTTCCTAAGGCACTTTTTAGCCTTTAAATACCATAGTTTAACATTTATACATATACCAAGGTTTGGGGTATTTCAATCTACCCCCCTTAAAAGAACTTCGTCCTCGAAGTTCACATTTCCTCGCATCATTGGTTAGTATACGGGAATTACTTATAACCATAATACTTCCATTACCAACCACCCTTTACATCCAACCTCGGACTTAATGGCCGGGCAACTATCCACATTATACATAAATATCATACTCACATGGTAACCCGGACTTAATGGTCCGGGTACCTTCACCACACTTGCACCTATACAATATCCCTCAGACTCTTAGGTCTGGGTGCCATAACCACATTTAGACACATAGGTCTATGTAACACAACACATTTAGACTCATAGGTCTTGATAGCATACACTTTAGGAGATCAAAGTCAAATAACCTTTATCACACATACCAAACAACATGTCATAGCATGTATATCAAACAGAAATACCTTTTCCATCTCTCCATGGGTTCGAATCCCACGTTGAGTACATATACACTGTGATCCCGCAGAACCCGGTCGCGATGGACACCTTCTGGTCCCCGTTCCTTTGGGAGGTCAAAACATTCACTTAATTTTTAACATATATACTTCTCATGTCACCGGTCCGAAGACAAAGGCTCATACGTCCTCAGCTCGTGAGCAAGTACTACAAAAATATTCTTTACTAGGTTAAGTATATAAGAGAATCCTTTATTCAAAATATTACTCGTCTGTTTTGGAAATACTCATTGAAAATCCTTTTTGAAAACACAACACAACTCCAAGTCCAGTTTATGCTCTTTGCATCTTTCTTAACGTGGTTGTTTGTGACCACTTACAGGGAGCTTCAAGAGTCATCCAACCCTGATGTGATCAGCATCAGTGTTGAACTATCTTTCCACCCCAATTTGTGTTCGGCTTCCCTTGATCTCATGATAATCAAGTTTCACCTCCCACTTCTTTTTCAACCAACAACTAATTCAAGCGTATCCCATTTTCTATCTTTAAATCCTTCTAGTCATAATCATTACATCTCCAAGGGATAGAACTCCGTCTATCAATCATCACCCAAATCCAACTTAATTCAAGTTACCTAGGGAATTTAATTCTTACTAGGTTCTATGTCGGTCTCATACCCCTTCATAAATCACAACACTGTATATATATACATATTTTTTTTTATCAAAATACAATACATGGTTTACATTTATGCACCGTCGGGGTTTTAGTTCCCCGGGAGTTTCTTTACTCCCTTCCACTTGTACTCTCACACACCACTGTTAACAAAATAAACACACTTCCCACAATGGTATTCGCATCTTCTGTGCGCAATTACCACAATTTAACCACAAATAAATGCGTATGTTTATATAACACATGCGCCAACCATCATAACAATCATTTTGTGCTATGCACAACCCCGTTCGCGTACACTTGTACGGTAAAACACACTAAGTGGTTTTGCGCTCTACCCCCCTTAAAAGGGATTACGCCCACGTAATCAATCACTAAACCTTGGCTTAAAAATGTTCTGCCGTCGTGAAGTATTTTAACTTCCACGCGGTCTGGTACACAATGCGTTTTGGTTAGAGGATTTTAACCATATTGGCGGTTTAATCCCTAAACCAAGAATTCGCATTGGAGTTGTAACTCATAACCGGTTTCGGTCCTGGCCTGTGAGGCTTTTAGGCATTGATAACTAGCCATCCATTCATATTCACAATGTACATCCAGTATCTGACGCATGGGCTCACTGGCCTCTGTCGCGCAACCCTGATAATTATAGAGCTAGTTTGCCCCATTCGTTACTGTTACTGTATTGTACATCTCCAATGTATTACCCTTATCTTGGGAAGGATGGTTTCTCAACCGACACATGGTATCTCTTACCCTGAGCGAATTCGGTGAGTTTCAAAACTTTCCATCCACTTCTCCAATAGCTTACAGCGTAAACTACTATGTAATTCACAATGATTGACTTGCTTCTACCGACTTACTGTCGGTTGAGATTGAGCTACTACCTAGTGTGTAGTGCTCTCTCAGCTATTTACAACATTTGGGGTATATTCCATACCGATATTTGGCAGTTAGTGCTACCGTAGTCACTTGCTGTTAATCATGTCTCCACATTTGGTTTTGTACAAGTACTCTTTTATTGGTGCGGCCTTGTTCCTATGCATCGGCCATTATAACATTATTCCTCCACAATTACCATGCTTCTGATCCCTAGCTATCCCACTTGATCATTACTGCGCAAGTGCAATACCAAAACACTCAGTCATACAGAGTGCAGAGGCGTAAACTCTTGACAGTAAATCTCTCATGCGATTGCGATAAGAATTTACACTGTGTTTTACTGAAATTCTTATCACATAATACTTGTCACCGGCTTACTGCTCGGTTCGTTTGCTATCATTTACTGTTATGCCTCCACTGGGTTTAACTCATAACTCTGCTCACTCCCATTTTATCATTTAACAATACTCACACAACGGTCGCTTATTGCGCACCGTATCCTTACTCATTATACAACATCAACTTATACTGCATCCGCTATTATATTAGCTTCCGCTATTACACTGGGTTTATCTAGCCACTTATTTGGCTGATTTTTGAATATACTATATTTTTTTTGAGTCTTTATGTTTTCTTGAGCGTTGTTCGCTACACATTTAGCTTCACACACCTATGGTGATTGCTATCAGACTTATTACTCTTCCTGTGTACACAACTGGTACGAGCACTTCCTTTCGTGTTATTTTATTAAAATCACCCTGGGGTAATAACAACGTGGTCCATCCTCCACATATTTCTTGAACTTGATTCACATAACTACCGCTTCTGCGGTCTCACAATATCGAGAGGTATCCCCACTCTTAATGCAGTGGTTCGCTTACCACTTTATCCACTTATACAACCTAAACTTCTACAATCAATCGAATTTATATAACATATCTTGCTTATGGCTTATAAGCCTTATTTGCCTTGAGCTGGGCTCATTGTAGGCTGTCCACACATATGTACTTCTCTGTACAACATTACATGTTTAGAGGTTGTAGTGGGCTCCATGACAAGGTCGTTGCATTCCGTTTCCTTTCATGGGATGCCCCTTAGGTTTGTCAGTCCGTCTCCTGACAACTTATGTCTAAACTGGGTGTTAATTTCAACCCTTGCGTTTCTGTCATGTATTTGTTCAACAATTGTTGATGCGCACACCCTTCAAGGATTTCTCCTGGGTGTTGTTAAGTTATGCCTTTACATCTGGTTCACAGTTATTGGTACATTCAGTTAGCCACGCCTTTTTGCGTTCTTCACTGGTTATTATCTTCTTCTGTGAAGGTCATCATTTCCTAATAATGTAGGTACTCATTCTGGGAATTTCATCCCGTCCATTGCACTTTACTGTGTCCACATTAGCATCTGCCTTGCCCTGCTTTCCAGCTATCATGTTTATCCCTGGGGATCCTTAAGTCATATAAGTTGTCTTTACATTCAGTTAGTGCACTTCGCACCTCCTGCCTCTTAAACATTTCCTTGAAAGGAATTCACTAATTCCTTTAGTCTCGTTAACTTAACTGAGTTCCTTAACTTCAACCATTCCTTGTAATCTCTAGCTCTCGTTTGATTTATACTGCTGACCGTAGACGGAGTCGACTACTTCCCGTGTTTCGGACTCTACTCGTATACATATATGGGGTATCATACTGATACATTACTACTTACCCAACTAACCTATAAGTAGGTCTGTCAGGCCCACATGCTCCTATCGGAGTGCGGTCGTCCCACAACACAGTTGGTACACTTGTAGTGTCCGTCACACGCCTAGGTGAAGTATTCTGTTGTCAACTCCCTTATATTGTCCCGTGACAATATTCATTCCTTGCATCCCGAACTTAATCGAGGGAAGGTTTATCCACTGTTGTATCCTTGTCAATTGCCCCTGGTTTCACTGGTTTGGTTTAAAAGAAGGTTGGAAAGAAGTGTTGGTTTGAAAGAAAATTGGTTTTGAAAGAAAAGGGTTTGAATAAATTGGGTTGAAAGAAAATTTTCATGGTTTCACAACATCTTCTTACCTTAGCCAAGTCTAGCTTCTTGCTGACTAGTGTTTACAATTACAGAGGTTAGGCTAGCAGGCCCTTCCACTGTTATGACAATCACATTTAACTTTATTGTACTTTTCCAAGTACTTTGTAGTGGTTATAAATTTCTCGAATAGCCCTGTTATAGCAGCACTTGCTATGGCAAGTGCGCCATGCTAACTGGCTATCGGTTCAACACATACCGGTTGTGGTATTGTTTTTACCCGCACTATCATCAGTGGCCTTGTTGGCCCTTACTTGTTCTTACGGTCTCGACAATAACCTTTGGGTAACTTCTCACTGTATTCACATAATAGTTATCAACTGGGGTGTCTCCCATTCTTGGAGTCCCCTTTTTACTTAGCATTATTTTCTCTTTGTAGCCCGTTCCACGCATCGTCGTGGTTACTGAGACTTGTTCTTGTTTGGGCACTACGTTATAGTTCCTTAGTTGGTTGGTATACCGTTGGTGTATTACTTACCAACTGTGGTCCCATAGACATTCGTCTCGGGTTTCACTAATCCACTTCTTGCTTGTTGCACGGTCAGTACGTTGCAAGCTGGTTATTCTCGACTGCTGCATGTCGACCCAGGTTGCCGGAAATTCTATTCTTCTGTACACTGATTCTTCGCTCTTCGCTATGAAATGCGGTTAACACTGTTTAGATGGGAACCGTCTCCAGGATTCCCAGTTTTCGGGATCTACCGTATGACAGGTTCTCCGTACCCTAAAGGTATTTAATAACAGCCAGATCGGGTATTCCTGAGTATGAGAGTGGACTTCCATCTCTCTGGCGTTGTTTCCCAAGTTATATAACAGGGATTGTGGAGGGTGGGATGGATATAGTAGGTTTCCAGTATTCACTGGTAGTTCCTTACTAGCGTATCTCTCACGCTATCACTCAACCCTTAACCCAAAGTACTTAAATCCTAACTCGGTACTTCCTAAGCTCGGTAACTCAGTCATCAGAGCGATACTTCGCTCTGATACCACTTTTTGTAACACCCCAACCACCACCGTACACTTAACAACACATTGCAGCGGAAACTCAACTCATCACATTTCTTATTTCAATGGTGTTACACGCCGTTAACCACCCACGTGGCTAACAAGGCTAATACATGTACTTTGTATCGGTCTGATGGACTAGACTCCCGAGCAACTACACGTTACATTTGCTTCCCTTAACAACAACCCATATACTTATTACATTCCAACCGTACCGAGTATTTACAAACTAATGCCGATGACAATTTCGGTCTTACTACGCCTACAATGCTTACGCCATTTAAATGGCTACCCATGTAAACATCTACCCCGTCCTACTCTCGAACGGCTTCCAGCTCCTTGTACCTGAAATAGAAAAGGAGAGAAAGGGTGGCCCCCAAGGGGCTCAGCACCTTTGCTGGTATGGTAATCCCGCAGCCCACATGCTACCGGGCCACGCACAACTAATTGTCGTCTTAGCATGCGGTTGATTATATTTAAATCATGCATACAAGCCATAAACATACCACACATAACATTTCGCCTCAATGGGCTCAACCTATAACCAACACATCCACACTTAACAAATCATCCAATGATTCCTTTAACCCTAGAGTGGCTCTCCTCTAAAACGGAGCTACTTCCTTAATGAACGACACGTACCCATTAATCGGGTTATCCTTAAACGCCTCTTGTCATAACTGGGATTCATTTCCATGATCCACACACTCCATATCCTACAACATATCTCATTCCTCACATAACAAACATAACCAAACCTTTCTTGTTTCGGCGCACACCTGATAACATCGTATTCATTTTAAGCACCTAACGTATACATATCATAGCATAGCAAGGGAAATTGCCTAGCACAATATCAACACAAACACCATAAGATCGGTTCACACAAGGAACCTTCCACCATAGTTAGTATATATAGTGAGCCTAGAGATTATTGTCAATCTCATGCTAAGCTCGTTCCCAACCTCGTTACCGTCCAGTTATATCGAACGGTTAACTTAAACCCAAGGTGTGTCGGATATAGTAATCCCAAGCACACCGAAATAACATACGTATGCCCCTGTGGCCCGACGTGAGTCAGTAACTAGCTTTGGATAAGCTAAGGGAAGGTAGAAACCAAATTGGAATACCACCTATACATACACCAAGAGAGCCGAACTGGATATGATATCGACTCCCGTCCATCACACGCGTGGCCGGAACAACCGGACTCCTCACCCCCATTAGTACATATACACTTATAAATAAGTAGTTAGAGATCCATTATGGAGCCTACCACATCCACACACCATACGGTATCATAACCGAGTTAAGCACACAAGGGGGGGGGGGGGGGGGTTCACACACTTGCATACAACAACAATGTCCAACTAACTCACACATAGCCGTGGTTAGCACGTTCCCAAGGTTTGGGCCGTCAACTCCGAATACCGATCACTCATGTGTTCCTAGATTTGGTTAGCTAAGGTTTAACACATATTTGAGGTTAAATGGTATCGGAGGCCAAATTCGCCACATAAATGAATTACTATAAACTCATTACATGTTTTAATCTTACAAGGTGGCAAACACTCAGTAAAACATATTGGCATACAAGCCGGTGTAATCCGGTAGGACACAGGTTGCAAGAAAACCATACCTGTCACCGGAGTCCACTTTACCACGTCCACTTATGTTCCTCGAGCAATTCTCGAACAACTGATAACATTACATGTACTTTTATTAACATCGGGGTAGCATGATTATTTAATGTCTAATGCTTATAACTTTTTCCCCGTTAACTTAGTTACATAACTTCACTCTTTAACTTGTTTTACTTTTACATTTCAATACAACTTTTTACCCACTTAATTGTCATTAAAACTCACCTAACATGTCCTTAACAACTTTATAACATCATTACTAATCAATCCCCATCATTACATATCATTTCATAACCTTAACCCATGTTTTTGGTCCGACCGGACTTACCGACCGGACTTGTCCATGTCCGGTCGATTCCAGAACCTTTTTTTGCCAAAATTTTCTACTCCGACCGACCTTGTAAGTCCGGTCGCATGTTCGGTCTTTTCCCGAGAGTTTCTTCCCTTTGGAAATTTAGCCCGACCGGACTTGCCAAGTCCGGTCCTATGTCCGGTCCATTCCAGAAGCTAATTCTCGCAGGGTAAACTGGGCCCGACCGAACTTGCAAGTCCGGTCGCAAGTCCGGTCTGCCCCAAATCTTTGTTTTCCTTTTTACACTCAACTCCAAACTTCACCCCATATGACCTAGTACATCCTAACCTCATTTGAGCACTTCAAACACACCTTAAGATATCCTTAAACACTCACAAAACTCTTTTTCTAATTCCTTAAACCTTTACTCTCTTCTTACTAAAATTCCAACCACTTATATTGTTTTCTCCTTAAGATTTCTAAGTGGTATTTTACCTATAATGACCACTATACCAAGGTGTTTCCTCTACACCTTAACATCATCTCTCAAGCTTCTTTTCTTACTAACTAAACCTCCTTTTTCACATCTTACCTATACATCACTTATTCCTTGGATATCAACATTACATGAACCTTAAACAACTTCCTAGTTCACCAAAACTTCCTTAAAACACTTAGAACTTCTTACACATTTTCCCAAATTTGGCCATAGCTTCTCTAGTATATAGCCACATCCAAAACACTTAGGTTTCTACCTTAATTCATTCAAGAACACCTAAAATCCATCAAACACATTTTTATACACCAACTTCACACATTTAGCACTACATCACAATATAGTGCATAACTTAAATTGCTTGGCACTTAGGCCCTTAAATAACATGGCTCTTAGGCCCTTAAATTGCATAAACCTTAAACACTGAATTTCCACAATATATAAGCCTTTGACCTGCAATTACACACAGCAAGACATATGTTCCTTTACTAATCTCCTTGAGAACACCTTACTAAGTCATTCACCATTTGCTCTTTAGGTAGTTTTAGCAAGCATTATAAGCTCATTCTCCTAAGGCATTAAACCACATTGAGATAGCATATTTACCTCTTTTCCACTCAAACTTCTTTCTTGTTTCCTCTTAAAACCGGTAAGGCATTTCACTCCTTGTCAACTACTTAACAATATACAAACATCATAATGAGTTTTCAAGCTTTAAGCTCCATCTCATTGTAAACCCTAATTACATATATTGTTTTAACACATCAAGGTAATTGTTTTACCTTCGAATGGAAAGAGAGCTTGAATGAGTATCAAGAGAGGACTCCTCCTAGCCCTTGGAAGATTTAAATGAAGCTAAAACAAGATAAGAGAAGACACCATTACAAGGTGCATTTTCGGTCAACACCAAAAATGAAGGAAATAGAGTTTTCTTTGGTTTTTCCTTACCTTGAAGCAAAGGTGATCAACAAGGCATAAAAATATTAGCTCAAGCTCCTTCCATGGAAGTTCTCCTTGGCACCGAAATGGTGGTTTTGATGATTTGAAAAGATAGAAATGAAGAGCTTGATGAGAGGAAGAGATTGGTGGTGTTTGTTTTTGATTTGGTTAAGTGAGCAAGATTTTACAAGGGATCAAATATAGACTTCCATGGTGGTGGTGCTGTTTTAACGTGAGAGAACAGCAAGAAGAGAGGTTGAAGAGAGTGGAGCCGTGTGAAATGAAGAAAGGAATGAGAGAAATGAAATTGGTTTTGCTTTTAGAAGATATTTATAACTTAAAGGAAATAGTAACCTATGAGTCACCTTTATTTACTTAACAAGTTAACAAGTTTGGTGACTCATACTACAAAAATCCGGCCCCCTTATTATTAGAAGGGTATATTAGTCTTTGTTGACCAACTTAATTACTTATAACATTATATGTTACAAACTAGCTTATAAATCACTATTCACAAAAACAAGGCACATAGAAGTGAAATTTTTGATTTCCCATTGATATAGCCACCCAAATGTGATACTATATAGTACACATGTTAATTAAAGAGTAATGATGGACATTTAGCCATTCAAAACTCATTTACAAGACAATTTTTCCAAAACGTGCTTTAAGACTCCTTAAAGCACTTTTTGTGTTTTAACTTGTTTTCAAGCTTGGTTTTCTTTGGTAATTGATTTAATATGTTCATTAACATATTTATAAGGTATAGGTATGACCATTAGGTCTTTTACAAATTTATCCCAAGCTTAGAGCACATTTTTGCTCTTATTGACTTTAAGGTGTTTATTTGTGTTTTGTTTGGTTTCATTGTCTACCAAAGTTTCCTAAGGGCTTAATTAGCCTTATTAAATCATACTTGAATATTATTAAGCCTTGGTAGGCTCTTTGGGTCCTAACCAAGTTCGCTCATAGCTTAGAGCATGTTTTTGCTCAAACTGTGTCTTAATGCTTTATTGCATTTTACTATGGTTTAAATTGTACACTGATGTTCCTAAGGCACTTTTTAGCCTTTAAATACCATAGTTTAACATTTACACAATATAACAAGGTTTGGGGTATTTCATGTAAGTATAAGCCTGTGAAATAATAGTACAACTTAATACGAGGAAGATTAGGAGGTCATTTAACAAACTAATTTAGTTATGAACATTTAAACCTCCTCTAATATTTCCTTTACAAAAATAATATAATAAATAATAAATGAGTATAACTAAATGTAACTCCACATTCCTTCGGATTCTCCCCATTTATAATAAAACTCACTTAGAGATCCTCTATACTCACGGTTAATATATCCAGCCTATATTTATTTTTCTCCACTCACGTTTGTAATTATATATAATTGGCAAATGAATTGCCGCCTCCCTTCAGTTTCTCTCCTTCTCTTCGTTACTCTTCATTTTCCTTCTTCTCTTGTATTTCTACTCTCTTCATTTCCTTCAGTTACATACTGAAGCAAACCAAAACTGGCTGAAGGAACACTGCATGATTAAGTGCCTCTCTTATAATTTCCTTCTGTTTCCTTCTTCTTCATACACATACACAAACTACCGAACAAGGAACATGCTTTGCTCTCACCTCCATTCTCCTCTTGCCTCTGCACCAGTTTCATTCTCTCCACGGTAAGCTACAGCCCAAACAAGAAAGCAAGGAGAACATACTGCAGCTCACTTCATTCTCTTTTTACATCTGCTCTCTCTTCATCCCTTCTTGTTCTGTTCGTTTCCACTCTTCATCCTCATGTCGGTGAAAGCAAAAGCAACTGGAGAACAAGAGACATACCACTCTGCATCATCTTCATTCTCTTTACGGAACTTCTGCATGCAAACCAGATTGAAAACGATCTGCGTCCTCTTCATCTCTTTCGTGTGCCTAAGTGACACATGTTCTTCAGCGCTTCATCCTTTTCTTGAGCCTGCGCGCATCTGATAGATCGCCGGAACCGCATCTTTCACGAGGCTGAAATCTGTTCAATTTTGAATCGGTAATATACCCATACTTATCACCTTCTAAGTAACTTATTGAAATACCCCAAACCTTGATATGTTGTTTAAACATTAAAATATGGTATTTAAAGGCTAAAAAGTGCCTTAGAAACATCAGTGTACAATTTAAACCATAGTAAAACACAACAAAGCACTAAGACACAACTTGAGCAAAAACATGCTCTAAGCTTGGAGTGAACTTGGTTGGGACCCAAAGAGCCTACCAAGACTTATTGATATTCAATTATGATTTAATAAGGCTAATTAAGTCCTTAGGAAACCTTGGTAGACAATTAAACCAAACAAAACACAAATAAATACCTTAAGGTCAATATGGGCTAAAACGTGCTCTAAGCTTGGGATAAATTTGTATAAGACCTAAAGGTCATACCTATACCTTATAATATGTTAATGAACATATTAAGTCAATTACTAAAGAAACCAAGCTTGAAAACAAGTTAAACCACAAAATGTGCTTTAAGGAGTCTTAAAGCACATTTTTGAAAAATTGTCTTGTAAATGAGTTTTGAATGGCTAAATGTCCATCATTACTCTTTAATTAACATGTGTACTACTTAGTATCACATTTGGAAGTCTAAATCAATGGGAAATCAAAAATTTCACAAGTATGTGCCTTGTTTTTGTGAATAGTAACTAAAATATGCTAGTTTATGACATAAGTCAATATAAGTAAGTGAATTGGTCAACAAAGACCAAAACACCCCTAAGTAATATAAGGGGGCCAGTTTTTTTAAGGTGAGTCACCACCACTTGTAAATCAATTAAAGAAGGGAAGACATAAAGTAAAGTACTATTCTACTTTATTACATAAATATCTAAACAAGAGTACTCTCTCACCTCATTCTCTTATTTCCTTCACTCACCACCGTAGCCTTCTCCATCCTCCCTTCTTGAAATTGTTTTGCTACAGCAAAAACATAACATCTCCATCCTTGAATGCTTGTATCTTCTAGCTCCATGATCCAAATCCAATTTTAAGACCACCATTCTTCTAGTTGGAGCAAGCTCTTCATTTTCCTCTTTTCAAATCTTCAAAACCACCATTTTGGTGCCAAGGAGAACTTCCATGGAAGGAGCTTGAGTCTATATTTTCATTCCATGTTATTCTTCTTTGCTTCAAGGTAAGGAAAAACCAAAGAAAACAACATTTCCTTCATTTTTATTACATGTCCAAAAATTCACCATAAATGGTGTCTTCTCTTGTTCTTTCATAGCTCCATTTCAATCTTTAAAGGACAAGGAGGAGTCCTCCCTTGATGCTTATTCAAGCTCTCTTTTGTTTCCAAGGTAAAACAACTATCCTAATGTGTAAAGACAATATATATATAACCTAGGGTTTGTAAATGAGTTTAAGCATGAAGCTTGAATGCTCATTGGTTTTACTTGTATATTGATTAGAACATTGACAAGTAACCAAGTCTTCTTGCCGGTTTCCAAACAAGGAAGGACAAGAGTGCTCAAGTAAAAATCTTGAAGAAAAGAGGTAAATGTGTTAACCTAATGTGGTTAAAATGCATTAGGAAAAATGAGCTTAAGTTGTTCATTAAAACTACTTAAGGAGCCAATGGCAAATGAGCTAGTAAAATGCTCTCAAGAGAGTTTATTAAGGGCATATGTATTGTTGAGTGTATTTGCAGGTCAAAGGCAATATATTATGTGGGAAATTCAGTGTTAAGGTTTATGCAATTTAAGCGCCTAAGATCCATGTTATTTAAGGGCTAAGTGCCAAGCAATTTAAGTTTATGCACTATATTGTGATGTAGTGTAAATTTTGGTGAAGTTTTGTGTGTGAGAAAGTTCTGGTGGACTTAGATGTTCTTGAATGATTAAAGGTGAAAACCTAAGTGTTTGGATGTGAGAATATACAAGAGAACCTATGGCCAAATTTGGGTAATGTATAAGGAGATTTAAGTGTTAAATGAGCTTTGGAGAACTAGGAAATGTGAGGAATGAATGAATGTTTACTAGGGAAGAAAAATGTAATAAGGGTTATATAGTGCTACGAGGATTTAGGCACATTTGAAGTTCTAGAAATCCAATGGGTGTTTTGGGATGTAATAAAGTCTTGGAGAAGTTTGTTTTAGGTTTAGGTAATGTTGATGTATAAGGAATGAATGATGTTTAAGTAAGGAAAGAAGGTGTGAACAAGGAATTTAGTTAGTAAGAAAGATGCTTGGGAGATGATGTTAAGGTGTAGAGGAAGCATCTTGGTATAGTGGTCATATAGGTGAAATACCATTTAGAAAACCAAAAGAGAAATGTTACAAGTGTTAGAAATTTGTAAGTAAATGAGTGAGTGTTTAAGGACTTTAGAAGTAAGCTTGTACATGCATTGGGGGATGTTATGTGAAGGTTTAAGTGTGCTAAATGATGTTAAAGCATACTAGGATATGTAAGGTGAAGTTTGGAGTCAAATGGGAATTTAGAAAAAAGGTCTGGAGCGACCAACCTTAGGGGACGGATTTGTAAGGTCGGTCGAGCTCAGTTTACAACTACCGGAAAGAGTTTTGGAATGGACCGACCTTGGGGACCGGACATGCAAGGTCGGTCGGGCTTGTATTTTTGGTACGGATTAAGTTTCTGGAATGGACCGACCTTGAGACCGGACTTGCAAGGTCGGTCGTGTCTAAATTTCTAAACGGGAATTGTCTCTGGAATGGACCGACCTTGTGGACCGAAACTTGCAAGGTCGGTCGGAGTAGAATTTTGACGGTAATATGTTCTGGAATGGACCGACCTTGTGTAAGGCCGGTCGGTAAGGTCGGTCGGACCAAAAACATTGTTTAAGGTTATAGGATGATGGGGATTATTAAGTAATGATGTTATAAGATTGTTAAGGACATGTTAAGTGAGTTATAATGACAATTTAGTGGGGGAAAAGTTGTATTAAAATGTAAAAGTAAAAACAAGTTAAAAATGTGAAGTTATTTAACTAGTTAACGGGGATAAGTTATGAGCATTAGACTTTAAACAATCATGTTACCCCGATGTTAATAAAAGTAAATGTAATATTACCAGTTGTTCGAGAATGGTTCGAGGAACATAAGTGGACATGATAGAGTGGACTCCGGTGACAGGTATGGTTTTCTTGCAACCTGTGTCCTACCGGATTACACCGGCTTGTATGCCAATGTTTTTCTGTATGTTTGCCACGTTGTAAGATAAAACATGTAATGAGTTTATAGTAATTCATTTATGTGGCGTGTTCAATTCCGATACCGTTTAACCTCGAAAATGTTATACCTTAGCTAACCAAATCTAGGATCACATAAGAGAACGGTATCCGGATTTAACGACCCAAACCATGGGGATGTTCTAACCACGGCTATGCGTGAGTTAATTGTGTGATGTTTGTGTGTGAATGTATGGACCTCCCTTGTGTGTTTAATCCAGTTGTAATACTGTATGGTGTATGGATGTGATAGGTTCCACAGTGGAGCCCTTAACTATGTTTATATTATATTAGGGGGGGGGGGTGAGGAATCCGGTCGTTCCGGTCGCGCGTTGTTTGGGATTGGGTATCCATCCTTGCTTTACCTTCCTCTCTGTTATGGTTTTTTTTCCTTCTTGGATTACAATCTCCCACTAGCTTACTCCAAAGCTTAGCTATTCTGACTTATGATCGGTTTAGGGGGAACATGTGTTTGTGTGGTGTGTTCGGGTCACTAAACCCGAACCATCTTAACTTAAGTTACTCGTCCGGCTATTAGGACGGTAATGAGTGTTGTATAACGAGTTTATTATGAGGGTGACATCATTCTCTAGGCTCACCAGTGAATTAACTATGTTTGGGTCGGTTCCTAAGAGAACCGTTCCCGTTATGTTATGTGTTATGGTTGTACTGCAATTCCCATTGCGATGTTATGTTATGTGCACGTTGAAACGTGAAAAGTGTTGTTGTGTGGTGTATGTGGATCATGGATATGAATCCCAGTTTATAAAAGAGACGTTTAAGGATAACCCGATTAATGGATAAGTATCGTCTATTAAAGAAGTAGCTCCATTAGAGAAGAAACACTCTAAGGTTAATGAAAAACAAGGAGTGATTTGTTAAGTGTAGATGTATTATCTGTTTGTTGAGCCCATTGTGGTGTAATGTTATGTGTTGTGTGTTTATAGTTTACATGCATGATTCAAACATAATCAACCGCATACTAAGACGACAATTAGTTGTGCGTGGCCCGGTAGCATGCGGGCTGCGGGATTACCATACCAGCAAAGGTGCTGAGCCCCTGGGGGGCCACCCTTTCTCTTCTTTTCCTATTTCAGGTACAAGGAGCTGGAAGCCGTTAGAGAGTAGGACGGGGTGGTCGTTTGTACATGGGTAATCATTTAAGTTGTACGTGTACAGTAGGTGTAGTAAGACCGAAACTGTTGTCGGCATTAGCTTGTGAATACTCGGTACAGTTGAAAGGTATGTGTATGTTTTGTTGTTAATGGAAAGGGACAGTAATGTGTAGTCGCTCGGGAATCTAGTCCATCAGACCGGTACAATGTATATGTAATAGCCTTGTTAGCCACGTGGGTGGTTAACGGCGTGTAACACCATTGAATTAAGTAATGTGTTGAGTTAAGTTTTCCGCTGCAGTTTGATGTTAAGTGTACGGTTATAGTTGGGGTGTTACACTTATCATAACCGTCAGAGTTTTTGGATTTTCTTTTTCTGCCGCACGTTACGCAAATGAGTGGCTAACTAGATATTAAATAATTTTAACAATTTAATTATAGGTAACTTTCAGATTTGAGGATTTTAACATTAACAATGGATGTTTATGGTGAATGTAACTGTTTTTAAGATTTATGAGTGAGTTGAACAAATTGATGATTACGTTTTAAAATGGTAAATTAAACGCTAATTTAACGGGGAAGTATTGTTTAGAAACGGGTATATATATTATGGGAAAAACCAACAAATTTACCAATATGAAGTTTGATCAGAAATAGGTGTTAGTGCGGCTACATATTGGGTTTTTTGTTATGAAGTAAACAAATAAATCAAAACACAAAAAAAAGAGATTATAGAGGGAGAGATAAATACAATAATATAGGATGACTAAGTTAAAAACGATGGTTTGTAAAGGAAATTGATGAATTGATAAGTAATAAGTCAATAATGATAGATTTGATAAAAGGGTAAACAAAATTATTATTAAATGTTTATTGGGATTAGTATTTTGGGATTTAAAATATCTATGTAATTAAGTTGTTGGAAAATTAATAGTTGGGAAAAATATTGTGGTTAGTGGGAGAGATTAAAGGAGTACTTGATAATTAGTTATCAAGTAGTTAATCAATAAGTAATGATAGAATGTAAAATACATATTTATATATATTTGAGATTAAAGACGTAAAAGGAATCAAGTAAAAAAAAATGGAAATATGGGAGTAGAAGATTAAGTGGTTAAATTGATCAATAAATTTAGTTGCTAAATTATATAGTAAACTTTGGTAAGTTAATAGT
Organism: Limonium bicolor; assembly: GCA_023374045.1. Taxonomy (NCBI): domain Eukaryota; kingdom Viridiplantae; phylum Streptophyta; class Magnoliopsida; order Caryophyllales; family Plumbaginaceae; genus Limonium; species Limonium bicolor. The sequence continues at coordinate 179,343,613 of CM041782.1, read as the reverse complement.
GGATCGATAAACCCCTGAGTTCAAGGGTGAATTAGGTTGTAAAACGAGAAGGGAGTATACGGATAACGAGTTGGTAATAGGTTGATAATTTTAGGATTTGAAATATCTAAACATATGTACAACTAAGCTTAAGGAAATGAAGTGAATAATAAACTAGTAATATGAGAATAAAAAAAGATTAGTAGTTAAGTTCATAAATTGGAACTGACTGATTGATAAACATATGATGGGGTAGAGTGTTGAATTAAAGTTAATATGATAAGAGTTAGAATATAGATGAGATCAATGGGTAAAATAATAAGAGATATGTTATATAAAAATAGAAACTTAAGCCTAATAATGTAGATGATTAAGTAATATAAACCCCAGAATAAAATTCTAACTTGTTGAATTTATTTAATGACCTTCCCTAATGTATTTTGACTTGAAATTTGAACCATAGATTCCTTATAAACTATACTTTATCTTCGTTTAAATTAATATGGGTTTTGAGTTTTTAAAACGTAAGTTACGATTTTTGTAAGTTCTGAGTATTATGGAATTATTTTGATAATTTTAAAAACTATTTTTATAAAATAAAAATTTTATAATATGTCTAAAATATCATAGTTACTACATATTAAATTTGGGAATTTTTAGACAAGAGTAAATGGGTCTAAAAAATTGTGTTTATGAATTTTTCATAAGTTATCTTATAATATATGGTCTTGAATGTAACCAAAAATTAAAGTATAGTTGATTAATGAACTTTATAGGTTGGGAAAAATATAATAAGACTAAACTAACATTTAATACAGAATGTTAATAAATATTTTTGGGTATAAACTTTGAAGTGAAGTAAAAATTATATATATATATATGTATACATATATATAAAGGAAATAAAATAGTAACTTAGGTTAAATCAAGGAGTTGAATTAATCTCCATTTATATTAATTATATAATGTGGTAGTTAATATACTTAATTGAAACTAAGGGAAATACTTTATTTTATAAACCATATTGGATGTGGATATGTGTAGAAGTTAATAAGAGTAATTAAATAAAACTACATAAGAATGTCTTGAATAAATCCTAATATATGTACATTAAAAGTAAATTAAAGAAATAACATACCTTATGGGAAATATAATAAGAGGAAAAAATTAGAGCAAACCTAATTCATACATAACAATTAAAATATTAAATGTTAATGTGACATCTAGGTGGACTATTAGGGGAAATACATATCGTAAACCTTAATTAGGTATTAAAGTGAATTAGTGAAGTGTAACTTAAGAGTTTAATAAAGCTAAACCTATGTTCAAGAGTAAGAAATTGAAATAAGTTAGAATGTACACTTAAGACATACAAATTCAATAGCGTAAATGGTTAAGTCAAACTCGGAACTAGATCGAGGTTGCGCGTTCGAAACCTCGCAAAAATCCTTTTTAGAAGGTTTAATCAATTAGTAAAAAAATAACGCGGACTTGGGTCATCCTACTGGGCCTAAAGTCCATTAACTTCAAAAGCCCGCTTAAACTATGCAATGAGAGTTTGGGTCACTCTTAGGTTAAAACTCTAAATCATTCCGGATTAAATGAAATGGGCCTAATGATAGGTTTAATTAACAAGATCTTTGCCAAATCCCTATGAGAGGGTAATTGTAAACCCGAAATTATAAATCAGTAAGAATAAAAGACGTTTAGCTTTATGAGTTCCTTAGCTAATCAGTACTTGGAACGCCTTAATTATAGGTTGTTATTGGAAGTTCGCACTTTCATGTTGGTTACTGCTACTGCTCCTACCAGGTACGATTTCTCGTACTCAGATACTTTTGCTAATGGACTTTATGGGATGTTTTGGAAAACGCTAACTGAGCTGAAATGAATTTCCAAAGGGAAATTGTTTGTGTGACTAACTCAGCTTGATGTGACTAACTGAGCCTTGAATGTACAACTTTCATGATTATTGGTTCCTCCTATCTGGTTGTCTCGTTAGATATTAACTGCTAAGGGTTTACGCCTCTACACTCTGTAGGACTGAGTGTTTTGGTATTGCACATGTGCGGTTAATAATCTAGTGGGAATATGGGAAAATGTCAATCTTGGTATTGAGTATGGATTCTTTCTATTAAGTGGTGCACACACTTTTCACCGATGACTGAGAACGGGTCGGTGGCAGTGGAGGTCTGCTATACCTCGTCCATATGGACAACTGACATCGGAGGTCTGTTTACCTCGTCCTTGTGACAACTGACTGGCGGTGGGGGCCATCTCTCCCAATTGGGTTTATTCCACTCTTGATTTATGGTTCTTGGATCTCATCTTCCATTCCTAGTCCTTGTGACTACTTGACTCTTTCTACTCCTAATTGGAACTGAATCTAACACAAGCAATGGATGTTCACTAACTTATGGTGTGGTTTCTTTTTAATTGACTAACTTTACCTTCCTGGTATTTATCTCTATCCTTGACTTGTTACCTTTGACTTGGTGATTTGGATGTGCCTTGTTCTTCTGCTTTTGTTTTAAGCATTTGACTTCAAGTTATTGTTTATTTCAAGAGTTATGTTTTAAACTTTTGTTTTGGAGAGTTGTACCAGTTCCATTCCAGGGAACTGACCCACCCCTCCCGGGGTGGGCTGCTTGGTTTCATCTTGCATGTACAAATTGTTATGCAGGTGGCCACGAAGAGTATGAGTGATTGGGATGGGAATTAGGAATTGTGGAGAGTTTCTATATCTTGCTCTTATTATGTTTTCTCGAGTTCAGACCGTAGCATCTGTAATATTATAAGTTGTAATTGGTGAGGTTTGGTGCCGGGTGTTTGGAACCCGATGATCTGTAATCGCCTTAGTATTTTATTTCCGCTGCATTTATCTTAAATAGGGGCGTTACAACCTAAGTCTAACCGCCCCTACTCTCAATGTGAGTCTTCATGGGACGCTTTCCTGAAAAATATAAACAACAGCCCCCGAGGGGGTCAACAAATTTGCTGGTACGATTCTCTCATGGCCCCCAAGCTAACGGAGCTACGACGACTAATCGATAGCATGTAAATTGATTAGATACACAATCATAATATGAAGTGCAATAAAACAACAATAAAAAAATGAACAAACATAGTTCACATACAATGAACGACTTAAAAGCGTTCTCTTAATAGGTGAGTTAATCAGTGAACTCCTCAAGTCCCAATTCCACTTAACCTCAGTCCATCTTAACTTACCTCAAAATTGATCCTTATCTCAGTCTTAGAATACAAACCGTTCTTTAAATAGAAATGGTTGTATATTATCTCAATGTTTATTTTTGTCTGGTCAAAACAACCCTAGCCAATGAGCTATTAACTCCATTGGTTGAATAAACATTTTATCTTAAAATTTATGATTCAGGTGATCCTACCACACCATCTTAACTGCCTCCTACCTTGGAGTGGAAATCCAATGTAGCTGAGCCGACATTCGACCCTAGGCAACAAGTCTGAAGACAAGTCCTTAAGCGGAAATCGGATCTGATTCAGATACCGACCCCCTTTTCCTTAACATGCATGACTGGAGTCAGTCCCGGATTCCTCACTCCCCTTAAGTTCCAGTTAGTGAAGTCTTATAAACCATGTGTTAGTAAAACCTTAACGGGTATTAACCAACAGTTACCGAAGTATTGTTCCTCTCCTCAATCCAGTAGGTACTTAAACTTAGTTAGTAACTAATCTCAAGTCATGTGTGTTAGTGTAAAGAAAACGCAACACAATGAGTGCAATAACACCGGTTGCATGCTTTATCATATTTTAGTTATAGCAAATAAACAGATAGCACACAAGCCGAGGGACACCTTGTTAGCAAGCAGGTCACAAGAAAACTGTACCGTTCACCGTCGGTTGTCCCGGTTGTCTAATTCTCTTCCGGTTCCAAACTTTCAAATCCTAAAATATTCATCCAACTTAGATTATTAATTACTTATACATTACTTAACTTATTTAACCCTTAATAATCCCCACTTAACACCTCTTAAGTTCTTACAATTTAATCTCACAAACTTAACCTTAAACATTTAAGCTTTAACTTAATTTAATCCCTTAGGTCCTTATCTTTCTAATCATCATTACCCTCTTAATGGGGTACCGTTAATACCACTTAACTTTCTTAGAGTTTTTTTTATAGCTTAAGGGTCGACCGACCCACCGACCGACCCAACTCCTGGGTCGGTCCATTCCTGTAACTTTTCCGTCCTCTAAAACTCCCCCGACCGACCCAAGACCCTCTGGGTCGGTCCGTTCTAGAAACATTTTTGTCCATTAAATTTTGCCTGACCGACCCACCGACCGACCCAACCTATGGGTTGGTCCATTACAGAACCATTTCCGCCCAGTTTATTACATTCTGACCGACCCAGACAGTGTTGGTCCCTGGGTCGGTCCAGTGCAGACTCTTCCCAAAAATTGTCTAGTTGTTCCCAAACTTTTCCACAAGTTCCCCCATATGTCCTAACACCATCTCAGCACTTAAAACTCACCTTAAAACGTCCACCAAACTCATTAATTCACCCACCAAAGAACTCCTTAAACATTTACTCAATTCTTTCTAAAACTCCTAACACTAAACATGTAATTCCTTACATTCCTAACATGTGATTTACCTAAAACTTCAACTAACCAAAGTGTTCCCTCCTTAACAATTTGACCACTTCACAAGCACCATTTTTCATCCTGATTCCATTTATCAAAACTTCCTCAAGTAATATACTCTAGTTCCCACCTAAGTCATTTCAAGGTTTTACACCTTATTTCCTTCAAACTTTGCACAAGTTTTCTAACTTCTCTTATCATGGTCTTGGTGCCTAAACTTCACCATTGTAACCCTAGTTCCTCCTAGACATCCCTAGGTCATCCTAATTCTCAATAACACCTTAGACTCATTCTTTTCCATCAAAACAACTCCTAATGTTCACTAGTACTCCCTTAGTCACAAAATCTCCTTATAACATCTTAAACACCAAGTTTCTTCACCAAAATTTGTCATGGCTTCTCTTGTATATTACTACACCCAAGCATTTAGGTTTTCCACCATTAAACATCTATGAACACTCAAATCCTTAATACACAATCTTAGCACACAAATCACACCCACACTTCACTACATCATAATATAGTGCATAAACTTAAATTGCTTGGCACTTAGGCCCTTAAATGCACAAATCTTAAACACTGAATTTCCACAATATATATAGCCTTTAACCTGCAAATACACATAATAAGGCTCCCATTGAAATATAAATGCTATTGTAATTCACCTTATAATTGTCTAACTATCTCATTTCCCATTTGCTCTTTAATCACAAGTTCTCGAATATAATCATTGTTTCTTCTAGGTTTTATAGACCCTTTCTAATATAGTTTCCAAGCTAAACTTATCATGTATATAAATCCCATTCCCTTAAACAATAAAACACCTTAAGGTAAGACATTTACCTTGTTCTTTTATAAGCTCCACATACTTTTCTCCTTAGGTTTCCCTTGTTTGACTTTCGGCCACCAATTTAATTCCCCTTGCCAATGTTCTAATCAATATCCAATGTTTTAAGGTATAAAAATGAATATTTACCTTTGAAGTCTAAAGACAAGCTTGGATATGAATCAAGAAGGACCTCCTCAAGTCCTTGGAGAATAGAAACAAGCTAGAACAAGGCATAAAAGCAAGGCCCCATGAGTGGTAATTTTCGGTAATGGAGAAAAGGTGATGGAAACCTAGTTTTTCTTACATTTTCCTTACCTTGAGAGAATGGAGAAGCTAATGAAGTCTTCAAGCTTGTTTTTCCTCCTTTAATGGCGGTTTGCCTTGGCACCAAAATGGAGCTTTTGGATATTTGGAAAGATAGAAAGCAAGAGCTTGGGCTAACTAAGAGAACTATGTGCTTAGTTTTGATTTTGGAGCTAAAATGAGCAAGTTATGGGCAAGGCAAGATGGAGCTAGCATGGGGGCTGTTCTTGCGTGAATGAAGAAGAGAGAAGGCATATGAAATCGGTGGGAAGAAGGAGAAATGAAGAAAGGAGGAGAGATGTGAGTTAAAAGGGATATTTTTCCTTAAAAGTAAATAGTAACCATTTACTTTTTCCCTCTTCTTTTACAATCTTGGATGCCACACTTAGGTGACTCACCACCTTAAAAACTGGCCCCCTTCTTAATTTAGAGATATTTGTGGTCTTAGTTGACCAACTAATTGACTTATGTTGACTTAAAGCTAAACTAGCACAATTTGAGCACTATTCACAATTTAGTGCACATAATTGTGAAAATTTTGATTTCTGAAATACCCCAGACTGAATTAGGGTGATTAAATTACACTAATACGATATTGAGGGCCTATTAGTGCCTAATGAATTTTGGTAAAAAGAATAAATCCAAAAGAAATAATAAAACGCTTAAAGAGCGAAAAACGCTAAAACGAGCGTTAAGTGACCCTAGGAGAAATACAACCTTAAATAGGGTACTAAATGAATTTAAAAGGCTTAATAATGCCTAAATAATATATGGGAACAATTCCTGAAGAAAACGGATTCATAAAACGAATTAAAAACGCTAATAAAGCTTTAGCACACGTTTTTCGAGAAAACCCAAAAACGTGACTTTGAGTGGTCAAACGAACCCGTAAAAATTATAGTTCATTAAATAACTATAAATAAACATTAATGGGAGTATAATAGCCATTAAAATTAAAGAAACGAGAAAATTCCGGAAAACGGGCCCGGTTAGTGAATAGTGCTAAACCGGGTAAAATAACGAGCGTTTTCTGTAAAAGACGAAAAACGCTCCAGCTTGTAACATTTAAGTGGGCCGGTTTTTACTAAGAGAGGAGCCTCACTCACACACAAATAAGAAAAGAAAGAAAGAAAAGAAAAAGCAAAAAAAAGTACAAAAGATACCTTTCCCTCTCTCTCCTCCCTCACTTCCTTTTTCCTCTTCTCTTTCCTCTCTCTCTTTCTCCCATCCGGTTCCTCCCTCCTCCTTGCTGCCGATTTGAGTTCTTCAACCAGCCAACAATGGCTTCCTCACTTCCTCTTCATCCCCAAGCTCCATTTGAGCTCCAAATCAAAAATAAATTACATATTTGAACTCTCCTCATCCTCCTCTACCTTTCTCTCTTTTCGGAATTTCAAAAGGATGAGTTTCATCTCCATGAGTTTTCCCCATTTGAAGAGAAAATGACATCAAAATAAAGCTTGGAGTCTCCTCTTTCTTCTAAGGTAAAAATTTCATCGAAAAACGCATGTTTGCTCTTCCTCCCTTGGTAGTCGATTTTTGGCTCTCTCTCACACCTTGTTTTTCTTCTTGATTTTGAGCTTCATTTCAACCCTCTAATGGTGGAGTAATTCCCTTCTTGATTCAAGGGTGAGAACCCCTCTTAAAAGGCTCCAAAAAGGTAAACCCTAACCTTGTGTTTAAGCCTTAAATTGATTTAGAGTTTCCCAAGGGTTTAGAGAATTAATTCAATGCATTTTTGTGTTTCTTGAGTGTTGGGATGGAGTTTGGCAACTCCATTCCCACTTGACCGAATTTGGGAAGATGAGGAACAAGAGGAGAATCAAAGAGGAACTTGTGAATTAAGGTAAGAAATCTACCTTAAACTTGTTTTAATTGCTTTAGGAATTGGGATGGGTTAAATTTAAATAATGAACCCAAAATATGTGAATTAATGTAGTTGATTGGATTTGAGGATGATTGTGGACTTGTGTTGATTTAAGGGCCTAAGTGCCATTGTATTTGAGATTTGAGCAATATTGTTGTTTGGTGAATTTTGAATTGAGTTTATGTGCTGGTAGGACCCTTGTAAGGGTGTGGCTAGTTTAGAATTCAAAATGGTGAAAAAGAGGTGTTTGGACATGTAAGGTTTATGGGGAGGTTATGGCAAAATTTTGGTAGAAAAACAAGTGTTTAAAGATGACTTAGTTTATTAGAGAACCTAGGTGTTTGTAGTGTTGGTTGGAGTGTAGTAGTAGCCTTGAAATGACATTTGGAGAACTAGTAGAGGAGAGGTGAAAATCTGTAGCAATGGAGTATGGAAATGTTTTAGAAACACTAGAAAAGGGATTAGTGTGCAAGACTTAGGAAATGAGAGTTGGACTTGGGTTTTAGAATGGTGGATATGTTGGAATGAATTGGTATGGCCATTAAGTGATTTGGTAGGCTTGGTAAGATGTAAAAACTAGCAAGAAGGAGTTAGAAATTTAAAAGAGTGCAAAATGCAAAATGTGAGAACTTGAATTGTTGGATTTGAACAAGAATTGGAGTAGGGATTTAACCAAGGATTTGAGGTGGTTTAAGGAGTGTTTTGAGGTGTTTAATTATGTAGAAAACTTGTGGAAAGATTAGGGAAAGTTTGAGGGTGATTTAAGGGTTGATTAGGGGGTGAAAAATCACTCTTGTAGCAGTTTTTAGCAGGGTCCGGGACCTAGGATATGCACCAAGTCCCGGACCACCCCTTAAAAACATGCCGAGAGTAATTGCAGGAATTGGTCCGGGACTTAGGTCCAGAACCAAGTCCCGGACCAGGGTGTAAAATGTAGCCGAGATTTTGCTAGTGTATTGGTCCGGGACCTAGGGTCCGGACCAGGTGCCGGACCACCCCAAGAATTCAACAGGAAGTGTTTTTAAGGCTTTAAAACATGGGGGATTAAATGGTATTGGTTTTAGATGATGTTTAGGAGTTGTTTGGTGACATTTAAAGGTGCTAAGAAGTATAAACAAAGGTCAGAAGTGATTGACAAAGTTGTGAGTTTAAGTACATTAAGTTTAACCGAAATAACGGGATAACGGGGTAAGTACGGGAGTAGCAATAATGTACATACCGTAACACCTTAATAATAATTGAACCATTTGACATGTAATTAGTGGTTCAAGAATATGATTCGAGGAACAAGGGTGAGCCAAAGAACATGAGAACCCCCGGTAAAGATAAACCCCGGTGAAAGGTATGATTTCCTCATGCTCTGTATCCTAACTTGGTTACCCCGATTTGTGTGCTTGTTTGATTATGTGATCACCTAACAAGATAAATGCACGAATCGGATTGTGTGTACTCTCTTGTGTTTGTATTGTATCGTTGTGGTTGGATTGTATTCCTTTAATTAAAGTTTGTATAATTCATGAAATGTGGATTGGGAATGAATTGCTTGATTGTGATTGTGTTTGGTAGTGCGACTCATAGTTGAGTCTTGTGTGAGTAGAGACTCGTAGAAGGAGTCAAGTGCGAACTAATGAAATGGTGGAAACACACTACAACTATTGAACCCTTACGTGGTAACCTAAACCTACGAACGCACTAGAACGTGAGAACATACGGGAGTAGCAACCTCCCGATAACGGTTAGAGAACCGAAACGACTAATCCACATGATAAATATTAGTGGAAGTATATGAGTAACCTCTAACTAGAGGATTGGAAAGTTGTTCAAAATACGAACCTTGAGTAAAGCAATGAATGGTAAGGGATCACCAAACCCCTTAGAAATATAGTCGAACCCAATGAGAGGAACCGACTAACATGAGCAATGTCCCGAACATGAGAGTATTCAATAAGTTGGTTGAAACCTTAAATCTTAGAATACTAGACATTGAGGAATTCCCTAAGCCGTTAGATGCTATCGAGAGAGATACTTCTAGGCTAATCCTTGAGATTGTGAATTGACTCCGAGAGTGGAGTTGGGATTTGAGTAGTCCGGTAGTGAACGGACATTTGAGTATTTGAGGAGCTAACTGTATAGCCCTATTTGTATTTGAGCCCGGTGGTGGGTCTTGTGCATGACCCTGCCCGGAGGTCGTGAGATCGACTTAACATGTACCTTGAGCATTGAGTTGACTTGGGAACTTGAGTATGTGAGTGAGTGGAATCGAGTATGTGAGTATTGAGAATTGAGTTGTGACTTGTGGGACTTGAGAATTGAGTTGAGTGGGGAATGAGTTGAGTGTTGTAGACCTTGTTGAGATTGTGAGTAAGAGTACCCAAGGGAGTGGGTAGTACATGAGTAGTGAGTAAGGCATGGTGAGGTAGAAACCCTCAAGCCTAATTAAAGAACATATTGAACCAACCCTGATGTGTGTTAGTGCTTGTGTTCAATGTTGAACTTGATTGTGAATGTACATATGTAATGTATGTTGTATGCATGTTGTTGTGATAAAATGAACCGCATGCTCTCGACCAATTAGTCGGCGTACCCTCGCTAGTACGCGGGGTATGCGGAAGTCATATTCAGCGTAAGCTGACCCCCTAGGGGGAACGTTTTTAGTGTGCAGGTACCCGAAGTAATATGATCACTGTAAGAGACCGACACTAAGCCGACACCGTTCGAGAGTAGGACGGGGTTGTTATTGATATGGGTAGTTGTTAAAGCAATTGTATTTGTATGTGGGATGTAAGACCAAAAGGTCATGGATACACTGGGAATTGTAGATACTCGGTATAGTTGAATGAGATGGTTTGTATAATTTGGATTGGAAGGTTGTATTTGATTTATGAATTGGTTAAGTATCGGAAGTATGTATAGTGTACTCGGTAAAAGACCCATCAGACCGATATTGTGTTTGTTGTAGTATTTGTTTGGATTGGCCTTGTTAGTCACGTGGGTGACTAGCGGCATTGTATCACCCCCGGTTGTAGTTATTATTCCGCTGCACTATGGTTGGTAATTGAGACGGGTTAGGAGAATGGTGTGATTACCGTAGGGGTGTTACAAAAAGTGGTATCAGAGCGAAGTATCGCTCTGATGGTCTGAATACCGAGTTTAGGAAAATACCGAGTTAGGAATTAGAGACTTAGGGCTAAGGGATGAGTGTTAGCGTGTGAGGTACGCTAGATAGGAACTTCCAGTGTGACCTGGATACCTACATAACCAGTCCCGCCCTCCGCAACCCCCGTTATAAGTTGGGGAAGGAATGCCAGAGAGATGGAAAGACCCTCATACTCGGGAAAACCCGATCTGGCAGCCGTAGAATAAACTTTGTAGAGAAAGAACCTGTCATACGGTAGATTCCAAGAACTGGATATTCCGAAGACGGTTCCCGTTTCGACGACAATAACCGTACAAAACGGCAGAAGATTGAAGATCCTAACAGCAGGATATTGGAATTTGCGGCACCATGGGGCGACATGCTACGCAGTCGCGAGAACCATGCGCAGCCAACAAGAAGGGAAGCGCAACTACGCAATGAAGCGGAAAGTGGAGTAATAAACCCGAGACAATAGAGTCTACGGATTGCAAACGCAGGATAATACCACTAACGGTATACAAACCGACTAAGGACTTAGTCGAGGAGGGAAAACTCCAAACCTATAACGCCAAGTGGCAGAAATACTTAAGTTAAACATACGCCGACAGGGCTACGACGTAGTTCCTAAGGATTAATCAAACAACCTCGTAACCACCGTAAAGGCGTGGGAACGAGCAACGGAGCAAGGTACACGGAGTACCTCAAGGATCGGGAAAGCACCCGAATTAATAACAATTTTGTCAAGAGCACTGTGAAGTACTCAGGAGATTGATCACTAAGATCAAAGGATCAAAGGAAGATCCAATATAAACACCAAATATGGATGAAAACAATACCGTAAACGGTATAAGATAACCTGAAAACCGACATACCCGCGCACTTGCCCAGGGCAAGTGCTGCAACTACAAGGCAATTGGAAGCCTTTTAACGACTAACAAGTACTTCCTAAAGGTACCACCATGGAGATGGAAGCAATCACAGGATTACCGAACCTAAGAACTCGAAGGATGAAACCATGGAAAGGCCTAACGGCCTGACCATCATAATAACAAACACACCAGTCAGCAAGAAGCTGGACTTGGTCAAGACTTTAGACATGGCAACACCATGAAAATTTTCTTTCAAAACCAAGATTTCATTTCAAACACAAACCTTTTCTTTCAAAACCACAACTTTTCTTTTAAACCTCAGATTTTTAAAACCAAACCAGAGAATCACGGTGAGTATCATAGAATGATACAAGGGGAGTTGACAATAGAATACTTCACCTAGGCGTGTGACGAGCACTACGAGTGTACCCAATTACGGGATGTGGGACGACCGCACTCCGAAGGAGCTTGCGGGCCTGACAGACCCTTTTGTGAGTTGGTCAGGTAGGTGGTAACGTACCAATAAGGTACCCCACGTATGTATACATGTAGTGTATGAAACACGGGAAGTGGTCAACTCCGTTCTACGGACCATAAGGTAAATTTAAACCAAAATAGTTGGACACCTCGAATGAACGAAGGAACTCAGAAAAGTTTACAAAGCTAAAGGAGTTGAGAACTCACTCAAAGAGTATAATTAAGAGTTAAAAAGGTGCGAGAAGCACTAGTAATTGACTAAAGACATTGGAAATGTCTCAAGAATTGAAACAAAAGCATGAAACAGCCGGAATGGATACCCGGTCTAAATATAATGAGGCGAATGCCTGATAAGAACACACCGACATTCGGTGAACGGGATAAAATACCCTGAGTGATCATCTAAGGTACCGGAGGATACCGTTCACCACCGACGGAGATACCAAACCGGTTAAAACCAAGAGGGAAGTACTGTAGTCTACCCTAAGAACGGGAGACGCATAAACCTAAACGGGACAACTTGAAATCCAGAACCGCAACGCGGAGTAAACTGAACATACTCGGAAGTAGCCAAATGTAATGGCATCTCTCAATGACACCCAGGAACAATCCTTAATGGGTGTCAGAAGCGTGACAAGAGCGCAAGAGCTTGAATAAACAATTGGTTGGAACACCGAAGGGATCCCACCTACCAGGGGATACCCTAAATTGGTAAATGGTACCGATCATTACCAAGATATTATAAAGGAATCCAACAGACGGAAGCGTGATGCACTGAACCTATCATGGAGACCAGTAATACCTCCAAACCATTTCATGGTATAAAGAGGGATAATACTTGGAAACAACCTAAGATGAGTAGAGATCTGGGCAACGTGGCTAGTATGCCATGAACCTACTACAATACATATTCCAACGGTTGCAAAACCATGGTGAACCATATGAAGAGTTGCCAAGAACAGAACCAGTTAGATGGTTTAATAACCCACGAGCAGGGATAGCCCTTGTTAATGTGAGACTGCAAGAGCGGTGACCACATAAACTCCAAGAAGGGAATACCATCAGTGGATATCTGATAATTCATCTCTCCACAACTACTTATGTAGTGAGCTTGAGCATACAATTATTGCCGAGCAAGGTGGAATAAGCTTTGATAACAATTGTGGACAACCAAGGAGTAGCCAATTCAGAAGAAACACGGTATGTGGAAACATGAAACATAAATAAATAACGCTCAAGGAGCTCAGAAATATAAACGGCAAACCATTGTATAAATGGTGGAGATACATGAGCGGGAGCTAATGATATAGCGGATGCCATGGAAAGCAAAAGTTGTAAATAAATACGAACATGGTGCGCAGTAAGCGACCAATACAGGCGAATAAACCATACGATAAGGTGGAGTTGATGAATAAAGATGGTAGACAGAATGAGAAACCAGGAAGTAATATTCATTCCTATTGCGATCTCACAAGAGATTTACTGCCCAGGAGTTTATGCCTCTGCACTCTGTAGGACTGAGTGTTTTGGTATTGCACTTGTGTAGTAATGATCGAGTGGGATAGCTAGGAAGTTAGGAAGATAGCAGTTATGGAAAAGGTGGAAGGAAATGTACGAAGTCATAAGGACCGAAGCATAGAAAATGCAAAGCCATAATTCAGAAGCTACTAACAACAGAGGAAGCACTACAATTAAGTAGTGGCTTAACCTCAACCGACAATAAAGTCGGAGGAATCAAGTGAATAACCACGAAAATATACAACAGTATGTATATAGATTCCCAAAGAGCTGGATAGAGAGTCCGAAGCTCATTGGATTTGCGTGCGGTAAAAGAATACCACGCTTGCTTGATAAACCTTATTCCAAAGATAAGAAGGGATAAAAGGAAATGTATAACACATTTAGAATAATGAGAAGGGCAAATACACCCTAAGTTATCAGGGTCGCGCAACAGAAGCTAGTAGGCCCAGAGTTCTAAGGTTTAATACACCTAGCGAATGAATGGCTAATTATCAATGCCTTGAAGCCTCTTAGGCTAGAACCGAACCCGGTTAAGAGTTAAATAAACTCCGATGAGAATTCTTGGTGCAGGGACTAACCAACAATATGGTTAAGACCCTTTGACTAGAATACATTGTATAATGGACCGCATGGAAGTTGAACCACTCCATGACGGCTGAATGCCTTCGACCAATGTTGACACATGGTAGATTACGTGGGCGTAATCCCTTTTTAAGGGGAGTAAGGCGAAAACCGCGAAATGTATGTTTTACGTGATAGGGCGTAAACTACAATGCGCATAGCGTAAAAGTATTTGTTGTGATGATTGGCACTTATGTTACATAAACATATGTAGCCATTCATAATGTAATTAAGGTTGCTTGTAAGATGTGAAGTGGAAAGGATTATTGATTGTGAGAAATTTGAGGTGAATGGAGTAGAGAAACTCCATGGGGAATGAGGACCCTGATTGGTAATGGTTTTGGGAAATGAGTATGTTTGAGGAGGTTGATGAGTACGTTGGGAGATTTGAGGAGTATAAATCGGTATGAAACCGATGTTAAACCTAGTGGGAATTAAGTCCCCTAGGTGAATTGAGTTGATTTGATTTTCTTGTAAATGATTGAGGATAGAAATTGATTCGACTTGTGAACTATTTGTGGATAGAAAAACTAATTGGAATACTAACTTTTGGAATTCTTGGGCATAATAGTGAAGATAGGATTGAGTAACAATTGATGAGATGAGTAGTAAATGAGTAAATGAATTCTAGAAATTGGTAAATGTATGATTGTATGATTATGACTAGAAGACTGTGAAGATAGAAAATTAAATAATGATTGACTATTTGATTGTGTGAATTGAGGTGGGAGGTGGAACTTGGTTTGCTAGCGATCAAGGGAAACCGAACACCAAAGTGGGGTGGATGGATAGTTCAACACCAATGCTGATCACATTGGGGTTGAATGACTCTTGAAGCTCCGTATAAGTGGCCACAAGTAATCACACTAGTAATAGGTGAAACTAACATAAATTGGAACTTGGAGTTGCATGGAAGTTTTCAAAATGAATTTCCAAAATGATTTTGGCAAATGATTTTCTTCAAACTTGAGAATGAGGATTGGTTTTGAAACCACTTCACGGGCGCTAGTGGATCTTCATGGCTAGGCACGGGTATCCGGTTGAATCATGGAGGTGAAGCTAGTTGTGAGTCGGTGGAGGTGTTGAATAGTTTTGAAACCACTACAACGGACGAGCAAGGGTACTAAGTGACCTGTAGGACGCTTGTAGTGTGTGTTTTGTATTTGTCCAAGGGCCGCCGGATATGAGTAGTCCGGTCAGGGAAGAGTACCCACTTTGGAGCCTGAGGATTCTCTAGAGGTGCAAATGAATTTTGATCATAACCAAAGGACCGTAGAGCCAGAAAGAGTAAGTGCTCAATGTCATGACGGCCGTGAACCAGAGAGTGTAAGTGTTCAAACGTGACCGGTACCTGAGGGATCACTCGATTTGGGGGAGGACTTAGTGCCTAATTGTCTGCGGATGGACCCTCATTGAGAGATTTGGGGAAAAGATATTTTTGGTTGCTATGCATGCTTGACATGTTGTGTGGATATGTGGTTTGTAATCAGTCAGTCATTGGAGTCTGACAGTTGTTGAGAGAGTATAACCCAAGTATTGAGTACCTTGGTGACTAACAATCTTAGACTCACTAACTTTGTGGGCAAAGTTCTTTAAGGGGGGTAGATTGAAATACCCCGGACTTAATTAGGGTGATTAAATTACTCTAATAGATATTGAGGGCCTATTAGTGCCTAATGAATTTTGGTAAAAAGAATAAATCCAAAAGAAATAATAAAAACGCTTAAAGAGCGAAAAACGCTAAAACGAGCGTTAAGTGACCCTAGGAGAAATACAACCTTAAATAGGGTACTAAATGAATTTAAAAGGCTTAATAATTCCTAAATAATATATGGGAACAATTCCCGAAGAAAACGGATTCATAAAACGAATTAAAAACGCTAATAAAGCTTTAGCGCACGTTTTTTGAGAAAACCCGAAAACGTGACTTTGAGTGGTCAAACGAACCTGTAAAAATTATAGTTCATTAAATAACTATAAATAAACATTAATGGGAGTATAATAGCCATTAAAATTAAAGAAACGAGAAAATTCCGGAAAACGGGCCCGGTTAGTGAATAGTGCTAAACCGGTTAAAATAATGAGCGTTTTCTGTAAAAGACGAAAAACGCTCCAGCTTGTAACATTTAAGTGGGCCGGTTTTTATTAAGAGAGCAGCCTCACTCACACACAAAGAAGAAAAGAAAAAGAAAAGAAAAAGCAAAAAAAAGTACAAAAGATACCTTTCCCTCTCTCTCCTCCCTCACTTCCTTTTCCTCTTCTCTTTCCTCCCTCTCTTTCTCCCATCCGGTTCCTCCCTCCTCCTTGCTGCTGATTTGAGTTCTTCAACCAGCCAACAATGGCTTCCTCACTTCCTCTTCATCCCCAAGCTCCATTTGAGCTCCAAATCAAAAATAAATTACATATTTGAACTCTCCTCATCCTCCTCTACCTTTCTCTCTTTTCGGAATTTCAAAAGGATGAGTTTCATCTCCATGGGTTTTCCCCATTTGAAGAGAAAATGATATCAAAAGAAAGCTTGGAGTCTCCTCTTTCTTCTAAGGTAAAAATTTCATCGAAAAACGCATGTTTGCTCTTCCTCCCTTGGTAGCCGATTTTTGGCTCTCTCTCACACCTTGTTTTTCTTCTTGATTTTGAGCTTCATTTCAACCTCTAATTGTGGAGTAATTCCCTTCTTGATTCAAGGGTGAGAACCCCTCTTAAAAGGCTCCAAAAAGGTAAACCCTAACCTTGTGTTTAAGCCTTAAATTGATTTAGAGTTTCCCAAGGGTTTAGAGAATTAATTCAATGCATTTTTGTGTTTCTTGAGTGTTGGGATGGAGTTTGGCAACTCCATTCCCACTTGACCGAATTTGGGAAGATGAGGAACAAGAGGAGAATCAAAGAGGAACTTGTGAATTAAGGTAAGAAATCTACCTTAAACTTGTTTTAATTGCTTTAGGAATTGAGATGGGTTAAATTTAAATAATGAACCCAAAATATGTGTGAGAAGGGAAGAAATAGTATCAAGCCAGAATAAGACACGTAGAACTTCCGGCCGCTCTAGCCAGATGAGAATAGAGATACATAGAGCATCCGACCGCTCTAGCCGGATGGAAGTAGAAACACATAGGGCCAAAATACTATAAATAGGGGTGTACCCCCACGAAATAAGATACGCAACATTTGGCAATCAAACTTACACTAGATTCTAACTAAAGGCTTTCTCTCTCTTTCTCTCTCTCTACTCTCTCGAGCTTCTGTAATCGAGACCAGGTAATGTAGGGTAGTAAATCAAATCGGATTGTACTAGGATGCAGTAGACTGTTTCATTTGGCGCCGTCTGTGGGAAACGAACAGCAAGAAGCGACCACAAGACCACCTAGAAACAGGGAAGTAATCTGTGACGATTTGTAGTGGAAATCCTGAAACGACTAATGACATTTTTGCAGGATCTGAATACGAGAAATGGCTCCAAGATCAAAGAAAACACCGAAGAACGCCACCGAGGATGACAATCGCATTGAAGAAGAAATGAGCTCGGAGATGCCAGAAGCCATCTCCAAGAAAGATCTCGAGGATATGCTAAAAGGACTAGTCAGATCGATAGACGAAAAGATTGTAGAGGGAAACGAGACTCTACAACAAGAATTAATGCAAAGGGACGAGGAATATCAGAAGAAATGGGACGAAATGACTGAGGCCATAGAGCAGCTGAGAAACAAAGATTCCAGAGGCAGTAATGGCGAAGAAAGCAAAGATCGGAAACGCAATTCAATCATTAGTGAAGAAGAAATGGAAGAGGATGACCAGATAGACATGAGCTTGTACCCCTTCTCAAAGCGGATAAGAAAAGCAAAACTCCCGCCGCATTTCGTTGCCCCGGCGATTGAGAAATATGATGGGACAGGAGACCCCGCTCAGCATATTAAGAAGTTCATGTTTGCCATGAACACTCAGGGGATCAACTCCCTCGCTCTCTGCAATTTATTCCCTGGAATGCTTTCAAAGAGAGCGTTGGGATGGATCTCCACGAGACCACCACAGTCCATCACGAGCTTCAAACAGCTGACTGAAGAATTCCAGCAATACTTCGCTGCAAGTAAGAGGGTTAAGAAAGAAACAATAGAGCTGATGGACGTTAAGCAGCGAAGGGGGAAACCGTGAAGGAGTACAGTGAACGCTTCCATAAGAAGGTCGCGGAAATTGATGATATCGAGAAAATCTTGATCAAAGCCTTTGGTAATGGTTTGGCTCAACCTCGGCTTGCCGGAAAGATCGCAACAAAAGCACCGAAAACTCATGGAGAGTTAGCTGAAATGATCCATGATTTTTTGAAATCTGAGATAGCAGAAAACAAGGCTAAGGAGCTAGCAGATAGCTTCAAGATCGCAGCGGCACCAGAGAAGAAAGAAGGGCATGGAGGAAATGCCGGAAGAGGAGGGTCAAGATACAAGCCATATTACGGCAAGTCGATTGCCGGATCTTCCTCTCAGGGGCCACAACATCAGGGGGCAAGGACCATCGTCTACATTGACCCAGGGAAATATGCTGCTGCAGTAAGAGAAGGATACCTCCCTCAGCCGAGAAAGCCACCACAAGGAGAAATTCCGGTTGCATTCTGCGAATATCACGGAAACCACAACCACCGGACTGTAAATTATGCTACCTTAGCCAAAGAGCTTCGAATCATTGAGGAGAATAAGAAGAAGGGAAAGCAACCAGCCGGAGCACAAAGGCAATACGGTAGTCAACAGAGCGGAGGCCAGAATGCACCACATGGACGGCAAGAGGAAGAGATTCACCCCAGGCTTGATCCTGGCAAATCGGTGGGTATGATAACAGGTCTGTGAAGAAGGAAAGCAAAAGTTCCTTCTCTTAGCATTCGGAATTACACATCCAGACAATTTGCTTTTATGTTACTCCAAGAACATCCCTGATAAGTTAAGAATAACCTTTTGTAATCTACTTTAAGATGAGAATCTTATATCTCCTGTTTTCCCTAAAATCTGAACATATAGAAGTAAAAATGTTAAGTATCACGTTACTAAAAAAAAGGGAAACAGACTTTCCATTTTTCACATTTCTTACAGTGAACCCCCTTTCCTCCCAAGGAAGAAAGCTAACAAAACTTTCTCTAAGAAAACTCACAGGGCTTTTTTTGGACGTAGGACCGCTAACCCCTAATGAAAGAAAAAGGCACATTCATCAAGTGCATCAGGAACTCCCGGAGAAGAAAATCGCCAGAAAAGAAGGTTTTCCTCCAATCTTCTTCTCCGACGAAGATGAAGATGGAGTGCTATACCCACACAACGATCCACTTGTCATTCGTGCACAGGTAAATGATCGAATGATGGAAGGAATCCTGATCGATAGTGGGGCTGGAGCAAATGTCATATCAGCCGAGGCGGTTAGGAGGTTGGAAGTGCCTGAGGACCGAATCAAGCCATATTCGGCGGTTCTAGGAGGATTTGTAGGAGGCGTCTCTACCACGTCTTCCGGCAGTATAGACTTTACAATGACCATGGGCCAAGGAGACGAAAGGAGAACGGAGAAACTCACGGCTTTTATTGTGCCAGGTCTGTCTGGATATAACATGTATCTTGGAAGGCCAGGAACCAATGCTTTCAAAGCCATACACAACACTCATCACTTAAAATTGAAATAGTTGACCACAAATGGGAAGGTGGTTACAATAAGAGGAAGCCAAAAGATGGCCCGAATGTGTGAAGTCCGCATCATGGACAGCCTTCCTAGCAAGGAGATGGTCGAAACCGTAGGATCGGACAAGGAGTTCAAGGGAAAGTTACCTTCTTCCCCGGGGTCAAGTCAAGAAAAGGAAGGATGTCAAACAACTCAAGCCCCCCCAAAGAGGAACTGCATTTGATAGTGGAGAACAAACTCACTTAATGAGGTTCCTGGAAAAAAGAAGGGCAATATTCGCCTGGAGCACGAACGAGATGCTCAGATTAAGCCCAAGCGTTATCCGGCATGAGCTCAGGGTAGACCCAAAACATCCGGCGGTTAGGCAAAGAAAAAGGGTAATAGGGGAAGAAAGAGATTTGGCTGCACGAACCGAAGTCCAGAAACTCCTCAAAGCTGGATTCATCAGGGAGGTAGCGTACCCACGATGGCTGGCTAATGTTGTCCTGGTTAAAAAAGCAAACGGGAAGTGGAGAATGTGTGTGGATTTCACATTTGAATAAGGCATGTCCGAAAGATTTCTACCCCCTACCATCAATAGATAGATTGGTGGTTTCAACTGCTCAAAGCTCTATATTAAGCTTTCTAGATGCTTTCTCCGGCTATAATCAGATAAAAATGAAAGAGGACGATTCGGAAAAAACATCCTTTATCACTTCAGCCGGAACATTCTGTTACAAGGTAATGCCTTTTGGATTAAAGAACGCAGGAGCTACCTTTCAGCGAATGATTGACAAAGTATTTTGTCAACAACTTTCCTCGGAACGTGGAAGCTTACGTCGACGATATAGTCGTAAAAAGTCCATCAAGAGAACAACACATGAAGGATTTAGAGGAAACGTTCGACACTCTGGACAAATACCAAATCAAGCTGAACCCAGAAAAGTGTGTATTCGGTGTAACCAAAGGGAGGTTTCTTGGCTTCATTGTTGGACAACGAGGTATTGAGGTCGATCCGGAAAAAAGTCAGGCAATCCTCAACCTTCTCCTCCAAAAAATATCAAAGACGTCCAAGCCTTGAACGGGAGACTCACAGCATTAAGCAGGTTTTGTTCCAAGCTTCAGGAAAAATCAATCCCGTTCTTCAATATCCTAAGGAAGAACAGCAGGTTCCAATGGGGACAAGAGTGCATAGACGCATTTGAGAAAATCAAAGAAATGCTTCGGGATTTGCCTAAATTGGGCGTACCTGCCCCAGGCCAGGATCTCTACCTTTACTTGTCCGCAACAGATTGGGCAGTTGCAGCTGTCTTGATTATGGAAGAGAAAGGGAAATACCAGTCTACTACACTGGTAAAATATTGAGCCCAACAGAAGGACGGTATACAAACATAGAGAAAATCCTGTTTGCATTAGTGGTGGCGTCAAGGAAATTACGGCCCTACTTTCAGTCGCATCGAATCTTTGTCAGGACCAACTGGCCACTCAAGCAAATAGCTAACAATCCAAATGCTCCGGCGGATGGTGAGCTGGACAGTGGAGCTAACACAATATGAAATTCACTTCTTACCCAGAACAGCGATTAAAGCACAGGCCTTGGCAGACTTCATAACAGAAACAAACTTTGCAAGAGAAGAGAAACGGCTCCAAAACCCATACACCATCTTGGTTGACGGAGCCCGATGCAAAAGTGGGGCAGGAGCTGGAATAGTAGTACAACTCCGGATGGACAAAGCCTAAATTACGCCTTCCGGCTTGATTTCGATGTTACCAACAATGAAGCTGAATACGAAGCCCTCATCCAGGGTTTGGAGGTGGCCGCGCCTAGGGGCAACAGGTTCCATAGGAAGATACCCTCTTTTTTTTCCTTCCTATAAAATCCTGTTGAAAATAAGCTCATAAAATTTAAACCTTTCGCAGAATTAGAGGTATACTCAGATTCCATGTTTGTAGCAAGACAAAGCGACAACATCTATGAAGTCAAAGAGGAAAAGTTGTGGAGGTACTTGCTCAAAGTTCAGGAGTTAAAAGCAAATTTCCAAAGGTGTGAGCTAAAGCATCTCCCTCATAAGGAGAATGTTGAAGCTGATGCCTTGGCAAAATTGGCAAGTATGGCCGAAAAAGTACCCAATGAGGTATGGTTAGAAGTCAAGACTACATCAAGCATAGACGGGGCTCAAGTGTTTACAGTGGAACCAAATGATAAGGCAGAATCTTGGATGACCCCAATCATAGATTACATACGGCAAGGAAGGTTGCCAGAAGAAGAAAAGGAGGCCAGGATAATAAAAAGGGGGCGCATCATTTTTCATTGAGAATAACCAGCTATATAAGCGATCTTTTGCAAGACCAGCATTGAAGTGTGTTACCATAGCCGAAGGGGCAGAACTAATAAAAGAGGTGCATGATGGGCTCTGTGGAAACCACCAAGGAGAAAGGACCACAACGCACAAAATCCTGAGGCTCGGGTACTTTTGGCCAAAAATGATGGAACATTGCAAAGAGTACATACAAAAGTGTCTCAAGTGTCAGGAACACGGGAACAAAATACACAATCCTCCGGCGGCACAAAAATCTATCCTCTGCCCAATCCCTTTTGCTATGTGGGGATTAGATATTGTGGGACCATTCCCAGAAGCTTCACCAGGGAGGTTCAAGTTCATATACGTCGCCATCGACTATTTCACAAAATGGGTCGAGGCAATGCCCACTATCTCTATCACGGCTAGAAAATCACAGGAATTCATCTGGAAATATGTGATATGCAGGTTCGGCATACCAAAGACAATAATAACTGATAACGGAACTCAATTCAACTGCGAAAGCTTCCGGGAATTCTGTGAAGAATGGAAGATCGACTTAAGGTTCGCATCAGTAGCACACCCTCAGGCAAATGGGCAAGTCGAGAACGTAAATGGTCAGATAGTAAGGGCAATAAAGAAAAAACTCGATGAAAGAAAGGGAAAGTGGGCAGAGATGTTACCCCAGATCCTCTGGTCTTACAGGACAACAGAAAGGGGGCCGACAGGAGAAACACCCTACAGACTAACATATGGTTCGGAGGCTGTCATTCCGGGAAATTGTGGTACCATCAATAAGGTGGGAATCATATGACGAAGAAGTCAACAATCAGGGAATACAGGATCGTCTAGACCTCCTCGAGGAGACTAGAGTGGCCGCTGCAGTAAGGATGGCGAAAGATAAATCCAGAGTTGAGTGATATTTCAACCAAAGGATAAAGGAGCGGAGTTTTGCCCAGGAGAGTTGGTTCTTCGAGAGGTTAAGCAGCCTAAGAAGCTAGAGCCACAATGGGAAGGACCATACATCATAACCAAAAGACAGGACGAGCTTCATACCGCCTGAAAAATGGTGAAGGGTACGAATTGCCGCATTCTTGGCATGGGAATGTCTAAAAAATTCTATGTATAAAACCTACGATTCATTAATAAAGAGGTATTATTTTCGAAAAAGAGCAAAAGTAAGCACCGGCCAAGAGCCGCAGGCTATCATGCCTTGAAAGTAAGCACCGGCCAACGAGCCACAGGCTATCATGCCTTGAAAGTAAGCACCGGCCAAGCCCAGGCTATCATGCCTTGAAAGTAAGCACCGGCCAACGAGCCGCAGGCTATCATGCCTTGAAAGTAAGCACCGGCCAACGAGCCGCAGGCTATCATGCCTTGAAAGTAAGCACCGGCCAACGAGCCGCAGGCTATCATGCCTTGAAAGTAAGCCGGCCAACGAGCCGCAGGCTATCATGCCTTGAAAGTAAGCACCGGCCAACGAGCCGCAGGCTATCATGCCTTGAAAGTAAGCACCGGCCAACGAGCCGCAGGCTATCATGCCTTGAAAGTAAGCTCCGGCCAACGCCGCAGGCTATCATGCCTTGAAAGTAAGCAGGCCAACGAGCCGCAGGCTATCATGCCTTGAAAGAAAAATCCGGCCGGACGGCTATACTTCGAAAGAAAAGAAAAATCCGGCCAGACGGCTGTACTTTGAAAGAAAAAAGATTCGCCTACTAAAAACAAAAGTTCAATCAACAAGCCACAAGCTTCTTTTATTACAAAGGTAAACACTTAACTAACATGGCTTGCGTAAAAAACCATATGTACACCATTAAGAAGAGGGAGAATGTCACAGTAATAAACAAATTAACTAAAAAGAAGGAAGTACTCCGACAGACGAAAAAAAGATGGTGAAAAATATAACTTGTATTCTTCCCAAGCGGGGTAAAAACAATTACAAAATATAGTCAATACAAAAGATCCGGCAAAATACAAAAAGTATATACCGAAGAAAAACCCCTCTGAAAATAAAGAGAACTCCTATTCTATTTTTCTACAGCTAGTCTATCACCACTACGGCAACGCTTTTAGAAGACTTGGATCTCTTAGAGAGACGCTGCACCCCTCCAGCGGACGGCTGGATGTTACTTCCGGCCGGAAGAAAAGAGGCTTGGCCAGCACCAAAGCATGTCTCTCGGGGCTGCGGCAGAATCTCTCAAGCTCCAAGAAGAAGTTAGACCGCTGGGCAACAGCCTTGAACTCCAGCTTATTGTACAGGTCATCATCCAATAACTCCCTTTCTCAAGAAAGTGCTCCGAGATGGTCTGCTGGCAGATATCGACTATCCTGCGACACTGAGAGGCGAAGGACTCCTTCAGATGAGCATTTATGGTACCTTGCTTCTGTATCTCCTCCTGCGATTGCCGCGAAAATGACATAAACCTAGCCACTTGAGACTCGAGAGTCAGGACTTGGGCTCGGTATTTGTCACGTTCGGAGTTAGCCAGTGACAGCTCCTCTTTAGCAGTATTCATCTGACCATTCAGCTTCCGGAGTGCTCCAAAAGATTGGCAGGGCTCAGGCCTGACCGGAACACAAGAATGGTAAGGAATAAAAGAAAGGAAAGAAAGAAAAAAAACCAAAATTTGAAAACTCACCATGGCTCGGCAACCCAACATTCTCAGCTTGAGGACGGGACATGGTTTTTTCCAGGTTTTTCACCCTTTCTTCCCGCCCGATTTTTTCATTTGTCAAGGCAACCTTTTCTGCGGCAAGGGCCTCCTTCTCCTCTTCTAAGGTAGCAAGATCCCGGAGCAGAGACTGCTTCTCTTGATTAAAGGAGGACCTTGACTGCTCTTCCAGTGTGGCCTTTTCCTCCGACAGACGGTCAAGCTCCTGGATAAGCTTTTCCTTTTCCTTTTCCTTCACAAGGGCCTCATTCTCCCGTTGAAGAGCTTGCTTTTCCAGTTCAAGCATTTCAGCCTCCTGCTTGTACGAGTTCCTCTCCTGATAGAAAAGGGCCTTGCCAGCCTGAAGAGAGTTCACCTCGTTCCAGTGAATAGAGCGCACCTGATCCAGAAATGTCTAAGGTCAGAGGAGGCCCGAGTCAGCTTGTCTTTCTCAAAAAAAAAGAGAAGAGATGGTTTCGTACCTCTATCAAAGTATTATCAGCTTCCACGATCCGGCTTTTTAGAGAAAAGTTTTCTTCTCGGAGTTTCTTCAGCTGCAACTCATATTCATCACGCTGACGCTCGCATTCTCGCCGGGAAAGCTGCAGATCCTTGTTTATTGCCTCAGTTCTCTCCTTTGCCTTGAGGTCAATCTCATACTGAACCTGATCGATATAAGTATCATGAGAGGAGCGGGTCAGCTTCAGTTCCTCTTCAGCATTATTGGCTCAGCTCTCCTCATAGCGAAGCCTGGATCGGAGGTTGCCGAAGTGAACCTCAGCACTTTGAGCCATGGACATCACCTAAGAACAACACAATTCACAGAATTAAGGAAAAAGCAAAACAAAGGAGGAGAGAAACACAAAAGAAATGTGCTTGCCAACCTGAAAGATGCCCCCCACATCATTTCAAATACATCATTTATTGGGAGGGAATGCCGCATGATGGCATCTGCCCCCCATCTCCGATCCGCAGCCTCTGTTTGGTAGCAGTAAAGGTTGCCGGAGGAGCAAAATCCCGTCTGGGTGACCTGATCTCTTTATTGCCTCCTTCCAAACGGAGGAGTACTTGGCAGAGTCGCAGGATATCAAAGGGAGAGGGTGCCCACGATGATAAAACCACCCTTCCTTTTGGGAGGGTCCGGTATAGGACTCCTGAGCAGGAGGAGGAGGGGAGGAAGAAGAAGAAGCTATGATGTCCTCTCTCTGCTTACTCCGGAGCTCAGGATTCTCAGGCACCTGACGATACTCCATTGCTCTATCCCGTGCCGCATCCATGGCCGCAGCAACATCAATGGAGAATGAGGCTGAGGCCTCAGGGTCACCAGAGGTTTGTCCCTCTCCTAATGTCCCTGGCTGTGAGGCCTTCGGCTTTGACGTAGTTTTCTTTTTGAGTCTTTGCTTGGCAGGAGCAGGGGCTGCCGCAATAATAAAACAGTCGGTATCAGAAGGCTCAAATGTATACAAAGCTGGAAACAAAAGGATACTAAAAAAGAAGAACAAAAAACAAGGAAAAACGACAGAACAACCAAAACCTTCTTCAGCCGGAGGATCGGAGCCGAGTCCGGGCGCCTCCAATGTGTTCTCTTGGATAGGATCTGAAGAAAAGTAACCCGACAAATCAGGAAACTGCTCGCAAATCGGGGTCGGATGACCAGACTCCCGCCCCAGGCGAGAACCGAGGTCTAGACCCGAACCAGGAGTGAGGGGAAGAAAGACACGATGCCCGGACTCGGGGATCACGTGCCAAGTACCTGACAATCCGGCGGCGGCATGTTCAGGGGATTCCACCCTTTTCTTTTTCTTCGAATGACCAACTTGGTCATCTCTGCTTTCTTGCCTGGAGCGCTTTGTAGAAGAGGGAGCATTCTCCAAAAGCTGCTCAGCCGCACTAGTAGCCGCATCCAGAGTATCATAGTAATCAATCTTCTCGTCACCATTCTTGAAGGTGACGAAGTTCCAGCTGTGGAAAGGACCGATCTTGTCCCCCTTCTGGAAGAAATCTGCATACGACACACTAAAACGATAAGGGAACCAATAAAGACAACAAAACTTCCGCTAAAAATTAAAAGCACTTACTGTGATAGGTCTTCAGAGAAGACAGACGTGCTTTTGTAAAAAACGCCTCAACAGTCGGCGGTTTTTTGTTTTGTGCCCTCAGAATCTTTGAGATAGGCAGCTCGGCCGGAGGAGTTGGGGGACAGATCAACTGGCCTTTACAGACTTCAGCGCAGTATGGGACGCCCAAGACTCGGCCGGATGGAGGGACGATGACGAACCACCGTGAGCTCCACTCATGAACTTTCTTGTAGTCGAAAAGGGAGTGTCCGGCTTTCGCAATTAGGGTTAAGCTGTCGGGGTCAACCCTAACCGTGAAGAATCGGGCGAAGTCAGTACCTTCCGGCCGAATCCTGCTTTCCTCGCAAAGAGAAACAAAGGCATGGAGATGCGAAATGGCCTTTGGATGGAGGTGAGCAAGAGAACAGCAACGACGGAGAAGGAAGCCCAAAACGAAAGGGTGTGGGGGAATGGTCAGGCCGGAACGGAAGAAATCAGCATAAACCACGTACCCGGCCAAAATCATTGGGGTGAGAATCAGGGGACGGCAGGTAAATCTGAGTGCCAAGGGGAGCTTCGACATCCCTAAGGCAGTCGCAAAGGGCGGAGAAGTCGAGAGAGGAAGGAGAAGGCTCTCGACCAGACAAAAAGGGCCTCTGGAACTTCAGGAGCGTGGGGCGAAAGCCATTGGGGGAGCGAGCCCTGAATCGCTTCAATGGCAGGTGGAAAATTTGCAGCAAGCTTACTCTTTTTTGCAGCAGAGGTAGACATTGTTGAGCTTAGCACAAAATCGAAGTTAAACGACAGTGAAAGGAAGCGAAGAGCACGGTAACAGGAAGTGGCGAAAGAAGAAGATAGTCGAAGCGAATGGGCAGAGGAGGAAAAAGAAAGAAGCTTGAAAACTCAAACTTAAGGAAAGTTTTCCCTCGCTCAAACAAATAATATATATATATATATGCATGCACAAACAAAAAACACCTTTTTGCAGAGGAAAAGAAAGGGCCACACGCTTCCTAAAGACGCTTCCGATGATTAGTCGAAAGAAGGACCTTACGTATCCTACACCAAAAACCGGCGGAAAAATTCAAAAATTGGTACACAACAGGTTTGAGTCACGAGCTTCGCACGTGGCCAAAAAGAAGTTCCTTTTCTCCAAGTATGAAGAAAAAGAACTTGTGGGACTGGGATAAGGAAAAGACGAAGCACGAACAGACCAAGGAGCCTCAGAGTTGGCCGCAGTTGCAAAATTAAATTTTTCGCCAAAGCACAAGACACAGAAGTTCTATTTTTCTTCACCAAAATTCAGAAAGATAGAACTTGTGGGACTGATGAGAAGGGAAGAAATGGTATCAAGCCAGAACAAGACACGTAGAACTTCCGGCCGCTCTAGCCGGATGAGAATAGAGATACATAGAGCATCCGCCGCTCTAGCCGGATGGAAGTAGAAACACATAGGGCATCCGGCCGTACCCAGCCGGATGAAAATAGGACTTAGGCAAGACAAAATATGGCACAACCGACCGTCTGTGGTCGGCCAAAGATACTAGGAGAGGGTAGAACTGTACTTATACATGTAAAGTACAGGCTGGCACCATGAAACCAGGCCCAAAATACTATAAATAGGGGTGTACCCCCACGAAATAAGATACGCAACATTTGGCAATCAAACTTACACTAGATTCCAACTAAAGGCTTTCTCTCTCTCTCTCTCACTCTCACGAGCTTCTGTAATCAAGACCAGGTAATGTAGGTAGTAAATCAGATCTCAGGATCAGTAGAGTTTATTGTAGGATGCAGTAGACTGTTTCAATGTGAATTAATGTAGTTGATTGGATTTGAGGATGATTGTGGACTTGTGTTGATTTAAGGGCCTAAGTGCCATTGTATTTGAGATTTGAGCAATGTTGTTGTTTGGTGAATTTTGAATTGAGTTTATGTGCTGGTAGGACCCTTGTAAGGGTGTGGCTAGTTTAGGATTGAAAATGGTGAAAAAGAGGTGTTTGGACATGTAAGGTTTATGGGGAGGTTATAGCAAAATTTTGGTAGAAAAACAAGTGTTTAAAGATGACTTGGTGTATTGGAGAACCTAGGTGTTTGTAGTGTTGGTTGGAGTGTAGTAGTAGCCATGAAATGACATTTGGAGAACTAGTAGAAGAGAGGTGAAAATCTGTAGCAATGGAGTATGGAAATGTTTTAGAAAATTAGAAAAGGGATTAGTGTGCAAGACTTAGGAAATGAGAGTTGGACTTGGGTTTTAGAATGGTAGATATGTTGGAATGAATTGGTATGGCCATTAAGTGATTTGGTAGGCTTGGTAAGATGTAAAAACTAGCAAGAAGGAGCTAGAAATGCAAAAGAGTGCAAAATGCAAAATGTGAGAACTTGAATTGTTGGATTTGAACAAGAATTGGAGTAGGGATTTAACCAAGGATTTGAGGTGGTTTAAGGAGTATTTTGAGGTGTTTAATTATGTAGAAAACTTGTGGAAAGATTAGGGAAAGTTTGAGGGTGATTTAAGGGTTGATAGGGGGTGAAAAATCACCCTTGTAGCAGTTTTAAGCAGGGTCTGGGACCTAGAATATGCACCAAGTCCCGGACCACCCCTTAAAAACATGCCGAGAGTAATTGCAGGAATTGGTCCGGGACTTAAGTCCAGGACCAAGTCCCGGACCAGGGTGTAAAATGTAGCCGAGAGTTTGCTAGTGTATTGGTCCGGGACCTAGGGTCTGGACCAGGTCCCGGACCACCCCCAGAATTCAACAGGAAGTTTTTAAGGCTTTAAAACATGGGGGATTAAATGGTATTGGTTTTAGATGATGTTTAGGAGTAGTTTGGTGACATTTAAAGGTGCTAAGAAGTATAAACAAAGGTCGGAAGTGATTGACAAAGTTGTGAGTTTAAGTACATTAAGTTTAACCGAAATAACGGGATAACGGGGTAAGTACGGGAGTAGCAATAATGTACATACCGTAACACCTTAATAATAATTGAACCATTTGACATGTAATTAGTGGTTCAGAATATGATTCGAGGAACAAGGGTGAGCCAAAGAACATGAGAACCCCCGGTAAAGATAAACCCCGGTGAAAGATATGATTTCCTCATGCCCTGTATCCTAACTTGGTTACCCCGATTTGTGTGCTTGTTTGATTGTGTGATCAGCTAACAAGATAAATGCACGAATCGGATTGTGTGTACTCTCTTGTGTTTGTATTGTATCGTTGTGGTTGGATTGTATTCCTTTAATTAAAGTTTGTATAATTCATGAAATGTGGATTGGGAATGAATTGCTTGATTATGATTGTGTTTGGTAGTGCGACTCATAGTTGAGTCTTGTGTGAGTAGAGACTCGTAGAAGGAGTCAAGTGCGAACTAATGAAATGGTGGAAACACACTACAACTATTGAACCCTTACGCAGTAACCTAAACCTACGATTGCACTAGAACGTGAGAAGCCATACGGGAGTAGCAACCTCCCGATAACGGCTAGTGAACCGAAACGACTAAATCCACATGATAAATATTAGTGGAAGTATATGAGTAACCTCTAACTAGAGGATTGGAAAGTTGTTCAAAATACGAACCTTGAGTAAAGCAATGAATGGTAAGGGATCACCAAACCCCTTAGAAATATAGTCGTACACCAATGAGAGGAACCGACTAACATGAGCAATGTCCCAAACATGATAGTATTCAATAAGTTGGTTGAAAACCTTAAATCTTAGAATACTAGACATTGAGGAATTCCCTAAGCCGTTAGATGCTATCGAGAGAGATACTTCTAAGCTAATCCTTGAGATTATGAATTGACTCCGAGAGTGGAGTTGGAGATTTGAGTAGTTCGGTAGTGAAACGGACATTTGAGTATTTGAGGAGCTAACTGTATAGCCCTATTTGTATTTGAGCCCATTGGTGGGTCTTGTGCATGACCCTGCCCGGAGGTCGTGAGATCGACTTAACATGTACCTTGAGCATTGAGTATTGACTTGGGAACTTGAGTATTGTGTATTGAGTACGGAATCGAGTATGTGAGTATTGAGAATTGAGTTGTGACTTGTGGGACTTGAGAATTCGAGATGAGTGGGGAATTGAGTTGAGTGTTGTAGACCTTGTTGAGATTGTGAGGAAGAGTACCCAAGGGAGTGGGTAGTACATGAGTAGTCGAGTAAGGCATGGTGAGGTAGAAACCCTCAAGCCTAATTAAAGAACATATTGAGCCAACCCTCGATGTGTGTGTTAGTGCTTGTGTTCAATGTTGAACTTGATTGTGAATGTACATATGTAATGTATGTTGTATGCATGTTGTCTGTGATAAAATGAACCACATGCTCTCGACCAATTAGTCGGCGTACCCTCGCTAGTACGCGGGGTATGCGGAAGTCATATTCAGCGTAAGCTGACCCCCTAGGGGGAACGTTTTTAGTGTGCAGGTACCCGAAGTGAATATGATCACTGTAAGAGACCGACAGCTAAGCCGAACACCGTTCGAGAGTAGGACGGGGTTGTTATTGATATGGGTAGTTGTTAAAGCAATTGTATTTGTATATTGTGGGATGTAAGACCAAAAAGGTCATGGATACACTCGTGAAATTGTAGATACTCGGTATAGTTTGAATGGAGATGGTATTTGTATAATTTGGATTTGAAGGTTGTATTTGATTTATGAATTGGTTAAGTATCGGAAGTAGCGTTGTATTAGTGTACTCGGTAAAAGACCCATTAGACCGATATTGTGTTTGTTGTAGTATTTGTGTTTGGATTGGCCTTGTTAGTCACGTGGGTGACTAGCGGCATTGTATCACCCCCGGTTGTAGTTATTATTCCGCTGCACTATGGTTGGTAATTGAGACGGGTTAGGAGATAATGGTGTAATTACCCGTAGGGGTGTTACAATTTCCCATTGATTTAGACTTCCTAATGTGATACTAAGTAGTACACAAGTTGATTAGGGAGTAATCATGGGCATTTAGCCACTCAAAACCCCTTTCTAAGACAATTTTTCAAAAATGTGCTTTAAGAGTCCTTAAAGCACAACTTGTGTTTTAACTTGCTTTTGAGCTTGGTTTTCTTTGGAAATTGGTTTAAAATGTCCATTATCATGTTACTAAAGTCTAAGAAAGATATTTGGGTGTTACCCAACGTTACTCCAAGCTTAGAGCACATTTTTGCTTAAATTGCTCTTATGGTGTTTCCTTGTGTTTTCTTTAGTTTAAATTGCTTCCTAAGGTATCTAAAGAATTGTCTAGCCTTATTATATCTTATTTTATCATTTAAACATCATATATAGGTTTGGGGTATTTCACTTCATGACTAGAATGATTAAAAGATACAAAATGGTAAATGATTGAACTATTTGATTATTTTAAACAGAAGTGGGAAGTCGAACTTGATCTACTAGTGATCAAGGGAGACGGAACACAAATTGGGTGGCAGGATAGTTCAACACTGATGCTGATCACATCAGGGTTGAATCATTCTTGAAGCTCCCTGTAAGTGGTCATAAGTAATCCTGTTAGGATAGATGCAATTAGCATGAATTGGATTTAGTTTGGTTTGTACTGTTATGTACGTGGGTTGTACTAGTACGTACACCCATTTGTGTAGTATTGTTATATATGTTGGTGTGGTACTGGTATGTACACACGGTTGAATAGTATGGTGATGTACGTTTGTGTCGCACGGATATGTGCATGGTTGTTAATTGTTTTGTGTTGTACTGGTATGTACACACGTTGAATTGTATTGTGATGTACGTTCGTGTTGTACTGGTATGTACTCACGGTTGATTGTTATTTGTTGATTACTTTTGTGTGGTACTGGTAGGTACACATGGGTCGAACAGGTTTTGAGCCTATAGGGTTATACAGATAATGACCTTGGCACATGATATGTCTAAATGACTAACAATATTAGATTCACCAACTTTGTGGGCAAAGTTCTTTAAGGGGGGTAGATTGAAATACCCCGGACTTAAATATGGTGATTAAATTATTGTAGTATGGTATTTAAGAGCCTAATAGTGCCTAAAGAATATTGGTGAAGAAAATAAAAACCAAAAGAAATGACAAAACGCTTAAAAAGCATAAAATGTAAAAATGTGCATTAAACAACTATAGGAGGTTTACGACCTCAGTTAGGATCCTAAATGGATTCATAGGGCTTAATTACGCCTAAATAATACGTGGGAACAATTCCTGAAGAAAATGGATCCATATATTGGGTTGAAAACGCTAATGAATCTTTAAAGCATGTTTTTCGAGAAAACCCGAAAACGCGCATTTAAGTGGTCAAATGGACCCGTAAAAATTATGGTTGACCATATAACTATAATTAAACATTAATGAAGGTTTAAGAACCACTAAAATTAAATAAAGGAGAAAATCCAGAAAACGGACCCGGTTAGTGAATAGTGTCGAACCGGGAATTTAACGAGTGTTTCTTGTGAAAAGACGAAACTACCCCTATCTAAATAAAAGGGGGCCAGTTTTTGTTGGGTGTGACTCACCCTTCTCCCTCAATTAATAACTAGCTAGTAGAGAAAATAAGAAGAGTCAAAAAGTGAAAAGTAGAAAAGCACTTTTTTCCTCTCTCTCCTCTCATTTCTCTCTTCTCTCTCCTTCCTTTCTTCTTCCCCCACTGTGAGCTCTTTTCTTCCTCCCCAAGGCTGGATATTTTTGCAGCCCTTCAATGGCTTCTCTTCTTTCTCCTTATGCCCAAGCCACATCAATGTTCTAAATCCAAAATAACTACATATTTCTCTTAGTTGGAGCAAGAGCTATCTAGTGCTCTTTTCAAAATCTCAAAAGCATGAACTCCACCACATGGGTATAGCTCCATTTGAAGAGAAATATAGAGTTTCTTGAGTTAGAACATCTCCTCTTTGGTTTAAGGTAAGAAAATTCAAAGAAAACCCATTTTTCTCCATTCCTTTGTCTTGGCCGATTTTCGCCTCTCTTGGTGACTTGTTTTCTTTCATGGTTTGAGCATTGGTTCAAGTTTCCAATGATGGTTGGAACCCTCCTTTGATTCAACGTTGAAAACCTATTCTAGAACTTCCAAAGGTAATGCCCTAATTTTGTGCTCTAGCACCTTCCTTGTTCTAGATTACTTCATGAGCCTAAGTGTGTCATTTAGTTCTCATTTCATTCAAATTTAATGTTGGTCTAGAGGTTGGGAATGGTTTTTCCCCATGACCGAGAATGAAAGAGAAAAGAGAAGAGGAGAAGAGATAAAGGAAACTTGGAAGATTAAGGTAAATAGCTTACCCAAATGATTATCTTGATTACTTTAGAATATTGGGATGGGTAATGAAAAGAATGAACCCAAAATAATTATGCTATAAATATGTTAAATAGATATGAAAGAGAATTGTGATGATGTTTAGTGCAATTGTGAATTGTTATATTGATTTAAGGGCCTTAGAGGCATGCAATTTATGATATTGCATTATAATGTGATTGATGAGCTTTGGTTGAACTTGAGTGCTGTTAGTGCCCAATATTGGGTGTGGCTAGTTTGAATTGTTTAGGTGCTTAAAATAATGCAATTGGGCAAGCTAAGATTGTAGAAGGACTATGGCAAAATTTCAGTAGATATCCTAAGAGATTTGGGTGACTTGATGAGTTGATGCGACCTGGGGTGAACTAGGTGTTTGGAGAGACAAATTAGATTAGTTAAGCACCTTGAGATGTTAATGGAAGGAGTATATTGAGTTGAGCAAAATCTGTAGCAAATGGGTTGTTCAAGTCTCTTGGAATTTGTAGAAAAGGCCTAGGGGGTATAACCTTAAAAATAAGGGATGAACTTGGGTATTAGAAATAAAAATGCTTAAGAAGGATTTGGAATGGTCAAATTGGTTGGGAATGAGATAAAAGCTGTCATGGGAATGTTGTTAATGCATTAATGTGCAAAGTGCAAAATGTGAGAATGAAAATTTATGTGATTGATCAAGAAATTAGTAAAAGAGTTTGACCAATGATTTAGGAAGGTTAAATGAGTGTTTAAGGTGATGTAACATGTTTGGAAACATGTGGAAGGTTTAGGAAAAGATTGGGTAAGCATTGGAGTTGGAATAGAGTTGAAAACTGCCATAATTAACAGGTTACTGCTATGGTCCAGGACTTAGGACCAAGACCAAGACCAAGTCTTGGACCACCCTTAAAAATGCCCCAAGAATGATTCCTGCAACTGGTCCGAGACCTAAGACCAGGACCAAGTCCAAGACCAGCCTATTTTTGCAGCCGAGAGTTAAAATCTGTATTGGTCCGGGACTTAGGGGCCGGACCAAGTCCCGGACCACCCCTGAAATTACACCTTGAGTGTTTAAAGGTTCTAAATGATGGGGAATTGAATGGTAATGGTTTTAGATGATGTTTAAGACTTGTTTGAAGACATGTCAATGTCCTTAGAAGTATAAACAGGTGCTAGATTGATTGTGGAAGTGAGAATTTAAGTTCATAAGAGTAAAGATAAGGATAAAGGGACAACGGGTTAAGTACGGGAGTAATAGTAGTTTACATACCATATGATCTTGATATTAATAGAAACATTTGAAATGATATCAGTTGTGCAAGAATTACCTGAGGAACATGAGACAAACATGAGAGTGAACCCTTGGTGACAGGTATGGCTTTCTTGCAACTTATGTCCTGCTGAGTTGCGCTCGGCTTGGGTGTTGCTTGCTTTATGTGCCGACTCAATAAGATAAAAGCATGAAAACGTTTATTGCATTTGATATAATATATATCTTGATGCATGTTATATGTGTTAACCATCATTGCTTGAATGCATGGTCTAACTTAGTGTTGTAGACCGTCCTAAAACTAAATAACGGTTGGTTAGTGACTCGTAGAAGGAGTCGAACCATGAAATAAACTAAACATGGGGAAACACATGAGAACTATCGATTAGTGAACAATGATAACTCAACTTATGAATTTACTCGAAAGGACAAAAGTGACACACGGGACTAGTAAACTCCCTTATAATGATTAGTCGACTTCCTATATGAGGGTGTGACTTAATGTGAGAAAACATCAAAACTTCTAAGTAACGGAAGTATAGGGGTGACGCTTAAATCGGTGGATACAACTAATTAGGAAAATCTCCTAACGTTGTGAGATGGCATCAAGAGAGATGCTACTGACTAATATATATATATATATATATATATATATTTTATAGTATATATTATTAATAACCCGAGAATTGGGTTAGGGGGATTGTGAGTCACACGTGCAAGGGAAAGGAAACAACAGAGCGTTTGTTTCTAATTCTGTGGTCGAACTACCTTGTTACAGGGCCGTGTGCCACATAGTGGTGTCCTACGGGGCCGTGTGCCACATAGTGGTGCCCGATTGAAGTGAGACTGGCAGAGCTTACCCGTCTAAAGAGGTAAGCTGGGTATTATGGGCTAAGGAAGAGGAGGCATGAGAGAATGTTTCTAATTCCCTATTGAGATTATAAAAGCCCGATGGTGAGATCTATATGTGTCTCTGCCCGGAGGCCTATGAGGCTTAACTTAAGAATTATTCAAGAGAAGAATAATTGAGGAAACTAGATTGGGACCGAGAGTGTCCAAGGATCTAGCAGACTAGTAAAACTATCCGGTTGAAAAGGATAAGTTAGAGAATAATGAGAATGAGATTTACTTGAGATAAGGATTCTTAAGGCTTTAAAAACAAGGTAATTAAGTCTAATGAACTTGATGTGATTTCTTGGCTGGTTGTATTCTATTGCTTGAAAACTTGTTGATTGCGAGCATGTTGTATGTTTATTGCACTTCATTTTTTTATTTAATTAAAATCAATCGCTTGTTAAGATGAGAATTAGTTGGGTGTGACCTGGTAGTAGCGGGTTGCACGTCTACCATACCAGCAAAGGTGTTGAGCCCCTTTGGGGCCACCCATTCTTTTTCAGGAACGTTGGAGATGAGTACCTTTCGAGAGTAGGACGGGGATGACGGTTAAGCATGGGTAGCTGGTAGATACATTTGTAATTGTATGTATTGGTAGGGTAAGTCTGAATGTGTTATCGGCATAGAGTATGTAAGACTCAGTATATGGGATTGTAAGTATTGAGTATAGTAGTGACTCGGTTTAGAATTGATAAGAGAATGTTATTGTATTTGTTTAAGTACTCAGTTATTCCGATCCATCAAACCGTTACTGTATTTAATTTAGGCCTTGTTAGTCACGTGGGTGACTAACGACATTGCTTCACCGGTCATAGTATTGGATTATCCGCTGCGAAGGTAATGAAGTACGAGGAGATTAAGTGTTAATGATGAGATTACTGGTAGGGGTGTTACAGTTTGTTTGGTGCTATATGCACCATCTTTTGGTTTTGTGGCATATTATCAAACTCAGTTATGTCTACCTGACTGCTTATTTAACAATGATTAGTGCAAGCAGGGTTTATCTTACCTTTTTTGGATGATGTTCAACATTGTTGTAATCTCATCTCTCTATTTTGCACTCTTAAGACAAGCAAGTAAACAATGATCTCAATGTATTGGTGTAAGCTTAAGTATTTTACACAGCTTATGGTCTCTATTTATAGGCATGTCATGAAGCCTAACTGCCTCTGTGGGCTCACTACCATTCTATAATGTTCTATAATACATGGGGCTATTTTATAGTTTATTCCCCTTTTCCCTAACTGTTCAATGCCTTAGAGCTATCAGTAATGACCTTTATCCATTACTACCGGTAGGGGTGTCCATGAGTGTCCTTACTTATTGTTACCGGTAAGGGCACCTCTTTACCTTTCCCAATTGTCTCTTTATATTTCTACCGGCAGGGAGTCTCGCTGCTGTTCCGATACTGGCTTGATTGCTCTGTTCGGTAGTACCCCACTTCATCAATCCCATAAGATCTTTCCTTGGCTCCAAGGGAAGATCTTATTCTTATGTAGGCTCTTGTTTTTTGCATTTTCTGCTCCGTTCTTCCTAGTCCCACAAGATCTTTCCTTGGCTCCAAGGGAAGATCTTATTCTTATGTAAGCTTTTGTTGTTATTTGCATTTTCTGCTCTGTTCTCCCTAGCCCCACAAGATTTTTCCTTTACAAGAATTTAGAGGGACATATCTTTTAACTTTATCCTTTGAATTTTATTTTATTTTTTTGTCGTTGGAGGTTTTCCGGTAACTCACTTTTCCAAGCCGTTGTCTCCTTGTCTTCCGAAGCTATAACGCAGTCTGACATTACTGCAGGCACAGGTGATGATTACTTTTTGGAAAAGCACGCTTCCTCATAGTCGATTTAAAGCGGTTCACTCTCCATTCTTCTTCCTTCTGCTTTCTTCATTTTTCAAAATTCTCTCTAGTTTCCGCATTCTCTTGCTCCCATCGTTTCTCCCTTGCTTCGACTCTTCAAAATTTTCCAAGTTCATTGTTTTTTCCATGGATCTTGCAAATCCCACTACCTTCACCTTGGCCTTGAGGAATCCTTTTGTATACGTTGATGGTGAAGGCTGTGTACAAGACACTGTGGCTAACCCGATCGCCGATGGAGGTCAAGAGTCCCGACGACGGGGCATCGGTTTAAGTCTCATCAACGGAGATGTAAAGAAAGTGATAAAGGGTGTCCAAGTCCCACTAGGAACGAAGATTTATGTTCCGGCGCCAACGGTGCACCATTTTAACCACTTTGGGCTAGGGTTTGTGGTGTTTCGTGACCATTTCAACCGTGGGTTGTACATCCCACCTCACCCTTTTGTCCCTGGTTTTTATTGCGCCGCCAATGTACCCTTGCTCACTTGAATCCAAATGTGCTGAGGTGTCTTGCACATAGAGCGGTATTATACCGGACGCCCGGGAGTTTGTGAACTTCTTTCCAACCCGGGTGAATTCTTCTACTACTGAGGAGGATATATCTACCTTGGTGGCGGCCGGTTGTACATTTTTTAAGTGTGTAAAGTTGGAGAACAACTGGTCTTCCAACTGGTTTATTATCTACCCATCGTCCGGGAGATTCCTTGGGGTTGCCCATATTGGAGTTTTGGTAAAGGGGCAACTGACCGCTTCCATGCCCCCTCCGGATGATGCGTCTGACATAGGTGACATTTTGAAAAATTAAAGTTCATCGAAAGTTGTTCCCGATCACCAGCTTCTTGACCGAGAAAAGACTGGCTGACACTCGGAATAGGATTGACCGTATGTTTCTTTTCACATTCCTTTCCCTTTTTACATTTGTCATTTTATTTGTTACTGATCTATTTGTGTCGCAGACTTTCTGTGCTCGGGCGCAAAATAATGCCTTTTTTATAAGTGGGCTCATGAACTTCCGGAACGTTGACGACATAAAGGTCATGTCTACAACTTCGGTGCAGCCCGAAGTAAAATTCAGACTCCCATTGGTACAAAGAGAAAGGATCCCGAAGGGAAAGAGAAATTAGAGAAACAAAGGTTTAAACTGGTGAAAAGAGGGGAGGCTGTTACCGGTACTGCTACTAATCCTACCGGTCCTCCTATTACTTCCTCTTTTACTGGAACATGTACTTCTTCTAAAACTACTCCTGTATATAGTCCGGGCGGGGACAAAATACGGGTGGATTCAACCCCCATTGCGTCCTTGTTGAAGTGGGGTTCCATCGCATGGAGTAACCAAATGGCTAAGCGGAGAGTACATACTGCCTGCGGAGACAACAGATGGAACTCTCTCCGACCAAATCCTCTTCCGACTCCAACAAACGGACCCTTGCGACAAGAAAGCCATTCCATGGACGGATTGCAGAATAATAATCGTCTCCGAAGCAAAGAAAGACCCTCTCTAAGAGACTAGGAGTAATTATTCGTAAAAAGGGTGAAGTTATATAAAAGCCTTGTATGTCTGAGAATATTCTAGAATGATGTAGGCCCACAGAAACGGTTATACACTGTAAGGGAGCCTATAAATAAGAACCATAAGCTATGTAACTGGGTACGCTTTCATATATACAACACTTGGAGCTCTCTTGGTAATCTTAGTTTTGAGTGCAAGTTTCATACAGTCTCATTTGGCGCCGTCTGTGGGAAATCGAACGTCGAAAGACAACCACGATCCGATCCACAAGAGTCACGTTTCTTGTCTTTTGTTCGATCATGGCACCACGATCAAGCAAGGGGAAGGGGAAGATGGCTGCAACCGGGGAAAGTTCGTTCTCAAAGGAAGACCTCACCGATCTGATGAGGAGTTTTGCGCAAGAAGTTAATGAGAAGATCGCTGAGAACAATGAACGATTCCAACAGGAACTGGCGGATAGAGATCTGGAGCACCAGAAGAAGATCGGCGAGATGGCGAGCGTAATCGAGAATCTAAAAGCAAAAAGCGGATCAAAGAGTGAAGAAAGCCGGAAAGAGAAGTCACCACCGAAATATGCAGAGGAAGACCTCATCGACTTGTCGCTGTATCCCTTCACCGAAAATATTCGGAAGGCGAAGCTTCCACCGTTCTTTGTCGCTTCGGCAGTAGAGAAGTACGACGGAACCGGAGATCCCACTTAACATATCAAGAAGTTCATCTTTGCGATGAACACTCAGGGGATCAGTTCCCAGGCACTCTGCAATTTGTTCCCGGGAACACTTACTAAAAGAGCTTTAAACTGGATTTCCTCTCGGAAACCTCAATCCATCTCAAGCTTCAAGCAGCTTACAGAGGAATTCCAACTTTACTTTGCAGCAAGTAAAAAGATCCAGAAGGATACGATCGAACTGATGGACGTCAGACAGAGAAGGGGAGAGACGGTGAAAGAATACAACGAGCGCTTCCATAAGCAGGTGGCTGAAATAGATGATGTGGATGAAAAGATACTGGTGAAAGCTTTCGGGAGTGGATTGGCAAATCCAAGGTTGGCGGGAAAAATTGCCACCAAAGCACCACAAACTCACGGAGAGTTAGCAGAAATGCTGCACGATTTTTTGAAGGCAGAGATTGCGGAGAATAAGGCGAAAGAATTGGCCAGTAGTTTCAGGCCGCCTAACAAAAAGAAACAAGGAGGAGCGTTGTCTGCCGGCGCGAGTTATGGGGAGGCATCTGCTTCGAAGCCTTGGGGAGCAAGGTACAGACCGTATGGGAAGGATCCGGTCACGCCTTCCCATACTGGAGGTAAGACGACATATGGAGCAAAAGTTATTACTATTGCTCCGGGAAGATACGCAGCTGCAGTAAGGGAAGGCTATCTTCCGCCCCCGAAGAAGCCCGCCTCAGGAGAGAACACATTGGCGTTTTGTGAATTCCACGGACACTTCAACCACAGACGACCAATTGTGTAACATTATCAAGAGAACTGAACAAAAGAGGAAACAAGAAAAGCAAAGACAGGAAGCTTCCAAACAGCAAAAGAATAACAACGACTATCAGAACCGATCTCGTTACGGGCATAACGGAGGGGGCGTGAGGAATGAGGATCACCCCGAGCTAGACCATAGCAAATCTTTCGATTTTGGGGTCATAACTGGTTTGTTCTCAGAAAAGGGGTCATTCACGGCAAAAGAAAAGAAAAGGCACGTACACGAAGTTCATGAGAAACTGCCGGAGAAGAAAGTACAAAAGAGGGAACCCTTACCACCTATCTACTTCACGGAGGAAGATGAGGTGGGAGTCTACTACCCCCACAATGACCCCCTCGTCATTCGAGCTCAAATCAATGATAGGATGGTGGGAAACATCCTTGTCGACAGCGGAGCGGGAGCAAATGTGATCTCCTTAGCGGCGTTCCGGAAACTGGAAATCCCGGATGAAAAGGTCAAGCCATTCACTGCTACTTTCAGGGGGTTCATTGGAGGAATCACGGCTCAGGCCAGCGGAAGTATCGATGTCACGATGACGTTAGGCCAAAAGGATGATCGAGGAGAACAAAAAAATAACCTTATACATCATGCGAGATTTGTCCGGATACAACGTCTACTTGGGGCGACCTGGGATCAATGCTTTCGGAGCTG
Organism: Limonium bicolor; assembly: GCA_023374045.1. NCBI lineage: Eukaryota > Viridiplantae > Streptophyta > Magnoliopsida > Caryophyllales > Plumbaginaceae > Limonium > Limonium bicolor. The sequence goes on along the minus strand of CM041782.1, from coordinate 179,301,834 downwards.
TCTGTAGCACCTACTACCTCAAGCTCAAATATTTGACAAGGGGCGGAAGACTGGTATCCATCCCCGGGAGCCAGAAAACAGCAAGGGTGTGCGAAGTACGGATCACCGAGGACTTTCTGGAAGAGGACGTAGTCAACAAAAGGTCGGCTCCAGTCGAGAGTACGGAGAAGGAGAGGCCAGAGCACGGATGCCTGGAGAAACCTCCGAGAAAGTGGTGGTACCGGCGGAGCAAACCAAAGAGATGGTACCTGGGAGGGTGATTTTCGGTATGAGGGGGGGTCTATCTAAGTATGGTTCTGACTGAGAAGCCTAGATCCTAAAGATATGCCATTCTGTGGAGGGTGAAAACCGTTATTCATGGCGGCCCTCAAATACCTACTAAATCGTCCGTCTTTCCCAGAAAGCATAATGGGGAGTGCAAGTGTGCACTACACCCGCTCTCGATGGGCTCCACGCGGACTTATGGCTCTATAAGGCGGAATTGACTAGAGTCGCCACCTAGTTTGACCTATGATAACTAGGAAGGAAGAAAGGGAGGGTTCTAAGAACCATTGGTTGACTCTGAATGTTGCCTATAGATAGGGACTTATCTGGTCAGATCAAAGATTCTACTATGGGTTCGCACTGGGTACCCCTCAGAAATGGCAACGACCACGACTTCGGATTGGTGCCCGAGGAAACCTCGGTCTCCAATTGTCGGGATTGCCTTCTTTCAAAACCTTATTAAAGAGATTCATTTAAAAGCCAATGATAGGATTAGGATAGGAAGAGAGAAGAGAGTGGATGAGGCAAGCTTTTCTGCCAAGCTAGCGCCAAGAAGAAGAATTGGTGAATTCAAATGAATTAGGATGAAGATTTGGGAAAAGTTTGAGGTTGAGTGAATAGACAAGACTTGGAGTCTGATGGTATGAAGTTTGTGGGAGCCGAAGAAGGCTTGCGTGTTTGAGAGACACGAGAGTCACCTTAGAAGGGGAAGAGGGATTTTTTTGTTTGGAATGGGGGTCGCACCCTAGATGGGCTGCCTACGTACTCAACTCTATGTTGAGATCAGACCTTACGTAGTTCAGGGGTTTTTTTTTGGAGATTTTGATGTTTGAAGGTTTTTAGATAAGCTTGATGTGTGGGGTGTTGTAGTCTGTGAGACGCTCGGGTCTATGAGACGTTTGAAATCTTGAGATGTCGAAATCTGTGAGACATTCGGATCTGGGAGACGCTCGGGCCTGTGAGACGCTCAGGTCTGTGAGATATTCGAATCATTGGAATAACAAAGTCTGTGAGACACTCAGGTCTGAGACAATACGGGGTTGCTTGGAGGTGAGATGGCTGAGTGAAAAATGGCATTTTGATTGATGTGGGGTCGCACCCTGTGTGGGTTGCCTACATACTCAACTCCTTGTTGAGATCAGACCTTACGTAGTTCAGAGGTATTTTGGAAGTTTTGATATTTGTGGGGTTTGGAGATTTAGAAGGGTTTGGAGTTTCAAGAAGTTCTGGGTTTGGGATGCTAGTCTGTGAGACGCTCGGGTCTGTGAGACGTTTGAAACCTTGAGATGTCGAAGTCTGTGAGACGCTTGGGTCTGTGAGACGCTCGGGCCTGTGAGACGCTCAGGTCTGTGAGACAAACGAATCATTGGGATGACAAAGTCTGTGAGACGTTCGGGTCTGTGAGACTTTTAGAGTGTGGGAGAAATTGGAATAGAATTGAAATTGAATTGAAATCGAAGTTGAATCAGGGTTGAATGAATATTGATTTGAACTGGAATTGAAATGAATTTGGATTTGAATGAGTTTGGAATTGAATTTGGATTTGAATGAGTTTGGAATTGAATTGAATTTGGATTGGGCTTGACTTGAATTGAATTTGGAATTGAATTAGCTTTGAATGAATTTGGCTGAATGAATGGGTTTGAATTGAATTTGGGTGAATGAATCGAGTTGAATTGAATTTGGGTGAATGAATTGGGTTTGAATTGAATTGGTTGAATGAATTGGGTTTGAATTGAATTTGGGTGAATGAATCGGGTTTGAATTGAACTGAATTTGAATTAGGCTTGGAATGAATTGAATTAGCTTGAATGAATTGAATGAATTTGAATGGGCTTGAATTGAATGGGTTTGAATTGAATTTGGATTTGATTTAAATTTGGGTTGGAAAATGGGAGGGTCAAGTTAGACCGAGTCAAAGTGGGATCGAGTCAAAGTTGTTTCAAGGTCAAACTTGGGCTGATCAAAGTTGGACCGTGTTAAAGTTGGGTCACGATCAAAGTTCGGATTGGTCAAAATTGGACCGAGGTCAAAATTCGGATTGGTCAAAGTTGGATCAAGTCAAAGTTGAATTTTTGGACTGAAGGGCTTTTTAGGCCGAATTGGGCCTCGGGTTGACATGGGTTTGGGCCGAAGTGGGCTTCACCATTGGGCTGATTTTTGGAAGTAAAGATGGACTGCTTTGATAAGCTGAAATGATTTACAGGGATGCTTTGAGCTTTCAACTGATTTTGGACTTGTTGGGCCATAACAGGTTTTTAGGCTATAGGATTTTGGGCCGGATGGCTGTGGGCCTTGTTTAGATTGGACCGATTTGGGCCAGAGCGAGCTAGGCTGGATTGGGCTAACTTGGGCCAGAGTGGATTAGGCCAGGTTGTTGGGCTTGGTAATGGGCCGGGTCATGATTCATGGGCCGAGCTAGGTGATGGGTCAAGAATGATTTGTGGGCTTTGGATTTATATTTGGGCTAGGTATTTGGACTTGTCCATTTTTTTTATTTAGGATTTTGAACCAAGTTTTTGAAAAGAAAACATGTGGAGGTTAATGGTATGTTTTTATGTACAATAATAAAAACATTGAAAACTGAGAGACAATTTTGGATCTAGGATGGAAAGAGAGGAAACAGGTGTTTGGAAGAATTTTGGGTTTGGACAAGGAGTTCATTATTTACATATATATACATATATACATATTTTAAATGTGTGTTTTAAGGTTTAGGGTGTCACCTTGACCAAGAAGGACACATGACCCACTAAGTGCCAAGGGACACCAACACCTAGTGGCTAGGACCTAAGGGATATAATAAACTAGGGCTTACGATAGTCAGCAAATACAAGAAAATGAATTACATACTGTAGCAAAGCTAGAATATAAAAATATGTACAAGTACTGCATAGATCATTCATGAATGAACCACGTACCGCAACTGAGGAAGAGGAACAAATGAAAACTAAAATCAATTTCAAACTTATTGAAGAGTTGGGATGATAACTAAAGCAGAGAAAGCAAGGCCTCGAGTTTTTTTTTTTCAATCAACTCCTAATACTCATTTTATTTTGGGTGGTCAGACTAAAGGTTTCTAAGCTATGAAACACAGAACCGAATCCGGAAATCACTAACCATAACCTGTTTCCAGGTTAATAATCTGCGCTTAAACCTATTGAACAAAAACTGAACGTGCGAGAGCCCAACAGGTTGATTTCCAAATCATCGACTCCTCTTTTCTTTGTCATGAATCCAAAAACAGCAAGGTCAATTATATTTCCCGGCTACTAATCCACTTCTTGTATTAATCAAGCTCCTCTAGAGATCCAGAACAGGGCTTAAACCAGCAACTCAAAATTGTTAAAATAGTTCCAATCTAATAACAGGAGTAGGCGAGTAAGCAACAAAATGGTACGTAACAAAGGTCATACATTCCACCTAAGCCTGATTAATAACCGGTTTATTCAGATGATGGTGAAGGGTAGCGATCTGGACACGATTACAAATTCAGACAGAGAACATAAAATTTACGAAGTAATAGAAGTAAAAACAACCATTTCAGTCAAGGATCAAATCACAACATGAAATCAAGGACAGCAGTTATTTTAGGTTAGAGAGGAGTACCCGAAGGAGGAGCGATTTCTTTCACTGATTATAAGATCTCACAAGCCTCTCAACAGAGGAAGGCGTAGCTGAAGGCAACAAAACAAATAGGAACCTAGCCTTAACATATTAATAAACACGAGTGCAATGGTAACCAGGATACGGAATGTTCGACAGAAGACAAAACATTATAACCAGAACCGTAACCTTTCGTTGAATCCAAATGCACAAGACAGACCGTAATAGCCGACCATGGAGCAGAATAAAACGGGGAAGGTGATACGGGATAGCTTCTGATTCAGACCAGAATACAATATGAACGAGATAAACGAGACTTAAGACTGAACCAGTTTGAGCAAAATCTACAGAACAGAGGAGTAGCTACGGGAAGCTACCTCTCTTCCGTAAAAGAGATGAAATAAAAAGGGAGTTGTCAACAACACAAAATTGAACAATGATAAGCATTTCCTGGGTCAGGAACATGCACACAAGCACTCGGGCCCTGACTCTGGAATTCATGTAAAAAAAACGAAACGGAGTTGGCTCCTTCTTCGAAAACTAGTTTCCGACGGAGTTATAGTTTTCACCTTGCCATCAATGGCATGAACTTTCCGGCAAAAGCTCTGTCGACGATGGGGAGGGGGAACTCGCAACAGCCGGAGGTTACTGGTTGGCGATGAGGTTTTTGGTGGCGAAATTTTTTGAAGCTGGGTCTGAATAGTAGTTTGCCGGGGAAACGGGGTAGTCCTGGTGGGCTGAGGTCTTCCGGCGAATGGGTGGAGTCGGGGGATGAAGTTTCTGAGTGCCGGCGAAAAGACGAAGGAAGAGGGAGCTTTCAAAACATGGGTCAAGAGAATAGAAGATCGAAGAATATTAGAAATTCAGAACGTGTTGTCGGCTGGCTAGCTCTCTTGGGATCTGTCCCAGTAGGTTTATTCATATCTATTTATAAAAGGAAGTTTAGGGTTTTGGGTGGGCTTTTTGAAGCTATGGGCTGAAAGCAGTGTGGGTTTAGGGAATTGGGCTAGGACAGATTTTAACAAGTGTGGATTGGGTTTGAAAGATGAAAAATGAGTGTGTATAAACAGAAATGAAAATGAAAATACTAATGTTAATAGTAGAATAAAATAAAATATAAGAAAAAGTGGATAGATGAATAAATAAATAAATAGAATATAAACAATAAAAAAATAAGATAGTAAAATAAGTGAATAAACAAAGAGAGACGATTTTGAAACTGGACTGTCGTTGGAAATTCATTTTTGAAGAATTGTGTTTTTTTTAAATGCTTTGGAAAAAATGATTTAAGAATTTTGTCATAAAACGATGGTTTCGTTTCGGCATGCGCATTGATATGTTTTGAAAAAAGAAAGGCGACGACCCCTCTTATTGCATTTATGATTTCGGAATTTGCTTTAGGGGGTGAGAATTTTTGGTGTCTACAGATGGCTCCCCTTGATTCAATTTTGCAAGCCCTTGCAGAATTGGATCAAGGTTGACGGGGCGCCAAAAATTCTCACTGTGATTTATGATTTGTTCTTATGGGTGCGGGTGCACGGGGACTTATGACGAGCCTCAACTAGACCTCTTGACATCTAGCTATAGGACTTATGATGAGCCTATAATGCAATTGAAAGTACGAGGACTTATGACGAGCCTCAACTAGACCTTTTGATATCTAGTCATAGGACTTATGACGAGCCTAATATTATAACAATTAGATTGATTGGGGTGCACGAGGACTTATGACGAGCCTCAACTAGACCTCTTGACATCTAGCTATAGGACTTATGACGAGCCTATAATGCAATTGAAAGTATGAGGACTTAGGAGTGCCTCAACTAGACCTCTTGAAATCTAGCTATAGGACTTATGACGAGCCTATAATACTTTAATGGAGTACCGTACTAGTAGCGTAAGAAAATGTGGGACCGTACTAGTAGCGTAATAGCTGCCTAGCAGGCGGATGTGAAACAATCTCGCACTAGTAGCGTAATAGCTTGCCTAGTGGAGGAAAAGTGGTGGGACCATACTAGTAGCGTAATAGCTGCCTCGCAGGTGGATGTGAAACGATTTCGCACTAGTAGCGTAATATATTGCCTAGTGGAGGAAAATGTGGGACCGTACTAGTAGCGTAATAGCTGCCTAGCAGGTGGATATGAAACGATCTCGCACTAGTAGCGTAATAGCTTGCCTAGTGGAGGAAAATGTGGGACCATACTAGTAGCGTAATAGCTGCCTAGCGGGTGGATGTGAAACGATTTCGCACTAGTAGCGTAATAGCTTGCCTAGTGGAGGAAAATGTGGGACCGTACTAGTAGCGTAATAGCTGCCTAGGAGGTGGATGTGAAACGATTTCGCACTAGTAGCGTAATAGCTTGCCTAGTGGAGGAAAATGTGGGACCGTACTAGTAGCGTAATAGCTGCCTAGCAGGTGGATGTGAAACGATTTCGCACTAGTAGCGTAATAGCTTGCCTAGTGGAGGAAAATGTGGTACCGTACTAGTAGCATAATAGCTGCCTAGCAGGTGGATATGAAACAATCTCGCACTAGTAGCGTAATAGCTTGCCTAGTGGAGGAAAATGTGGGACCGTACTAGTAGCGTAATAGCTGCCTAGCAGGTGGATATGAAACGATCTCGCACTAGTAGCGTAATATCTTGCCTAGTGGAGGAAAATGTGGGACCGTACTAGTAGCGTAATAGCTGCCTAGCAGGTGGATGTGAAACGATCTCGCACTAGTAGCGTAATATCTTGCCTAGTGGAGGAAAATGTGGGACCGTACTAGTAGCGTAATAGCTGCCTAGCAGGTGGATGTGAAACGATTTCGCACTAGTAGCGTAATAGCTTGCCTAGTGGAGGAAAGTGTGGGACCGTACTAGTAGCGTAATAGCTGCCTAGCAGGTGGATATGAAACGATCTCGCACTAGTAGCGTAATAGCTTGCCTAGTGGAGGAAAATGTGGGACCGTACTAGTAGCGTAATAGCTGCCTAGCAGGTGGATATGAAACGATCTCGCACTAGTAGCGTAATAGCTGCCTAGTGGAGGAAAATGTGGGACCGTACTAGTAGCGTAATAGCTGCCTAGCAGGTTGTGAGTATTTGATTGTGAACGAACTTTGTGGGTACATGCAAATGATCTGCGATGTAAGATGTTCAAGAATAAATGTATTAATTGAATCAAACTCCCTGTTTGTGGATGTAGATTTCTGTGTGAGCAGACGGCTCCAGAGTTGTTTCAAATTTTGAGATGACTTTGGCATGTGGTGATGGCTCCGGTATGAACTGATGGCTCCAGATTACGTTGATAGCCCCAGTGCGGTCGGGTGGCTCCAGTGTGGTTGGAGGGCTCCAACATGATTCATGACCCCATTATGAGCAACGGCTCTGGGGTGGTTAGTGGGTTTCGATTTGAATTGAGATTTTGAGTCGAATGGTGGGTTGATGTGATTGGTGGACTGTGTCGTGTTTGACGTATTTTGATGTGGTAGATAAATTCTTGGTCATGTGTGGACGGCTTCGGCCCGGTTATGACTTCAGGGTTCTCTCATGATGGCTCCAGGATAGCTCAGGATGGCTCCGGAAAGGGCTACAAGATGGCTCAATTTGGTGATAGCGAGGAAGAAAGGGGCATTTTTCCTTTGAGGTGGTCGCACCCTGGGCGGGCTGCCTACGTACTCAATTCCGTATTGAGATCAGACCTGACGTAGTTCGAAACTATGTAGGCAAGACCTCGGTGAGGAAATGGTTCCTGTGTAGCCCTGGGGATCTCTGTGCCGGATGATGGCTCCAGTTTGGTTCTGAATATAGTGTTGATGAGGCCCGATGACGCTGGATGGCTCCGAGAAGATCGTCGTATGGCTCCGGATGGCCTTGGTTTTGATTTCTTTTGATTTTGAGTTGAGCTTCGATAGCGGGAAACTGAAGTCGACCTTCCACGAGACTAGGCATGGTTCTTACCAGCCGGATGTTGAAAATGAAGTGGTTATGATGCATGCAAATGCTAACTGCTAGATACGATGCAAAATGTGTATGCAATTTTTGGAGAGAAGGTACGGTCCTATCTCTATTAATATGAGGTTTACGAATATAAGACATCTTCAGTTTGATCTTGAGTGATTGTTGAGCTAGAATGCGTGAATCACTTTCCTCTCACGGAGGGATATGGGTCAATCGTTCATGAGTATGGCTGTGTGTGCAAATGGTGTGATGATGCTCTCAATGCTCGGAGTAGTATTTTCCTTAGAATTTCTTTCGAGGTTATGGATTTTCCAATCCTTACAAGTTCCTTTCCTACAATGGGGTAGGTTGTTCATGATTTGGTGCTTAGACTGAAGATTCACTCGCACTCATAAGACCTTGTGGGGTAAGGTCACGCTCATACGCTCATGGTCCCTTTGGTATGACAGGACATGTTGATAACAAGTATGAAGCTTATGATTCATGTTTCAGATCCGATACTTTCAGTTAACGCTCATTGACTTACGAGTCAGAGGTCTTTTATTGGGTTATAACGGGGCTGAGGGGTATGATGTATGTCACATGGGACTGGAGGATTTATTTGGAAGCTGTGGAGATTTGGCGCAATAGAGGATATGTTTCGCCTTTGCCATGGGTGGAATGATTGGACGGGTTTTGATAACCTTTTATCGGTTTCTTCGGGACATCATTGGTCCTTTTGGTTTGGATTTCTCCTTCTTGCCTCTTTTGGCGTACGATTTGGATTTTCCTCTCATTTTATTTTTTGAAATTGCATTTGGCTCATCAACTTTCTCAAGCGTTCTCTGCTTTGTATTTTGGCTTTCAGCTTTGAAGTCACATTGACTCATCGATCTTCTTGAACATTTTCGGTGTTCTTTTTTGGTGTTTGGCTTTGGAGTTGCATTGACTCACTGATTTCTTCAAGCAGTTTATTTGTTGTTTTTGTGAAGATGGTGGGGGAGAGACCATGGATCCGGCTCCTTCGAGATCCTCTATTGCAAGGGTGAGTAAATATGTGTATGTGAGTTGGCATGTTGTGGAGTTCACAGAAAAAGGTTTATCATGAAAGGCTCAGCGGGGCTCACTAAGGGATTATGTACAGGGCAGTCAAAGCTTTTTGGGTTTTGTGGAGATTTTGATTCCTAAGTGCCTCGTCATTCCATTAGTCAATGAATGTTTTCTTACTATTCTCAGATCTTTGCATGAATCACAGTTCGTATCCGGTATATCGACATTGATCTCACTATGTATTGTGTCTCTCCATGTGATGAAGGAATGCACATGTCACTCATTGTTTTACCTCTATGGACTCGCTCTATCTTCCCTCATCGCTCAATGGATGGTCCAATACCCTCATTTGAAATTCGAGAGAAAATACTGCTCTTCGCACACTACTCACTTGGTTTGTGGTGCTGATTTTGATTGGACCCTTGAGTTCATTGACGGATCGAGAGTTTAGCGGTTCACGCACTCTATTCAATCAATCAATCAAGATTTTTGCCAAAGACGACGTTTCGATACGGGAGTATGCAAATGCAACTATCTACAGTGCAATATATTGTGGTAATATGGAATTACTGCTCATAGGGTGCATGAGATTATGAAAATGATGATGGAACGGTTGACTTTTGAACTTTGATTGAATGTTTTTTTTTTATGCAATGCATGAGCGGTAAAACTACACCTAGTCTCGCTTGAGTCGATTCCAGTTGATGATCCATGAAGCTCATCACGTCAATGTCGGCCTGAAGATGGTCAAAATGTTGGGCACGATGTGAGAGAAGCTGTTTCAAAATGGTATTTGGATGATGATTAGCTCCTGGGGCTTTGGAATTTTAGGGAGTGACCACTCCCGCATGGTGGTCCCGCGATATGACAGTGACTGCATTTTTGGGATTTTTAAAGGTATGATTTTTTTTGGATTTTTGGATGTACAATTTTTTTGGATTTTCGGATGTACGGTTTTTTTTTTTGGGATTTGCTTTTTTTGTTGTTGTTGGTCTCTATGTACATGGTAGCTGAATGGGAAAAGGTTTGAATCTTTGGTATTTCTTGCTATCGATTCGAGGGTCATGCTTTCACTCATGGATAAACGCGGTTAATCACCTACAAACCAATCATTATCAAAAAAGAAATATGACAAATGTGAATGTTAGCATGCTTTGAAAAATGGGATGAATGCTTGTGTGTGATGTGTTAATGCAACTTGTGATTATGCAATTTTTCTGAGGTGAGCGTGATTCATGCATGATTAATGAATGTGAACTGATCGGAAATGGAAAGAAGCAAATCGTATGTGCTAAAAGAAATCAAGTTTTAGAAAAACGTTTTTGAAAACACGTGTTTTCGAAGTGGTGGATTCTCTCGGTAGGAATTTTGATGCTCGGTCATTCGCAAATAAAGTAGGGAGCGGGGAACCCTATACACTTGATCTAAATAAAATCAGAGGGAATGAGCCTATACATGCAGTTTATTTAGAAATGGACAAGAGAGAAAAGAATCATAGGGAAAAACCTATACATCAATTCTAAAAAGTCATTAAAGGGGGGATTTGAGATAAACTTCTTCTGAACTCTTTTACTTGATCTTCGAGCTTCTGACTGACTGCTTGTTCGTGTGCAGGCTCTTGATTGGTCGTTCGCTCATCTCCGGGTTCGGGCAGCAAGGTGACACTATGATCAAGAGAAACTGGTTGGTGATCTTTTGACCCTCGGCAGCTTCAGACTCGAACGACCGTTGCCGGTCTTCATGTTGCTCGACTCGAGTTGGTGCTCCTCTGATTTTCGGTTCGAACTGTTGTTGTCGATCTTCATGCGCTCCATCTGCTCCGACGAGGAAAATGAGGGGCGTTTTTTTTTGAGAAAGGAAAGGTGAATGGTCGAGCATAAAATCTTTATGAAAATCCATCACTTTTGTGAAAACACGAAATGACTAGTACGCTCCACGGTAATGACCGCTGCTCTTGAAGGTGGGTTGAACTTCAAAAATAGCGGGTCACAACATGGGGACTAAATCATTTTATTTTGAAATACATTTGTGGAAATAGCTTGAAAACTGTTTTCAAAAACAAGTTTGAGATAATATCCATGAAAAAAGTTGTTGAAATTCATCTGTAAAAAGTAGGTTTTTGAAACCTGTTTTTGAAATAGTTTTGAAATAACATACGTGAGAAATATTGATTGAAAATCATTTGTAAGTAGTAGATTTTTGAAATCTGTTTGACAAAGTTTGTTTTCTGGAAGACTTTGATTGAAACCGATTTTAAAAACTGCTTGGAAATAATAATTTTGAAGTCAATATTTTTTTTTTGAAATCATTCGAGATAAACGGCTTTGAAGGTATTTCATTAGAGCGTTCGACATGATTCGTTTTCTGATTTTTCAAGTGTTTAAATCGTGATCACACAGACATAAGAACGAAAATATAAATCGTGGCTGGTTTTATGTGGAGCTGAGTGCGAATGATTGGGATAATCACCTTCCAGGTCAATCAGTGCTTCCATACCACCGGGGGAACTGTCGTTCCTTCACTGTTCATCTCTCGGGATTTATCTGTTATGCCTTGTGGGGCATGTCATCAAGCAAGAAGCCCGAGTGCTTAAGTTCGAAAGGTCAGGATACCCGAAGTGATACAGTCACATAGCCACGACCGGGGATTATCACAACATACTCACTTTTGGGAAACTTGGGGAAGTACTGCATGGGAACGGGTCTCTCGTCATCTGCACGGTCACGTGTGTCTAAAGTCCAAATTATTCACTGACTACGTGCCATGTATGGGTATCCGGTAAATACGGGATCCTCTATGGACGTGTAGCGTGACATTGGGCTTTAGAGACACCCGTGGTGCAGAGGGACAATGGAGAACTGAGCCCATGCATCTTCAGGGTAAGGCAGAAGGGGGTCAGACAGGCGGCATACAGGGGGTGACTCTCGTAAAACCCGTCCTAGACCCGGATCAGGCAGCTGGACACTGAAGGCTCATGGTTCACTATATGCTGGCTTAGACTCGGATAATGGAGGATATATTTGGATCATGAGTATCAAGGCGTAGGTCGATGACCATCTCGCCCCGTGGGTATAACCATTCAAATGAATGACCCGACTCATAGGGAATCAATCGTGGACCGATCGGCATCCCGTGACTCGTGAATATAGCGGGTGACACAGAGGAATGCATGTCCTAAGCTACCCAACCAATGCACCCCACAATCATACAACATATAAGTAAAGTAGGGAAGTTAGCACCAACCTATTTACCAAATGTTTGTCTTGAAGGTGATAATTCCAATTTGCTTGTTTATTAGCCTAAAGGAAAGTTACCTTCATTCAATCCTAAGTGTCTCTTTCTAATTGTGAGATAATTATTAACCCAATTGTTGTCATGTTTGATGAGGATCTATCAAGTCCTATCTGTCCTCATCAGATACACGCTCTAAGTGCGGAGTAGAATAATCCTAGAGGCTTGGAAAGAATCTCTTGAAGGTTTTGAAAGAAGTTAGGAAATCCTGACAATCTTGAATGGAGTTCAGTCTTCCTTGACCAAGTTTATGAGAAAAACTTACTCAAGTTTTCCCCAGCAGAGTCGCCATTCTGTGGAGGGTGATTTTTCGGTATGAGGGGGGGTCTATCTAAGTATGGTTCTGACTGAGAAGCCTAGATCCTAAAGATATGCCATTCTGTGGAGGGTGAAAACCGTTATTCATGGCGGCCCTCAAATACCTACTAAATCGTCCGTCTTTCCCAGAAAGCATAATGGGGAGTGCAAGTGTGCACTACACCCGCTCTCGATGGGCTCCACGCGGACTTATGCCTCTATAAGGCGGAATTGACTAGAGTCGCCACCTAGTTTGACCTATGATAACTAGGAAGGAAGAAAGGGAGGGTTCTAAGAACCATTGGTTGACTCTGAATGTGTTGCCTATGGATAGGGACTTATCTGGTCAGATCAAAGATTCTACTATGGGTTCGCACTGGGTTACACCCCTCAGAAATGGCAACGACCACGACTTCGGATTGGTGCCCGAGGAAACCTCGGTCTCCAATTGTCGGGATTGCCTTCTTTCAAAACCTTATTAAAGAGATTCATTTAAAAGCCAATGATAGGATTAGGATAGGAAGAGAGAAAGAGAGTGGATGAGGCGAGCTTTTCTGCCAAGCTAGCGCCAAGAAGAAGAATTGGTGAATTCAAATGAATATAGGATGAAGATTTGGGAAAAGTTTGAGGTTGAGTGAATAGACAAGACTTGGAGTCTGATGGTATGAAGTTTGTGGGAGCCGAAGAAGGCTTGCGTGTTTTGAGAGACACGAGAGTCACCTTAGAAGGGGAAGAGGGATTTTTTTGTTTGGAATGGGGTCGCACCCTAGATGGGCTGCCTACGTACTCAACTCTATGTTGAGATCAGACCTTACGTAGTTCAGGGGTTTTTTTTTGGAGATTTTGATGTTTGAAGGTTTTTAGAAAAGCTTGATGTGTGGGGTGTTGTAGTCTGTGAGACGCTCGGGTCTATGAGACGTTTGAAATCTTGAGATGTCGAAATCTGTGAGACATTCGGATCTGGGAGACGCTCGGGCCTGTGAGACGCTCAGGTCTGTGAGATATTCGAATCATTGGAATAACAAAGTCTGTGAGACACTCAGGTCTGTGAGACAATACGGGGTTGCTTGGAGGTGAGATGGCTGAGTGAAAAATGGCATTTTGATTGATGTGGGGTCGCACCCTGTGTGGGTTGCCTACGTACTCAACTCCCTGTTGAGATCAGACCTTACGTAGTTCAGAGGTATTTTGGAAGTTTTGATATTTGTGGGGTTTGGAGATTTAGAAGGGTTTGGAGTTTCAAGAAGTTCTGGGTTTGGGATGCTAGTCTGTGAGACGCTCGGGTCTGTGAGACGTTTGAAACCTTGAGATGTCGAAGTCTGTGAGACGCTTGGGTCTGTGAGACGCTCGGGCCTGTGAGACGCTCAGGTCTGTGAGACAAACGAATCATTGGGATGACAAAGTCTGTGAGACGTTCGGGTCTGTGAGACTTTTAGAGTGTGGGAGAAATTGGAATAGAATTGAAATCGAAGTTGAATCAGGGTTGAATGAATATTGATTTGAACTGGAATTGAAATGAATTTGGATTTGAATGAGTTTGGAATTGAATTTGGATTTGAATGAGTTTGGAATTGAATTGAATTTGGATTGGGCTTGACTTGAATTGAATTTGGAATTGAATTAGTTTGAATTGAATTTGGCTGAATGAATTGGGTTTGAATTGAATTTGGGTGAATGAATCGAGTTTGAATTGAATTTGGGTGAATGAATCGGGTTTGAATTGAATTTGGTTGAATGAATTGGGTTTGAATTGAATTTGGGTGAATGAATCGGGTTTGAATTGAATTGAATTTGAATTAGGCTTGGAATGAATTGAATTGGCTTTGAATGAATTGAATTGAATTTGAATTGGGCTTGAATTGAATTGGGTTTGAATTGAATTTGGATTTGATTTAAATTTGGGTTGGAAAATGGGACGGGTCAAAGTTAGACCGAGTCAAAGTGGGATCGAGTCAAAGTTGTTTCAAGGTCAAACTTGGGCTGATCAAAGTTGGACCAGGTTAAAGTTGGGTCACGATCAAAGTTCGGATTGGTCAAAATTGGACCGAGGTCAAAATTCGGATTGGTCAAAGTTGGATCAAGTCAAAGTTGAATTTTTTGGACCTGAAGGGCTTTTTAGGCCGAATTGGGCCTCGGGTTGACATGGGTTTGGGCCGAAGTGGGCTTCACCATTGGGCTGATTTTTGGAAGTAAAGATGGACTGCTTTGATAAGCTGAAATGATTTACAGGGATGCTTTGAGCTTTCGACTGATTTTGGACTTGTTGGGCCATAACAGGTTTTTGGGCCTATAGGATTTTGGGCCGGATGGCTTGTGGGCCTTGTTTAGATTGGACCGATTTGGGCCAGAGCGAGCTAGGCTGGATTGGGCTAACTTGGGCCAGAGTGGATTAGGCCAGGTTGTTGGGCTTGGTAATGGGCCGGGTCATGATTCATGGGCCGAGCTAGGTGATGGGTCAAGAATGATTTGTGGGCTTTTGGATTTATATTTGGGCTAGGTATTTGGACTTGTCCATTTTTTTATTTTAGGATTTTGAACCAAGTTTTTGAAAAGAAAACATGTGGAGGTTAATGGTATGTTTTTATGTACAATAATAAAAACATTGAAAACTGAGAGACAATTTTGGATCTAGGATGGAAAGAGAGGAAACAGGTGTTTGGAAGAATTTTGGGTTTGGACAAAGGAGTTCATTATTTACATATATATACATATATACATATTTTAAATGTGTGTTTTAAGGTTTAGGGTGTCACCTTGACCAAGAAGGACACATGACCCACTAAGTGCCAAGGGACACCCACTAACCTAGTGGCTAGGACCTAAGGGATATAATAACTAGGGCTTACGATAGTTAGCAAATACAAGAAAATGAATTACATACTGTAGCAAAGCTAGAATATAAAATATGTACAAGTACTGCATAGATCAATCATGAATGAACCACGTACCGCAACTGAGGAAGAGGAACAAACTGAAACTAAAATCAATTTCAAACTTATTGAAGAGTTGGGATGATAACTAAAGCAGAGAAAGCAAGGCCTCGAGTTTTTTTTTTCAATCAACTCCTAATCTACTCATTTTATTTTGGGTGGTCAGACTAAAGGTTTCTAAGCTATGAAACACAGAACCGAATCCGGAAATCACTAACCCATAACCTGTTTCCAGGTTAATAATCTGCGCTTAAACCTATTGAACAAAAACTGAACCGTGCGAGAGCCCAACAGGTTGATTTCCAAATCATCGACTCCTCTTTTATTTGTCATGAATCCAAAACAGCAAGGTCAATTATATTTCCCGGCTACTAATCCACTTCTTGTATTAATCAAGCTCCTCTAGAGATCCAGAACAGGCTTAAACCAGCAACTCAAAATTGTTAAAATAGTCCTACCTCTAATAACAGGAGTAGGCGAGTAAGCAACAAAATGGTACGTAACAAAGGTCATACATTCCACCTAAGCCTTGATTAATAACCGGTTTTATTCAGATGATGGTGAAGGGTAGCGATCTGGACACGATTACCAAATTCAGACAGAGAACATAAAATTTACGAAGTAATCCAGAAGTAAAAACAACCATTTCAGTCAACGGATCAAATCACAACAATGAAATCAAGGACAGCAGTTATTTTAGGTTAGAGAGGAGTACCCGAAGGAGGAGCGATTTCTTTCACTGATTATAAGATCTCACAAGCCTCTCAACAGAGGAAGGCGTAGCTTGAAGGCAACAAAACAAATATGAACCTAGCCTTAACATATTAATAAACACGAGTGCAATGGTAACCAGGATACGGAATGTTCGACAGAAGCAAAACATTATTAACCAGAACCGTAACCTTTCGTTGAATCCAAATGCGAACAGACAGACCGTAATAGCCGACCATGGAGCAGAATAAAACGGGGAAGGTGATACGGGATAGCTTCTGATTCAGACCAGAATACAATATGAACGAGATAAACGAGACTTAAGACCTGAACCAGTTTGAGCAAAATCTACAGAACAGAGGAGTAGCTACGGGAAGCTACCTCTCTTCCGTAAAAGAGATGAACATAAAAGGGAGTTGTCAAACACAAAATTGAACAATGATAAGCATTTCCTGGAGTCAGAGACATGCGACACAAGCACTCGAGGCCCTGACTCTGGAATTCATGTAAAAAAAAACGAAACGGAGTTGGCTCCTTCTTCGAAAACTAGTTTCCGACGGAGTTATAGTTTTCACCTTGCCATCAATGGCATGAACTTTCCGGCAAAAGCTCTGTCGACGATGGGGAGGGGGAACTCGCAACAGCCGGAGGTTACTGGTTGGCGATGAGGTTTTTGGTGGCGAAATTTTTTGAAGCTGGGTCTGAATAGTAGTTTGCCGGGGAAACGGGGTAGTCCTGGTGGGCTGAGGTCTTCCGGCGAATGGGTGGAGTCGGGGGATGAAGTTTCTGAGTGCCGGCGAAAAGACGAAGGAAGAGGAGCTTTCAAAACATGGTCAAGAGAATAGAAGATCGAGAATATTAGAAATTCAGAACGTGTTGTCGGCTGGCTAGCTCTCTTGGGATCTGTCCCAGTAGGTTTATTCATATCTATTTATAAAAGGAAGTTTAGGGTTTTGGGTGGGCTTTTTGAAGCTATGGGCTGAAAGCAGTGTGGGTTTAGGGAATTGGGCTAGGACAGATTTTAACAAGTGTGGATTGGGTTTGAAAGATGAAAAATGAGTGTGTATAAACAGAAATGAAAATGAAAATACTAATGTTAATAGTAGAAGAAAATAAAATAAGAAAAAGTGGATAGATGAATAATAATAAATAGAATATAAACAAAAAAAAATAAGATAGTAAAATAAGTGAATAAACAAAGAGAGACGATTTTGAAACTGGACTGTCGTTGGAAATTCATTTTTGAAGAATTGTGTGTTTTTTTTTAAATGCTTTGGAAAAAATGATTTAAGAATTTTGTCATAAAACGATGGTTTCGTTTCGGCATGCGCATTGATATGTTTTGAAAAAAGAAAGGCGACGACCCCTCTTATTGCATTTATGATTTCGGAATTTGCTTTAGGGGGTAAGAATTTTTGGTGTCTACAGTACCCCTGAACACCGATCCTTCTAAATTTTTCAAAATTGGAAATGCTTTTCACCATGATGAGCAGATTCGCTTAATGAGATTTTTGGAAAAAAGAAGAAAGACATTCACCTGGAGCCCAAAGGACATGCCCGGAGTGGACGCCGGCGTTATCCAGCATACCTGAACGTCGATCCGAAGTTTCCTGCCATCCGACAGAGGAAAAGGATTATAGGAAAAGAAAGGGACGAGGCTGCGCGGACGGAGGTCGAAAGGTTGCTGGAGGCCGGCATTATTAGAAAAGTCTTTTATCCAAAATGGCTATCAAATATAGTTTTGGTTAAAAAAGGAAACGGAAAATGGAGGATGTGCGTGGATTTCACGGATTTGAATAAAGCTTGTCCGAAAGATTTCTATCCTTTACCTTCCATAGATAAGCTCGTAGCGGCAACAGCGCAGAGTAGCGTGATGAGCTTTTTAGATGCGTTCTCTGGATATAACCAAATAATGATGAACAAAAATGACTAAGAGAAAACATCTTTTGTCACCTCAACTGGTATTTTTTGCTACAGGGTCATGCCGTTTGGATTAAAAAATGCAGGGGCAACCTTCCAGCGAATGATTGACGAAGTATTTCGAGAGCAGTTGTCTCGAAATGTGGAGGCATATGTGGATGATATAGTAGTAAGAAGTGATTTTATAGCCCAGCACATGAAAGACCTTGAGGAAACCTTCAATACCCTGGATAAATACAAGATCAAGTTAAATCTTGAAAAATGCGTCTTCGGAGTCACCCAAGGGAAGTTTTTGGGGTTTATAGTCGGACAGAGAGGAATTGAGGTTGATCCGGAAAAAACCCAAGCAGTCCTCAACTTCCGCAGCCAAGAAACATTAAGGACGTACAAGCCCTGAATGGAAGGCTCACTGCTTAAGTAGATTTTGCTCTAAGCTCCAGGAAAAATCTATTCCATTTTTTAATACCCTCCGGAAAAATAAAAAATTCCAGTGGGATACGGAGTGTATAGACGCCTTCGAACAAATAAAAAAAATGCTTCAGGAGCTTCCAAAGCTTGGCGTTCCGACACCAGGCCAGGATCTATTCTTATATTTATCGGTCTCAGAATGGGCGGTGGCAGCAGTCTTAGTCATGGAGGAGGAAAAGAAGGAAATCCCAGTCTATTTTACCGGAAAGATCCTAACCACTGTGGAGACAAGATATTCCAGTATCGAGAAAGTTTTGTTTGCTCTTGTAATCGCATCCAGAAAACTGAAGCCATACTTCCAGTCGCACCGAATCACCGTCCGAACCAATTGGCCCTTAAAACAAATCACCAATAACCTGAACGCCTCCGGAAGGATGATTACTTGGACGGTGGAGCTTACTCAATTTGAAATCCATTATGTTCCTCGGACAGCAATAAAAGCCCAAGCCCTGGTTGATTTTATCACCGAGGCAAGTTTCTTCTGTCAAGAAGAGCGGGAAGTTCCGTATAAGATGTGGGTGGATGGAGCTAGATGTAAAACTGGTGCGGGGGTTGGGGTTGTGATCCAGACCCCTGATGGAAGGAAGATGAATCATGCAGTAAGGTTGGAATTCGAAGTAACAAACAATGAAGCAGAATACGAGGCATTAGTACAAGGACTGGAAATAGCCTGTGCTCTGGGGGTGACGGAGCTGGAAGTACAATCTGATTCCTTGCTTGTGGCAAGGCAAAGTGAGAACATCTTCGAAACAAAGGAGGAAAAATTGAAACTTTACTTAATAAAGGTACAGGATCTAAGGGCAAGATTTTTGAAATGCAATCTCCGACATATATCCAGAGACCAAAACTCGGAGGCCGATGTACTGGCTAAATTGGCAAGTATAGTGGAAGGGACCAACCGGAGAAACCCCTTACAGATTGACGTACGGTCTGGAAGCGGTGGTACCCACAGAAATCTTGATACCGTCGAAAAGGATTGAAGGGTACGAAGAAGAAGAGAACGATGAAGGCATCCGAGATGAGTTGGACGTCTTGGATGAAAAGCGAATGATCGCCGACTTAAGAAATCAAAATGACAAGTTGAGAATCGAACGTCATTTCAATAAAAAGGTAAGGGAACGGTCCTTTTCCGCAGGTGACTTGGTACTTCGGGAGGTAAAACAGCCAGCGAAATTACAACCTCAGTGGGAAGGCCCATACATCGTTCAAGCTAAGACAGACCGAGCATCATATAGGCTCTGAAATATGGACGGAAGCGATTTACCACATTCCTGGCACGGTGAATGCCTCAAGAAATTCTATGCTTAATATCTTCTTTCAGCTGCAGGTTAATGAATTGTTTGGTAAAAAGCACAGGAATAATCTCATACAGATATCCGATGATCTCGCAAGTGGTGGCAATAAAGTATTTTACTTAATTATCTCAGTTATCTTGTTTTCAAAACGTTTTACCCTCCGATAATAATATATAACGTTTTCAGACAAAAACAAAAAAAAAAACATCGCAATTTCTCTTCCTCAAAAAATAAGGAACAAAGAGTTTTTTTAAAAAAAGAGACAGACAAAGAATGTATCCGACGATCTCACCATTGGCCATGGTAGAGTGTTTTGTATCCGACGATCTACCATCAACGATGGTAGTGTATTTCATCCGACGATCTTGCTGTCTTACTGCCAGTAGAGTGTTAAACCGACGATCTCACCGTCTCAAAGTCGGTAGAGTGTTAAACAGACGATCTCACCATGTGTACAGTGGTAGAGTGTGAAAGCATAAAAGTGTAACTAAGAGGTTACCGAAAAACAATCTCCACAAAAAATGAAAGGCAGCTTAAAAATTCAGCATCAGAAAATCTCCAACTTTTGGGGGACCGGTCGCTCCGGTCATACCCGAAAGGTCTGGTTGGTCTGTTATAAAAAAGAAAGATGATATTTACAACACGAGAGTACTCCGGAACAAAATATGTGATAGCTATAACAAAACCGTAAGCAAAAAAAAAAGTTTATGATGCAGGCTCTGTAGGATCTTCCGCATGCTTCTCGGATTCTTGTGTCCGCTTCTGGAGGGTTGAGGTGCTTCCTTCGGAGTCTTCCTTCTCGCCTACCGGTGCAAGAACAGCATCACTCCGGGCCCGCACAGCAACTGACCCCATAAAGGATGGGGCAAAACATGTATTCCCCGCGGGACGTGAAAACTTCATTAGCTCCTCGTGATATCCGGTGGTGCGAGCAAGGGCTTCAAACTCTAGGCTTTCATAAAGAGTTTCGTCCACCGATTGTTGCTTCTCGGAGAAAAACTCCGACACAATTCGTTGGCTCTCTCCAGCAAGTTTGCGGCATTGGGAAGAAAGTGTCTCTTTAAGACCTGAGACAGTGCGGTCTTCGTTTGAAGTTCCGACTGGTCTCTTTAAGAGCCCCCTTTAACTTCACAATCCGGCTCTCGTAGGACAGGGAGAGGCTCCGGTATCGTTCCCTTTCTGACTCCGAAGTGATCAATGAAGCTTAAGTCCGGACACCTTTTAAGCCAAAAGTCAGAACTTCTGGCGGCTCCGACGAAGGACTTGGATTTTCTGCATAAAATACAAAGGATAAGCAAGAATAGCTTAAAAAAAAGAAGAGAAAAAAGGGGAAGTTTTCGATGATATGAAGGTTACCGGAAGCCTTTTTCTTCTGAGCCTCCAACTCTGCCTCAAGTTCTTCGATTCGAAGAGCAGCCTCCGCAAGTTTTGCCTCTCGATTCAAGGCCAGCTTGGAGATCATTTTGCTTAGCCTCAGCCGCTTGCAAGAGTTGGTCCCTTTTTTCTTACTCCGACTCAAGGGAGGACCGAAGATCCTCGGTAGATTTCCGAATCTCTTCAACAACCTTCCGAACATCTTCAGCTTCCTCTTCCAGCACCCGCTTTTGATCATCAAAAGAAGCCTGCAGCTTGTTGATAGTATCCTCTTGGTCGATGGATGCAGCTTCTTGAAGTTCCTCCCGGAGAGCGGCCTTTTCGGCTTCAAATTGAGCCTCCGCTCGCGCAAAAGTTTCTTGAGCCTTGGCCTTCTCTTCATCTGCAGCCTTCTTATATCTCTCTGCGCGGGCCCCATGGTAGCGGAGGGCTTCAGAGGAATATTGAGACTGGGTATCAACACATTGGGCCATCGCCATGGCCTAAAAGGCAAGGATATCAGAATAAAAAACAGAAGGTTTTACACGATAAATATATGCAAAGGAGACAAACCTGGATTAAAGCAGCCCAGAGACGCTCAAAGGCCACCCTCTCCGGAAGAGAGTGGCGGACAATGGCGTCAGAACTACCCTCCCCAATCTGAAGTTTTTGTTTTAAAGGGGTCGGATGAGAGCCTGGGGCAAAAATGCCGTTGTCATTATTGGCCGCCTTCGCAGCGGTAGACCAGAAGGCCTTGTACCTCATTCCACGCACGAATGGAATGCGAGGAACCGGATTTCCTCGGTGATAGCCCCAGTCCAATTTTGAAGAAGGACCGCAGACTGAAGGATCAGCCCGCGGTGGAGGAGAAGATCTATCGTCCGCATGCTTGCTCCTAGCTCCGGACGGAGGAGCCTCCTGCGAAGGGGCGTCGGACGAATCAGAGGAAGAACTTTCCTCCGCACTAGCCTCAGCAATGCCCTTGCCTTTTCCAGGTGGGTTCTCGCGGGCCTTTTTTCTCTCCGGAGCACCACCTTCCCTGATCGCAACACCCTGCACAGGACGACGTGCCCATTCAGGCTCAGGGTCTATGGAGGGCAACAGTGGCTGCAAAAGGCAAAACTATAAGTAATCTAACAAAAACAAAGTAAAAGCAAAAAAAAGGGCACAAAGGGGCTGCGGAAAGGTATACCGGTGGAAAAAATGGAATCGGTATTTTGAGTTAAAGCTTCGTCTACGCAAAAAAAGCCATGCAGATCAGGGAAGAGGGACGATATGGGGGTTAAATCCACATCTTTCTTAACTCTGCCCGGACTACAGGCAGGAGTAGATACGGGAGTACCTGTTTCTGGGAGGGATAGCAGCAAGGGGACCGGTGGAACAGTTTCGGTAACAAGCTTTTCCCTTCGTACTAACTTTATTTTTGACTGATCAACTTTTTTGGGCCCTTCGGTGGCTTTCCTCTTAGTACTAGTGGTTTTGCTACCGGAAGGACTCTGATTTTTTCCACCTGAAGGAGCAGGGGGAGCTCCTTTTTTCTCTTCGGTGGCCCTATAGTCGACAAACTCCCAGTTGTATCGAAGGAAAAATTTTCCGCCCGATTAAACAAAGGCTACGGTACAAACAAAAAATAAGAAGAACATCCGAAAACTAACAAAGAAAGAAGGCATACAAGGAAAGTACGTACGGTCAATCTTTGCCCGAGTTTTGTTCAACTTCTCTTCGGAGAGAAAGAAGGTGATGGGGTGGAGCGCAGAAGAAGTCAACTTCTTGAGAATATCCCCAATTGGAGATGAATTTGCGGAAGGAGGTAGCGGAGCGGCATGTTGCCCCTTAGCTATGTCTCCGATATGGGAGACTCCGATAAAAGTCCCCCTCGGCGGATAAAAGACAACCAATTGGAGGACCAGCCGCTCTCCAGGCTCACACGTTTGAAGAAGGAATACTCGGACACGGCCAGGACGGAGATGTCCTCCTCCTCCGTAGTAGTGTTCACCCTGGTGGTGAAGAAATTTACAAACTCCCGCGCATCGGGAGTAATGTCGTTCTCCGCGCAGACAGACAGAAAGGCGTGCAGACAGCCTAGGGCGTTGGGGTTCAGGTGAGCAAGAGTGCATCGCCGACGGGAAAGGAAGCCAAGAACAAAAGGATGCGGGGGGAAGCGCAGGCCGCGGTGAAGATGCTCCCGATACACCACGAAACCGTCCCCAAAGTAGTTAAAAGGGTGCGCCATCGACTCCGGCACGTGAATCTTCGATCCCAGTGGGACTTGCACGCCCTTCATAAGCTTTTTTAAATCTCTCACGGTGAGACTGGAGCCGGTGCCCTAGCGAGGGTAGTCCCCGCCGATATCTTTAGAGGGGATAGCAGGATCTTCAACAACACACTTTTCCCCGTCGGTGAAAAGTATCGATCCCGCCGGCGTCGGAGCAGAGGAGCCAGGGTTTGACAGAGCCATTGCAAACAGAAGAACCCGTCGAATAGAGGCGAACAGGTAGGAGGAAGAGTACGAAGGAAAAAATACGCGAGAGCGAGAATCGGGGGATTAGGGAGTAGGGAAGAAGAAGAAGAACGGCCGCTGTATAGGCAAAAAAGCAAAAGATTGGGGTCACAAAGCAAGGAGGAGAATGGGGGACAAATACATGAAAGGTCAGAGAAGTTCAAAAGTTTAAAAGAATGAAGAGGAGAGTAGAGGGGAAGGAATGGGTTTAAATAGGCGTGAATTGGGCACGCTCTACCAAAAAGTAATCATAGCCTACGCCTGCAAACGTGTCAGAGAAGTAGTTTCAGAAGATGAGGAGGCAGCAGTTGAAGCAAGACACGTTGCTAAGCCTCCGCTAGGACTCCAACGGTAGGAAATCTAAGGCTTTCTTTGGCTCTTCCAAACGTGCCTGGGCTCTTATTTCTCCTTCCTCATATTCTCAGACTGTTCCAGTCTCTTTCACCACGTCATCTTTTGGAAACCCCTCAGTGATTCTTACCTCACATACCCGCACAGTCTTCTAGCTTCTGAGGATGGACACCAACTTTCCGGATCTAGTCAGGTATTTCAATTTGAGGTAGTATATGCTACAAACAACCCTAAAGGGATTGATGCCCGGTCATCCCAAATAGACGTTGTAGACTGACAAGTCTCTCATGATATACAGGGTTATCCTCTCTGTCATTCGGTCGTCATCCTGTCCCAAAGTCATTGTAACATCTACACTGCCTGAAGCTTGTGTTGTAATTCCTCCTATGAATCCTCTAAAAGTCACGGTAAAAGGTTTAACCATTTCCTCTAGGATCTCTAGTTTCTGAAATGCCTCCAGAGAGATTACGTTCGCTCCCGGTTCACTATCGACTAGGATATTGCCCATCATTCTATCGTTGATCTCAGCCTGGATGAAGAGAGGGTCATTGTATGGGAAATAGACTCCTACACCATCATCTTTTGTGAAGTATATCGGTGGTAAGGGATCTTTTCTTTGGATCGTCCTCTCCGGTAAGTTTTCATGAACTTCGTGCACATGTCTTTTTCTTTCATTTACAAATACGGCTCCTCCTCCAAAATAAACTAGTTATGACCCCGAAATCAAAGGACTTGCTATAACATGCTTCCCTCATTCTTTCCAGCGTTGGACCGATTTTGATAGTCGTTGTTTCTTTCTTGTCTAGGGGCTTCCTGTCGTTGCTGCTTTTTCTTTTGTTCATCAATTTTGTTCAACTCTCTGGATAGTGTCACGCAGTTAGTTGTCCGGTGATTGTAATGGCCGTGGAACTCGTAGTATGCTACCGGGTTTTCTCTTGGAGCAGGCTTCCTCGGGGGTGGCAAGTATCCCTCCTTTACCGCACTCGCATACCGGCCTGGTGCGATAGTAATGACTTTCGCCCCATATGTTAGCTTGTTCCCAGTGTAGCCGGAGGACTCTCTAGCATACGGCTTGTACCATGCTCCCCAAAATTTTGAACTTGATGCTTCACCGTAACTGGCTCCACTAGATTTTCCCCTTCCTTCTGGTTTCTTCTCATTAGCATTTTTGAAACTGCTGACCAACTCTTTTGCTTTGTTCTCAGCGATCTCCGATTTTAGAAATCCATTCAACATTTCTGCCAATTCCCCATGAGTCTACGATGCTTTGGTGGCAATCTTCCAAGCCAACCTTGGGTGAGCTAAACCCTTCCCAAAGGGTTTTACTAGAATTTTTTCATCTACATCATCAACCTAAGTGACCTGTTTGTGAAATCGATCACTGTATTCCTTCATTGACTCTCATTTTCGCTGTCTCATATCTATCAGCTCAATCGTATCCTTCTTGATCTTTTTACTTGCAGCCAAGTACATTTGGAATTCCTTAGTGAGTTGTTTGAAGATTGAAATGGATTACGGCTTTCAGGAGGAGATCCAATTCAGTGCTCTCTTTGTGAGAGTTTCTAGGAACAAGTTGCAAAGTGCCTGGGAGCTGATCCCCTAGGTGTTCATCGCAAAGATGAACTTCTTGACGTGCTATGCCAGATCTTGGTTCCATCATACTTTTCCACTATCGGAGCCACAAATAACGGCGGGAGCTTAGCTTTTCTAATACTCTCGATGACAGGATAGAGCGACATATCGATGATGTCTTCTTCTTCCACGGTGATCATTGGCGATTTTTCCTTCCTGCTTCTTTCGCCACTTTTCAACGTGTCCTTTCCCTTGAGATTTTTTATTATACTTGCCATCTCATCCATCCTTTTCTGGTAATCCAAATCTCTCTTCATTATCTCTTGTTGAAATCTCTCATTGCTCTCCACAATTTTCTCATTAACATCTTGTGCAAAACCTCTCACCAGATCGCGGAGTTCCTCTTTCGAAAATGAGTTTCCTTCCACCACTTTATCTTCATATAGTCCCTCATGCCACCATATAATCGACTAAGTTTCCTCTTCTCATCCTCATATAACTCTTATAGAAAACCGTTTTCTTCATTCAAGGTCATGAAGTGGGCCAGCAATTCGTTAATCACCACCGGACTCTACTTCGTGGTAGCCTCACTTAACTTCTTAGCCAATTTCTTCAACCTCTCTGTTTCTGAGTTCTCATTCATCCTTTCATCTGTATATGCCTCTGTCACTTTTGTACCATGCTTTTCTTCTACTGTCTCTTTTGTATCAGTAAAAGAGTCATCATGATCGTCGGTACTTTTATCTTCAACAGAGGCAGCAATTGTCTCCTTTTCTTTCTTGTCTCTTCATCTTATTCCTTCCCAAACATCCTGCCCCATATTCACACCGTTTTCCTGTGCACCATCGGCCAAGTTCGCCTGGCTTTTTATCTGATTTTCTCTGTGATGTTTCTGAAGATCAATACCACTCGGTCTCTACTGATCCCGATCAAACACATTCACTGCATGCTGACCATGTCGTAATGCTATGTCTACGTAATTAATACACCCTATAGTCATCTAATATTTGCACCCTAGGTTATACTATAATAATATAACATTTTAAAAACATAAAAGCCTCAAAAACACTTAATCCCCATTTTATTTCTAACCAAATTCCGCCATAACTATGTGGCTATATTTGTATGCATGCATGCCCAAATGCATTATATTTCACGATCAACACATTAATTCCCAAGTCCATTGTACAACCAGCAAGTAAAAATAAGCACACATGCAGTATACCAATAGACACGACTGTTTGGTTTGCATGCAAAATTAATCCCAAACGTACATACACTTAATCCTAGCTAATAAACACATTAATCCCAAGCAGAGCATGTATGTTCGTGATTAACAAGTTTGGTTTGCAAAATTACCTCAGCGTGCAGAAGAATAGAGGCATAGAGCGCACGCACATGTATGTTCCTTTCGCTAGTTGGGGTTGTAAAATTAATGTAGAGAGAGAAAGCCAGGCATGTATGTTCCTGTTCATGATTTTGCAAAATTAATTACCGATCGAAGAGGGTATATGAAAAATAAGGATAGGCATATATATTTATATGTATACCTGTTCACTTGCGTGTAAAATTACCAAAAGAGAGGCGATGCATGCATGTAATTCCTTCACCAGTTTGGGTTGCAGATTAGAAGATAGAAGAAGTATCAGGAGAAAGAAGAAGAAGAGGCGCCGTGCAATGGCGGCGATGGTAGCGGCCGACGGTGGTAATTTCTCGTGGTCGATTCGATTGAGAAGAGCTAGAGAGTACTTACAGAGGTGATGGGTAGCAGAACAGTCGATTTGATTGATAGAGTTACAGTGAGCGCGAGATTTCGGGCGAAAAAGAGTTATAATTTAGAGCGTTCTTTATTGGCGAAATGTAACATAAAGAACGCTTCTTAACTGAAGCGTTCTTTATTATATCGCGCCCAAAGACATAAAAAATGCTTCACCAAGGAAGCGTTCTTTATATGTTACATATAAAGAACGCTTATCTTCAAAGCGTTATTTTTGTCTTTGAGTGCGATACAATAAAGAAAGCTTCTTAAGCAAAGCGTTTTTTAAGATGTCCGGCCTATGAAAAAAATGATTGTAAATATAACCGTTTTTAAAAGGGTGTTGTTTATTCTTTTTTTCCAGAAGTGTTCGAAAATGCTGCATTACTCACATGGGTGGGTAATGGCGGGTAACACCCGGGTTTTAATTGCGATTGGCTTTTATTTTCCTCTACGACTTGCTTATTCAATATTGTTAATGAAATACCCCAAACTAATTAAACATGGATTAAACATCTAATCACATTAATTAAGGCCTAAACATGCCTTAAAAGTCAATTGAGAACAACAGTGGTTAACACAAAGCAAGATATTGCACCCTTTGACTGTTTTGGGTAAATAAATACCCAAATGAACTTCTTAGGACCTAAAACTTTGTCCTAAGCTTATTAACACATTAAGGAACACACTACAATTGTTGGAAAACACTCCAACACAAAGAACAAGCATTTACATGCTTCAAGGTCAAGCCTATTCCTAAAGTAACATTAAACTAAGTTAAAATCAAATTAAGCATTCTTACCTTATTGCCTTGCTTCCCAGCCGACACCAGCTTCTTCAAACCTCTCTTTTGCTTCTCCAAACCGTGGCTAACACACCAAATACAGAGGAGAACAACAATTTACATAGGTAAGCTTATTAAGCCATTTTATGTTCATTTTCTTCACAATTCTTTCCTCTTCCCATGGAGCAAAGCATCAACTGTAACACCCCAACTCAATCCAAACGTGGTCTCGCAACTTAACAGCCTATATATATACACGTCACAGCGGAATTCTTTACACACCAGGACCTTGCCACGGTCTGACTACAGAATATACCGAACATTAGTACATAACAACCTTTACCAAATACATTTCCTTCTTACAATCCCCTCACATCCTATACATCTTACTAACTCAATTGCCATACGAGTGTACATGCACAACTCGTAGGCCACACTTAACCTGCATCACTTGTACCCCTTCTTACTCTCGCGACGGCCGCCTCCTGATGTTCACCTGTGTAGTAAAAACAGCCCCCAAAGGGGGGTCAGCACGAATGCTGGTACGATCCTCTCATGGCCCCCAAGCTAACGTGGCTACGACGACTAATTGTCGATAGCATGGAGGTTGATTAGATGCACAACATAATAGTAAGTGCAGTAAACAACAAACCAAATATGAACAATCAAAGTTCACACACAATGAACGACTTAGATGTGTTCCCTTAATTAGAGAGTTAATTATTTAACTCCTCAAGTTGTATTTCCTCTTATTCTCAGTCGATCCTTATCTCACCTCAATCTTAGTCTTATCTTAATCTTAGTAACAACCACCCTTTAAAAAGGAGTGGATGTAGCTTATCTTAGTCTTAAAAATACAAACCATCCTTTAAAAAGGAATGGTTGTAACTTATCTTAACCTTACCTTAATCTTAATCTTAACTTATTCTCAGTATACAAACTGTTCCTAGAGGGGAATGGTTGTATCCTAAGTCCAAACCTGGGATTTAGGTGATCCCACCGCACCATCTTAATGCCACCTACCCTGGAAGGAAGTCCAGCGTAGCTGAGCCGGCAACCGGCCCTAGGATACAAGTCCGTAGACAAGTCCTTAAGCGGAAGACGGATCTGCTATAGATACCGACCCCCTTCCCTTAGCATGCATGACCGGAGTCAGTCCCGGGTTTCCTCACTCAAGTTCCAGTTAGTAGTAGTCTCAAGACCATGTTCGTTGGTTAACCTCTTTCGGTTTATATGAACCCATATTAGGGAGCATTCCTTAGTCTCACACATTTCCTTACTAAATGTTGGTTAGTAAGTTCTCACGGTATGTTGTGTTACTTTTCAAACATCACACAACAATACAATAAACATAATATTCCGGTTGCATGCTTTATCTTGTTTAGTGAGCAAACAAAAACAAATAGCACACAAGCCGAGGGACACCTCGTTAGCACAGGTCACAAGAAGAACTGTACCGTTCACCGTTGGTCGTTCGGTTGCTTAATCTCTTCCGGGTCCAATTCCCAAGTCCTAAAACATTCATTCAGTTTTAGGTTGTTAATCACTTAACTCATCAATTCACTTACTTATCTTACTTAACTTAATTAACTTACTTAACTTACTTACCCTTAATGATCCTCACCTAACCCTCTTAAGTCTTACAACTTAATCTTACAAACTTAACCTTAAACTTTTAAGCTTACACTTAACTTAATCCTCTAGGTCTTTATACCTCTAGTAATCTTTGCCCCCTTAATGGGGTACCCTAAATACCACTAAACTCTCTTAGGGTTTCTCTTTTTTTTTTTAAGTCTTAAGGGTCGTCCGACCCACCGTCCGACCCACCAACTGGGTCGGACCATTACAGAAATTTTTCCGTCTTTTAAAACTCTCCTGTCTGACCCATGTCCGACCCAACCAACTGGGTCGGACCATTACAGAACCCTTCACTGGCGTCTAACAGAGGCCGTCCGACCCAAACTTGGGTCGGACCCCTGGGTCGGACGCCACCAGAACATGTCCAAAAATTGTTAAATCTTCACCAAACTTCTCCTAAAGCCTTCTAATGTATTCTAACACATTTAGACCTTTAAACCCTCCTTTAATCATCCTCCAAACTCATTAAAATAACCTCCAAAGATCATCCTAACCTTTTGCTCAATTCTTGCAAGAAATTCCTAACACTTGTTAACTAATTCCTTATTTCTCTAACATGTGCATTTTATCTAAAACTTCAACTAACCAAAGTGTTTCTTTCCTACCCATATAACTCCTCCTTAACATCATTGCACTCCATCTTTGCTTGTTAAACCTTCCAAGGTCATCTTGCATGTCCATGCACAATTTTCCCTTCTTTCCTTTGGTTACTCATCACTCTTAAACTCTTAAGCATACCTATACCTTTCTTTCCATTACCTTAATACCTTGACATTGTTCTTCATTTTCCCTAACCATGCAACGCCCTCCTTAGACATTTCCACTTCTTTTATGCAACTTACTCACCATTCACCTGATCATACCCTCTTATACGTTTCTAGTCATTTCCTTGACGACTTACAACATTCCCCCACCAATCTTCACTCCCATCACCTAAGTCCACTCATTACCATCTAACTAAAACCTTATTGTTCCACCACTAACATCACCACCTCTTTCACAAACTTCCCGAACTCTCATTGTTCTACACTTAGTTCATACCTAAATCATCTCAAAGCATTATACATCATTTCCTCCAGATTCTTGCACAAGTCTTAGCATTCCTCATCACATGATTTTGGTGTGTTTAATACACTCACCAATCCTCTAATTCCTCCTAGACATCTCTAGGTCATCCTAAACCTCAAGAACTCCTTAGTTCACTCATTTCCACTCAAATTCCTCATAATGACTCCTAGTAAATCCTAGGTCATATTAATTCACCACCATCACCTAAACACTTATTTTCTACTCAAATTTCGCCATAGCTCCTCTAGTATCTTATCATGCCCAAACACATTATTTTTCCTCATTCAACCATCTCACACACATCAAGTTCTTTCTCATCATATCTCATCACCCAAACCAACTCATCACAACAAACTCAATATATTGCAATAATCTTAAATTGCATAGCACTAAGGCTCTTAAATGACATGGCTCTTAGGCCCTTAAATAACTTAAACTTAAACACTGAATTTCCCACATATAAAAGCCTTCAACCTGCAAATACACCCATCAATCTCATAGTAGATATAATGCTCTTAAAATCCATCTCAAACTTATATTACTAACTCATTCCCATTGGCTCCTTAGTCACAAGTTCACAAGCTTATTTAAGTTCTTTTTCTTAGGTTACATAACCCATTACCTAATGTAAGCCCTAGGCTACATTGGTACTCATCTAAAACTCATTCCTTAAACCTTAAACCACCATTAGGTAAGTAATTTACCTTGTTTTCTCAGCTTATCTTATCTTCCTCCTTAGACCTTCTTCTTGAATGAATATCGGCCACCACTTAAACTTCCTTTGCCAATGTTCTAACCAATATTCAATGACTCACATGAGTACTAAACAATACACTAACCTCAAGGAATGAAAACCTAGGTTAGAAATGTGTTCTAAGGCATAAAAGTGGATGATTACCTTTGAAGTCTCAAAGTAGACTTGGGCATTGAATGTAATAGGACCTCCACTAGTCCTTGGTGAATAAATCAAGCTAGAACAAGGCATAAAAACAAGGCCCCATGAGTAGTAATTTTCGGCCATGTGGAAGGAAGGATGGAAACATGGTTTTTCTTACATTTTCTTACCTTAAGAGAATGGAGAAGCTAATGAGCTCTTCAAACTTGATTTTCCTCCATCAATGGAGTTTTCTCATGGCACCAAACTTGAGCTTTGAAAGATTTGAAAAGATAGAAAGATAGGTCTTGGCCTAACTAAGAGAAATCTATACTTAGTTTTTGATTTGGAGCAAAGATGAACACTTGGTGAGCAATTGAAGGTGAAGCACCCATGGATGGAGCTCTCTCGGTTTTGGAGCAAGAGAAGAGAAGAAGAAACCGTGGGAAGAAGAGAAATGAAGAGAGAAAAGGAGAAAGGTAGCTTATTAAGAGATATTTTGCTTTTATAAAGCAAATAGTAACTTTACTTATTTCCCTCTTCTTTCCTTTAATTGAATGACTCATGTGGTGACTCACCACTCTCAAAATCGGCCCCCTTGTTAAATAAGGGCATGTTTGGCCTTTATTGACCAATTAACTAAACTAAGTTGATTAAAGATTAAACTAGTCACTATTTGGCACTATTCACAAATCAGTGCACATATTTCTGAAATTTTTGATTTCCCATTGATTTAGGTTTCCTAATGTGATACTAATTAGTACAATGTTGATTAAAGAGTAATGATGGGCATTTAGCCACTCAAAACTCAATTCTAAGACAATTTCTCAAAAATGTGCTTTAAGACTTCTTAAAGCACATTTTGTTTTAACTTGTTTTCAAGCTTGGTTTTCTTTGGTAATTGGTTTAAAATGACCATTAGAATATTACTAAGGTCTTATCGATATTTGGGTACTCACCCAAGTCTCTCCAAGCTTAGAGCACATTTTTGCCCTTAAGGCATTTTCTTGTGTTTTCCTTGGTTTAAATTGTCTACCAATCTTTCTAAGGCATATTTTAGCCTTACTACATCATGATTTGATGTTTACTTAGCATACTTAGGTTTGGGGTATTTCAATCTACCCCCCTTAAAAGAACTTTGTCCCCAAAGTTCCCATGCATCTTATCTTATTAAAATACATGTCTTACCTCATTCCATAGATCATACAGATCATACTTATGTATACTAAACTCATTGAATCCTTAGGTCCACCATATGCTTATTCTTAAATTTCACACAACACGCTTACGCATGTATAGCACTCAAATTCCCTTATTCCTTTATTCCTCTTGATGATCAAAAACATTCACATAATTTCCAACGTATTCTCCCATGTCACCGGTCCGTAGACAATGGCTCATTCGTCCTCGTCACCATGGGCCAGAATACAAAACACTCTGCTCTCCCCATGTCACCGGTCCGAAGACAAAGGCTCGTGCGTCCTCGACTTCATGGGCGAGACTCAGTAAAAAGGTAATCCTTTTTACGAGGTCATGTGAGGAATAATTCCTCTAATTAAAAATACAATCAACTCCAATTTCATTTTTATCCTAAGGCCTCTATCCATAGTGTGATTTAATTGTGACCACTGGTAGGGAGTTTCAGGAATCATCCCACCCTGATGTGATCAGCATCAGCGTCGAACTATCCTTCCACTCCAATTTGTGTTCGGTTTCCCTTGATCCCTAGAAAATCAAGTTCCACCTCCCACATCATTTTCAAACATCCACATAATTCACTCATGTCCAATTTTCTATCTTTTTAGTTCTTCTAATCATAATCAATACATCTCCAAAGTGTGGACTCAGTCCATCAAACATTCCCGATTCATCTCTTAGTAATTACCTCAAGACTTAAATTCCTACTAAGTTCTATATCAGTCTCATACCAACTTCCGCCGTCTCATATCACATAGCATTACTATTTCCTTCCTCATACTCATATCAAATAAAATCTCATAGTGTTATCTTATTCTTATCTCACACATAGTCTCATATCGACTCATACCTCATATATATTCCTTATTTCTTAAATCTCCTTATTCCTCTTCCTTAATTCTCTTAACTTGTACTCACACCGGAGTTAACAAGATAAGTACTTAATATGTATGGTATTCACATCTTCCGTGTGCAATAACCATGATTTATCTCAAAATGTTTATGTAAAACATATTCTCAAATCATTTTGTGCTATGCACACCGTAGTTTATGTACTCAGTACACAAACATACGCTGAGCGGTTTTCGCTCTACCCCCCTTAAAATGGATTACGCCCACGTAATCAGCATTATATCATCCTTGAACATAAGTTCAAGATGTCTAATTCTCACCAAGTATTCTAGCTTTCATGTCACCTATCTTACTTATAATTCGATCAGAAATTGCTACTTAGTCTCTATCGAGGATTCTTAACGGTACTTATACCGTTTCCTTAACTTAGTTTGGTCTAATCTCAAAGGTAGTGATCTGCTAGCTTCCGCTGCACACTCTGATGGTCTTAGGCTTAACTGTCTCGCTTATCCTTTTACAGTATTGTATATTTCTCCTGCGTGCTTATGGTTTAGCACTAAAGGTCCCTCAATGGTCACGTGTTATCTTTATATATACACGGCCTTGATGAGTTGTAGCTCGTCTATCCAACTCCCTGAGATCTAATGTTTGTATCTTAGTGTTCTCGAATGTCTAAATCGTTCTCTCCCACTGACCTTTGGTCTGAGGATGATTCCTAATCTGAAACTACTGTTTAGTGCTTATTGCACTTTACAGTTTATCTTACACTTAAGACATGTCCATGTCTACTTAACAATCCGTGTTCTTCGCATTCATAGTCCTTAATTATTTGTTCTCTAATTTCCTTGTGTTGTTGGTTCAACTGAATTCTTCTCTTCGATTGTTTGTGGTAATGGCTGCTCTTGTCTGATCTTGTGTCGTTGTCCGTGGTACGGAGTCGACTACCTCCCGTGTTCCTTACACCACTCGTCTACATGCATGGGGTACCTTACTGGTACATTACTACTTACCCAACTAACTCATAAATGAGCGTGTCAGGCCTGCAAGCCCCTGTGGGGTGCAGTCGTCCCACGTCTCGTTTTAGTAAACTCATAGTGTTCGTCACACGTTTAGCTATTGCTAATTATGAAGTATTCTGTTGTCGATCTCCTCTTTCATCGTTCCATAATAACATTTATTGTTCTTCTTGAAGTTAATCAAGGGAAATCCATTATTGTGTTCTTGGGTATGGTATGCTCTGGCTCCTTTCTGTATTCCGTATTGATTCGGTCTCTTAATATCTGAGGTCTCTTTCCGTAGAGCCTCTTATTTTCTTCCTCATATTTGTTTAACTAGGAATGCACTTCCAGGTCCTTAAGGAATGGGTAGTGTGCTTCCTGTGAAATCTTACCTAACCAGGTCCAGACTACTGGCATCAATGCACAGTTCGTCTACCATCTTATTTCCTTACTTATGCTGGTCTTAACTCATAATCTAATTGCCTCAGTGTCAACATTTGACGGCTCATACCTAACGGTCGCTTTTACCGCGCACCATGACTTAATCCACTTATATAAATATTGTACTCACGACCACTACTACCGTGGTAGTTGGCCTTTACTCTGTTGCCCATTGATGGTGCAACTCCTTACTCATTTATCCTAACATCTTATCTCATATTCAATTCCTTCCTGGTGCAAACACGCTAGGGTTTCTTTAATTCCGGTATTTGGCGGTTGTCGTACCATGTTGTAAAATAGTTGACTCTTAATATGAAGATGTTCTGCTCCAATCTCAGATTCGTAAGTAGGCTAATTCCTCTCGCATTCTTTTATCCGTATGATGCTGCTTACCATGTAATTTAACCGGTTCCTGAAGAAGTCATTCACTGAATCACAAGCTCTTCTGAGCATTGGTCACTTGACGTGTCATAATGTGCAATCTCAATGTTTATCTCTGACCATTACTAATTCTTACATCCTGGGTGTTGGATATGGGGTCTATCTATGTAACCTTCCTTATTACTCAAGTGTATCTGGTATGTTCTAAGGTAATCTCAAGGTTCATAGTTTCCATTTTCTAAATAAAGTGTATTTCATCTCTAATAAGTGAAAGCCCTTTTTGAGGGGTTTATTCCCACTCTTGGCCTCACAACAAGGAGAGGTATCCCCACCCTAAAGGCATGGTTCGTTCTCCGCCCCTGTCCTTAGCATTATCTCAATATTCTCATTGGTACCTTTTCTTGGTAATATTTTCCCCAATCTAAGTTATAGGTTTGTAACCGTTCATATCTACGAATTGTAGTTCCTCATGGCTTGAATAAGCTCTCTTACAACTTACTGCGCTCGGGCTCTGATGTGGTTAACATCCTTGGCTCGTAGGCTCTTCGTGCATAACGCCTCAGTCCATTACTTGCACTCTTATTTATCTGTAGGTTATCCTCATAAACTTCTGGTCCTTTGAACACTATCCATCGTTAGGTTACATATAAATGTAGTATTGGGTTTCATGGTAAGTCGCTGCATCCTGCTTCCTGCTATGGAAGTTTATTCAGGTGATCTGGGGTTACTTAGTGTCTCTGACAATACTGTCGTTTTATTAGACTCATGTCTTTTAGCAGTCAAGGATAAGTTCGTATTAGGCGTTTGCCTTACGGTGTCCAAGTCGGATATCATCCTGTCATCTTATGCTTCCATCTCAACGCTTCGTTCAACTTCCGTTGACTACGCACCCGTTGATGATTGTTCACACTTGGGTGTTAATGAGTTAGACGAACAGTATTAGCTGTCATTCATCAGTTACTTGGCTCGACTATACCCGCTCTATGTGGGTAGTCCTCTGAGCTTCCCTTTGTCGGGATTGTATATCTTTAATCCTTATTAGATTACTGCTTAAGTTTATTCCTTTCGTCCCTGTTTCTGGGGTTCATCAACATCTTCATTGAAGAATGCTCATTACCGGTATTCTTAGTGATCAAACTGGGAGTTTCATCCCATCCCTGTTGGAAGTCGTTCTGTCGACTGCCTTTATTGTATCTCTTGATACATTCCATGTATGTTGTTACTTACGTAATGTATTTGCTCGGATCATTGAGCGATCTCTTAGTTTCCTCTTTGAGATCCGGGTTGGGGTTCTTACCGCACTGTCGGTTGTTGTTGTCGTAGTACGTTGTACTGTTGCTAACATTCATATGGTCTAATATTATGTCCAAGTTCCGCTCCCGGCTGACTGGTGTGTCACATCATCTCATTATGGTCAGGCCGTCGGGCCTTTCCAAGGTCTTATTTTTCCATTCCTATGGATTTACAATCCGGTATTAATATGTGCTACAACTGTAGTTCTCTTATCTTGCCATGATGGCTTCCCGTGTAGCTTATCTGTGGTAGCACTTGCTATGGCAAGTGCGCCATGCAGGATGGGTTATTGGTACAAGGTACAGTGGTAGTGATACTTCCTTCTAATTTCCATGTAATTGGTAGTCCTCGGGACTCCTTCGATAATCTCTTATTTTGGATAACTGACCATCCAGCAGTTTCCTTGTTGTTTTGACCGTACTGTCACTTATCCGGTCGCTCCTCTTTCTGAGGGAACCCTTTATTATTTCCTTACGTCTTAATCCTCCATCCCGTTTCCACATATTTTGCCGTGGTTACTAAGTAATGATTCTCCTTTAGGCACTACATCGTAGTCCTATTCCGGTATACAATTACATGTGTTTCTACCGTCGTCCGCGTTATGTTGGCCAGGTTTTGTAATCTTCCTCATTGTATGGGGTTTGGAGTTCCCGTTTCTAACTGGACTTTCCAATAACCTTATCCCTTAAGCTTTGTATTATCCCATTGCTATGCTCATTCGGACCACTGTCCGGTACTCATGTCTCTCATCATTTCCTTATCCATTGCACTCGTAGTGCTTTCCTTATCATTGGTATTGCGGGTTATTTCGACTGCGTAGCATGTCGACCCATGTTGCCGGTAATTACCGTTCCCTTATTGATAGAAGTCCATAGGTAGCGCCTGTTTCTCTGCTGCGCTCCATTAAAACCTCCAAGTTCTCCATAACTGTTGTGCAACAAGATGTTTCTCGTATTGCTCACTGTTAGCTAACTGCCAGATCGGGTTTCCCCGAGTAAGAGAAGGCTTTCTTCTCTCTGGCGTTTGTTCCACATGTTCAGGGTTAGGGACGTGGAGGGCGGGCCTAGGTACTATGGATATCCGGTAAACACCGGGAAGTCCTGACTAACGCACCTCTCACTCTATCTCTCAACCCTTAACCCATAACTCAATCTCAACCTCAGTATTCATCTAAGTTCTATTTCTTGTCTTCAGAGCGTAACTACGCTCTGATACCACTTTTTGTAACACCCCAACTCAATCCAAACGTGGTCTCGCAACTTAACAGCATATATATATCACGCCACACGGAATTCTTTACACACCAGGACCTTGCCACGGTCTGACTACAGAATATACCGAACATTAGTACATAACAACCTTTACCAAATACATTTCCTTCTTACAATCCCCTCACATCCTATACATCTTACTAACTCAATTGCCATACGAGTGTACATGCACAACTCGTAGGCCACACTTAACCTGCAGCACTTGCAGCACTTGTACCCCTTCTTACTCTCGCGACGGCCGCCTCCTGATGTTCACCTGTATAGTGAAAACAGCCCCCAAAGGGGGTCAGCACGAATGCTGGTACGATCCTCTCATGGCCCCCAAGCTAACATGGCTACGACGACTAATTGTCGATAGCATGGAGGTTGATTAGATGCACAACATAATAGTAAGTGCAGTAAACAACAAACCAAATATGAACAATCAAAGTTCACACACAATGAACGACTTAGATGCGTTCCCTTAATTAGAGAGTTAATTATTTAACTCCTCAAGTTGTATTTCCTCTTATTCTCAGTCCATCCTTATCTCACCTCAATCTTAGTCTTATCTTAATCTTAGTAACAACCACCCTTTAAAAAGGAGTGGATGTAGCTTATCTTAGTCTTAAAAATACAAACCATCCTTTAAAAAGGAATGGTTGTAACTTATCTTAACCTTACCTAATCTTAATCTTAACTTATTCTCAGTATACAAACCGTTCCTGGAGGGGAATGGTTGTATCCTAAGTCCAAACCTGGGATTTAGGTGATCCCACCACACCATCTTAATGCCACCTACCCTGGACGGAAGTCCAGCGTAGCTGAGCCGGCAACCGGCCCTAGGCTACAAGTCCGTAGACAAGTCCTTAAGCGGAAGACGATCTGCTATAGATACCGACCCCCTTCCCTTAGCATGCATGACCTGAGTCAGTCCCGGGTTTCCTCACTCAAGTTCCAGTTAGTAGTAGTCTCAAGACCATGTTCGTTGGTTAACCTCTTTCGGTTTATATGAACCCATATTAGGGAGCGTTCCTTAGTCTCACACATTTCTTACTAAACGTTGGTTAGTAAGTTCTCACGGTATGTTGTGTTAGTTTTCAAACATCACACAACAGTACAATAAACATAATATTCCGGTTGCATGCTTTATCTTGTTTAGTGAGCACACAAAAACAAATAGCACACAAGCCGAGGGACACCTCGTTAGCAAGCAGGTCACAAGAAGAACTGTACCGTTCACCGTTGGTCGTTCGGTTGCTTAATCTCTTCCGGAGTCCAATTCCCAAGTCCTAAAACATTCATTCAGTTTTAGGTTGTTAATCACTTAACTCAATTCAACTTACTTATCTTACTTAACTTAATTTACTTACTTAACTTACTTAACCCTTAATGATCCCCACCTAACACCTCTTAAGTCTTACAACTTAATCTTACAAACTTAACCTTAAACTTTTAAGCTTACACTTAACTTAATCCCCTAGGTCTTTATACCTCTAGTAATCTTTGCCCCCTCAATGGGGTACCCTAAATACCACTAAACTCTCTTAGGGTTTCTTTTTTTTTTTAAGTCTTAAGGGTCGTCCGACCCACCGTCCGACCCACCAACTGGGTCGGACCATTCCAGAGACTCTCGGGTTTGAAAAACTCCTCTAGTCCGACCCACGTCCGACCCAACCAACTGGGTCGGACCATTACAGAAATTTTTCCGTCTTTTAAAACTCTCGTGTCCGACCCATGTCCGACCCAACCAACTGGGTCGGACCATTACAGAACCCTTCACTGGCGTCTAACAGAGGCCGTCCGACCCAAACTTGGGTCGGACCCCTAGGTCGGACGCCACCAGAACATGTCCAAAAATTGTTAAATCTTCACCAAACTTCTCCTAAAGCCTTCTAATGTATTCTAACATCGTTTAGACCTTTAAACCCTCCTTTAATCATCCTCCAAACTCATTAAAATAACCTCCAAAGATCATCCTAACCTTTTGCTCAATTCTTGCAAGAAATTCCTAACACTTGTTAACTAATTCCTTATTTCTCTAACATGTGCATTTTATCTAAAACTTCAACTAACCAAAGTGTTTCTTTCCTACCCATATATCTCCTCCTTAACATCATTGCACTCCATCTTTGCTTGTTAAACCTTCCAAGGTCATCTTGCATGCCCATGCACAATTTTCTCTTCTTTCCTTTGGTTTCTCATCACTCTTAAACTCTTAAGCATACCTATACCTTTCTTTCCATTA
Organism: Limonium bicolor; assembly: GCA_023374045.1. NCBI lineage: Eukaryota > Viridiplantae > Streptophyta > Magnoliopsida > Caryophyllales > Plumbaginaceae > Limonium > Limonium bicolor. Next base: position 179,261,525 of record CM041782.1, on the reverse strand, counting down.
CCTTAATACCTTGACATTGTTCTTCATTTTCCATAACCATGCAACGCCCTCCTTAGACATTTCCACTTCTTTTATGCAACTTACTCACCATTCACCTGATCATACCCTCTTATACGTTTCTAGTCATTTCCTTGACGACTTACAACATTCCCCCACCAATCTTCACTCCCATCACCTAAGTCCACTCATTACCATCTAACTAAAACCTTATTGTTCCACCACTAACATCACCACCACTTTCACAACTTCCCGAACTCTCATTGTTCTACACTTAGTTCATACCTAAATCATCTCAAAGCATTATACAATCATTTCCTCCAGATTCTTGCACAAGTCTTAGCATTCCTCATCACATGATTTTGGTGTGTTTAATACACTCACCAATCCTCTAATTCCTCCTAGACATCTCTAGGTCATCCTAAACCTCAAGAACTCCTTAGTTCACTCATTTCCACTCAAATTCCTCATAATGACTCCTAGTAAATCCTAGGTCATATTAATTCACCACCATCACCTAAACACTTATTTTCTACTCAAATTTCGCCATAGCTCCTCTAGTATCTTATCATGCCCAAACACATTATTTTTCCTCATTCAACCATCTCACACACATCAAGTTCTTTCTCATCATATCTCATCACCCAAACCAACTCATCACAACAAACTCAATATATTGCAATAATCTTAAATTGCATAGCACTAAGGCTCTTAAATGACATGGCTCTTAGGCCCTTAAATAACTTAAACTTAAACACTGAATTTCCCACATATAAAAGCCTTCAACCTGCAAATACACCCATCAATCTCATAGTAGATATAATGCTCTTAAAATCCATCTCAAACTTATATTACTAACTCATTCCCATTGGCTCCTTAGTCACAAGTTCACAAGCTTATTTAAGTTCTTTTTCTTAGGTTACATAACCCATTACCTAATGTAAGCCCTAGGCTACATTGGTACTCATCTAAAACTCATTCCTTAAACCTTAAACCACCATTAGGTAAGTAATTTACCTTGTTTTCTCAGCTTATCTTATCTTCCTCCTTAGACCTTCTTCTTGAATGAATATCGGCCACCACTTAAACTTCCTTTGCCAATGTTCTAACCAATATTCAATGACTCACATGAGTACTAAACAATACACTAACCTCAAGGAATGAAAACCTAGGTTAGAAATGTGTTCTAAGGCATAAAAGTGGATGATTACCTTTGAAGTCTCAAAGTAGACTTGGGCATTGAATGTAATAGGACCTCCACTAGTCCTTGGTGAATAAATCAAGCTAGAACAAGGCATAAAAACAAGGCCCCATGAGTAGTAATTTTCGGCCATGTGGAAGGAAGGATGGAAACATGGTTTTTCTTACATTTTCTTTACCTTAAGAGAATGGAGAAGCTAATGAGCTCTTCAAACTTGATTTTCCTCCATCAATGGAGTTTTCTCATGGCACCAAACTTGAGCTTTGAAAGATTTGAAAAGATAGAAAGATAGGTCTTGGCCTAACTAAGAGAAATCTATACTTAGTTTTTGATTTGGAGCAAAGATGAACACTTGGTGAGCAATTGAAGGTGAAGCACCCATGGATGGAGCTCTCTCGGTTTTGGAGCAAGAGAAGAGAAGAAGAAACCGTGGGAAGAAGAGAAATGAAGAGAGAAAAGGAGAAAGGTAGCTTATTAAGAGATATTTTGCTTTTATAAAGCAAATAGTAACTTTACTTATTTCCCTCTTCTTTCCTTTAATTGAATGACTCATGTGGTGACTCACCACTCTCAAAATCGGCCCCCTTGTTAAATAAGGGCATGTTTGGCCTTTATTGACCAATTAACTAAACTAAGTTGATTAAAGATTAAACTAGTCACTATTTGGCACTATTCACAAATCAGTGCACATATTTCTGAAATTTTTGATTTCCCATTGATTTAGGTTTCCTAATGTGATACTAATTAGTACACATGTTGATTAAAGAGTAATGATGGGCATTTAGCCACTCAAAACTCAATTCTAAGACAATTTCTCAAAAATGTGCTTTAAGACTTCTTAAAGCACATTTTGTATTTTAACTTGTTTTCAAGCTTGGTTTTCTTTGGTAATTGGTTTAAAATGACCATTAGAATATTACTAAGGTCTTATCATGATATTTGGGTACTCACCCAAGTCTCTCCAAGCTTAGAGCACATTTTTGCCCTAATTGCCCTTAAGGCATTTTCTTGTGTTTTCCTTGGTTTAAATTGTCTACCAATCTTTCTAAGGCATATTTTAGCCTTACTACATCATGATTTGATGTTTACTTAGCATACTTAGGTTTGGGGTATTTCAATCTACCCCCCTTAAAAGAACTTTGGCCCCAAAGTTCCCATGCATCTTATCTTATTAAAATACATGTCTTACCTCATTCCATAGATCATACAGATCATACTTATGTATACTCAAACTCATTGAATCCTTAGGTCCACCATATGCTTATTCTTAAATTTCACACAACAGCTTACGCATGTATAGCACTCAAAATTCCCTTTATTCCTCTTGATGATCAAAAACATTCACATAATTTCCAACGTATTCTCCCATGTCACCGGTCCGTAGACAATGGCTCATTCGTCCTCGTCACCATGGGCCAGAATACAAAACACTCTGCTCTCCCCATGTCACCGGTCCGAAGACAAAGGCTCGTGCGTCCTCGACTTCATGGGCGAGACTCAGTAAAAAGGTAATCCTTTTTACGAGGTCATGTGAGGAATAATTCCTCTAATTAAAATACAATCAACTCCAATCTCATTTTTATCCTAAGGCCTCTATCCATAGTGTGATTTAATTGTGACCACTAGTAGGGAGTTTCATGAATCATCCCACCCTGATGTGATCAGCATTAGCGTCGAACTATCCTTCCACTCCAATTTGTGTTCGGTTTCCCTTGATCCCTAGAAAATCAAGTTCCACCTCCCACATCATTTTTAAACATCCACATAATTCACTCATGTCCAATTTTCTATCTTTTTAGTTCTTCTAATCATAATCAATACATCTCCAAAGTGTGGACTCAGTCCATCAAACATTCCCGATTCATCTCTTAGTAATTACCTCAAGACTTAAATTCCCACTAAGTTCTATATCAGTCTCATACCAACTTCCGCCGTCTCATACCACATAGCATTACTATTTCCTTCCTCATACTCATATCAAATAATATCTCATAGTGTTATCTTATTTTATCTCACACATAGTCTCATATCGACTCATACCTCATATATATTCCTTATTTCTTAAATCTCCTTATTCCTCTTCCTTAATTCTCTTAACTTGTACTCACACCGGAGTTAACAAGATAAGTACTTAATATGTATGGTATTCACATCTTCCGTGTGCAATAACCATGATTTATCTCAAAATGTTTATGTAAAATATATTCTCAAATCATTTTGTGTTATGCACACCGTAGTTTATGTACTCAGTACACAAACATACGTTGAGCGGTTTTCGCTCTACCCCCCTTAAAATGGATTACGCCCACGTAATCAGCATTATATCATCCTTGAACATAAGTTCAAGATGTCTAATTCTCACCAAGCATTCTAGCTTTCATGTCATCTATCTCACTTATAATTCGATCAGAGGGTCATAGCTATGCTAATGACTTAGTCTCTGAATCGAGGATTCTTAATGGTACTTATACCATTTTCTTAACTTAGTTTGGTATAATCTCAAAGGTAGTGATCTGCTAGCTTCAGCTGCACAACTCTGATGGTCTTAGGCTTAACTGTCTCGCTTATCCTTTTACAGTATTGTATATCTTTCTCCTGCGTGCTTATGGTTTAGCACTAAAGGTCCCTCAATGGTCACGTGTTATCTTTATATATACACGGCCTTGATGAGTTGTAGCTCGTCTATCCAACCTCCCTGAAGATCTAATGTTTGTATTCTTAATGGTTCCTCGAATGTCTAAATTGTTCTCTCCCACTGACCTTTGGTCTGAGGATGAACCTTAATCTGAAACTACTGTTTAGTGCTTATTGCACTTTACAGTCTTATCCTTAACACTTTAAGACATGTCCAATGTCCGTACTTAACAATCCGTGTTCTTCGCATTTCATAGTCCTTAATTATTTGTTCTCTAATTTCTTTGTGTTGTTGGTTCAACTGAATTCTTCTCTTCGATTGTTTGTGGTAATGGCTGCTCTTGTCTGATCTTGTTCGTTGTCCGTGGTACGGAGTCGACTACCTCCCGTGTTCCTTACACCACTCGTCTACATGCATGGGGTACCTTACTGGTACATTACTACTTATCCAACTAACTCATAAATGAGCGTGTCAGGCCTGCAAGCCCCTGTGGGTGCAGTCGTCCCACGTCTCGTTTTAGTAAACTCATAGTGTTCGTCACACGTTTAGCTTGCTAATTATGAAGTATTCTGTTGTGATCTCCTCTTCATCGTTCCATAATAACATTTATTGTTCTTCTTGAAGTTAATCAAGGGAAATCCATTATTGTGTTCTTGGGTATAGTATGCTCTGGCTCCTTTCTGTATTCTGTATTGATTCGGTCTTTAATATCTGAGGTCTCTTTCCGTAGAGCCTCTTATTTTCTTCCTCATATTTGTTTAACTAGGAATGCACTTCCAGGTCCTTAAGGAATGGGTAGTGTGCTTCTGTGAAATCTTACCTAACCAGGTCCAGACTACTGCATCAATGCACAGTTCGTCTACCATCTTATTTCCTTACTTATGCTGGTCTTACTCATACATCTATTGCCTCAGTGTCACATTTGACGGCTCATACCTAACGGTTGCTTTTACCGCGCACCATGACTTAATCCACTTATATAAATATTGTACTCACGACCACTACTACCGTGGTAGTTGCCTTTACTCTGTTGCCATTGATGGTGCAACTCCTTACTCATTTATCCTAACATCTTATATTATATTCAATTCCTTCCTGGTGCAAACACGCTAGGGTTTCTTAATTCCGGTATTTGGCGGTTGTCGTACCATGTTGTAAATAGTTGACTCTTAATATGAAGATGTTCTGCTCCAATCTCAGATTCGTAAGTAGGCTAATTCCTCTCGCATTCTTTTATCCGTATGATGCTGCTTACCATGTTATTTAACCGTTCCTGAAGAAGTCATTCACTGATCACAAGCTCTTCTGAGCATTGGTCACTTGACGTGTCATAATGTGCAATCTCAAATTTGATCTCTACCATTACTAATTCTTACATCCTGGGTGTTGGATATGGGGTCTATCTATCTGTGTAACCTTCCTTATTACTCAAGTGTATCTGGTATGTTCTAAGGTAATCTCAAGGTTCATAGTTTCCATTTTCTAAATAAAGTGTATTTCATCTCTAATAAGTGAAAGCCCTTTTTGAGGGGTTTATTCCCACTCTTGGCCTCATAACAAGGAGAGTATCCCCACCCTAAAGGCAGGTTCGTTCTCGTCCCTGTCCTTAGCATTATCTCAATATTCTCATTGGTACCTTTTCTTAATATTTTCCCCAATCTAAGTTATAGGTTTGTAACCGTTCATATCTACGAATTGTAGTTCCTCATGGCTTGAATAAGCTCTCTTACAACTTACTGCGCCGGGGCTCTGATGTGGTTAACATCCTTGGCTCGTAGGCTCTTCGTGCATAACGCCTCAGTCCATTACTTGCACTCTTATTTATCTGTAGGTTATCCTCATAAACTTCTGGTCCTTTGAACACTATCCATCGTTAGGTTACATAAATGTAGTATTGGGTTTCATGGTAAGTCGCTGCATCCTGCTTCCTGCTATGGAAGTTTATTCAGGTGATCTGGGTTACTTAGTGTCTCGACATATACTGTCGTTTTATTAGACTCATCTTTTAGCATCAAGGTAAGTTCGTATTAGGCGTTTGCCTTACGGTGTCCAAGTCGGATATCATCCTGTCATCTTATGCTTCCATCTCAACGCTTCGTTCAACTTCCGTTGACTACGCACCCGTTGATGATTGTTCACTTGGGTGTTAATGAGTTAGACGAACATATTAGCTGTCATTCATCAGTTTTGGCTCGACTATACCCGCTCTGTGGGTAGTCCTCTGAGCTTCCCTTTGTCGGGATTGTATATCTTTAATCCTTATTAGATTACTGCTTAAGTTTATTCCTTTCGTCCCTGTTTCTGGGGTTCATCAACATCTTCATTGAAGAATGCTCATTACCGGTATTCTTAGTGATCAAACTGGGAGTTTCATCCATCCCTGTTGGAAGTCGTTGTCGACTGCCTTTATTGTATCTCTTGATACATCCATGTATGTTGTTACTTACGTATGTATTTGCTCGATCATTGAGCGATCTCTTAGTTTCCTCTTTGAGATCCGGGTTGGGGTTCTTACCGCACTATCGGTTGTTGTTGTCGTAGTACGTTGTACTGTTGCTAACATTCATATGGTCTAATATTATGTCCAAGTTCCGCTCCCGGCTGACTGGTGTGTCACATCATCTCATTATGGTCAGGCCGTCGGGCCTTTCCAAGGTCTTATTTTTCCATTCCTATGGATTTACAATCCGGTATTAATATGTGCTACAACTGTAGCATTCTCTATCTTGCCATGATGGCTTCCCGTGTAGCTTACTGTGGTAGCACTTGCTATGGCAAGTGCGCCATGCAGGATGGGTTATTGGTACAAGGTACAGTGGTAGTGATACTTCCTTCTAATTTCCATGTAATTGGTAGTCCTCGGGACTCCTTCGATAATCTCTTATTTTGGATAACTGACCATCCAGCAGTTTCCTTGTTGTTTTGACCGTACTGTCACTTATCCGGTCGCTCCTCTTTCTGAGGGAACCCTTATTTTTCCTTACGTCTTAATCCTCCTCCCGTTTCCCATATTTTGCCGTGGTTACTAAGTAATGATTCTCCTTTAGGCACTACATTAGTCTATTCCGGTATACAATTACATGTGTTTCTACCGTCGTCCGCGTTATGTTGGCCAGGTTTTGTAATCTTCCTCATTGTATGGGGTTTGGAGTTCCCGTTTCTAACTGGACTTTCCAATAACCTTATCCCTTAAGCTTTGTATTATCCCATTGCTATGCTCATTCGGACCACTGTCCGGTACTCATGTCTCTCATCATTTCCTTATCCATTGCACTCGTAGTGCTTTCCTTATCATTGGTATTGCGGGTTATTTCGACTGCGTAGCATGTCGACCCATGTTGCCGGTAATTACCGTTCCCTTATTGATAGAAGTCCATAGGTAGCGCCTGTTTCTCTGCTGCGCTCCATTAAAACCTCCAAGTTCTCCATAACTGTTGTGCAACAAGATGTTTCTCGTATTGCTCACTGTTAGCTAACTGCCAGATCGGGTTTCCCCGAGTAAGAGAAGGCTTTCTTCTCTCTGGCGTTTGTTCCACATGTTCAGGGTTAGGGACGTGGAGGGCGGGCCTAGGTACTATGGATATCCGGTAAACACCGGGAAGTCCTGACTAACGCACCTCTCACTCTATCTCTCAACCCTTAACCCATAACTCAATCTCAACCTCAGTATTCATCTAAGTTCGGTATTTCTTGTCTTCAGAGCGTAACTACGCTCTGATACCACTTTTTGTAACACCCCAACTCAATCCAAACGTGGTCTCGCAACTTAACAGCATATATATATACACGCCACAGCGGAATTCTTTACACACCAGGACCTTGCCACGGTCTGACTACAGAATATACCGAACATTAGTACATAACAACCTTTACCAAATACATTTCCTTCTTACAATCCCCTCACATCCTATACATCTTACTAACTCAATTGCCATACGAGTGTACATGCACAACTCGTAGGCCACACTTAACCTGCAGCACTTGTACCCCTTCTTACTCTCGCGACGGCCGCCTCCTGATGTTCACCTGTATAGTGAAAACAGCCCCCAAAGGGGGTCAGCACGAATGCTGGTACGATCCTCTCATGGCCCCCAAGCTAACATGGCTACGACGACTAATTGTCGATAGCATGGAGGTTGATTAGATGCACAACATAATAGTAAGTGCAGTAAACAACAAACCAAATATGAACAATCAAAGTTCACACACAATGAACGACTTAGATGCGTTCCCTTAATTAGAGAGTTAATTATTTAACTCCTCAAGTTGTATTTCCTCTTATTCTCAGTCCATCCTTATCTCACCTCAATCTTAGTCTTATCTTAATCTTAGTAACAACCACCCTTTAAAAAGGAGTGGATGTAGCTTATCTTAGTCTTAAAAATACAAACCATCCTTTAAAAAGGAATGGTTGTAACTTATCTTAACCTTACCATAATCTTAATCTTAACTTATTCTCAGTATACAAACCGTTCCTGGAGGGGAATGGTTGTATCCTAAGTCCAAACCTGGGATTTAGGTGATCCCACCACACCATCTTAATGCCACCTACCCTGGACGGAAGTCCAGCGTAGCTGAGCCGGCAACCGGCCCTAGGCTACAAGTCCGTAGACAAGTCCTTAAGCGGAAGACGGATCTGCTATAGATACTGACCCCCTTCCCTTAGCATGCATGACCTGAGTCAGTCCCGGGTTTCCTCACTCAAGTTCCAATTAGTAGTAGTCTCAAGACATGTTCGTTGGTTAACCTCTTTCGGTTTATATGAACCCATATTAGGGAGCGTTCCTTAGTCTCACACATTTCTTACTAAACGTTGGTTAGTAAGTTCTCACGGTATGTTGTGTTAGTTTTCAAACATCACACAACAATACAATAAACATAATATTCCGGTTGCATGCTTTATCTTGTTTAGTGAGCACACAAAAACAAATAGCACACAAGCCGAGGGACACCTCGTTAGCAAGCAGGTCACAAGAAGAACTGTACCGTTCACCGTTGGTCGTTCGGTTGCTTAATCTCTTCCGGAGTCCAATTCCCAAGTCCTAAAACATTCATTCAGTTTTAGGTTGTTAATCACTTAACTCAATTCAACTTACTTATCTTACTTAACTTAATTAACTTACTTAACTTACTTAACCCTTAATGATCCCCACCTAACACCTCTTAAGTCTTACAACTTAATCTTACAAACTTAAGCTTACACTTAACTTAATCCCCTAGGTCTTTACCTCTAGTAATCTTTGCCCCCTCAATGGGGTACCCTAAATACCACTAAACTCTCTTAGGGTTTCTCTTTTTTTTTAAGTCTTAAGGGTCGTGACCGACCCACCACCCACCACTGGGTCGGACCATTCCAGAGACTCTCGGGTTTGAAAAACTCCTCTAGTCCGACCCACGTCCGACCCAACCAACTGGGTCGGACCATTACAGAAATTTTTCCGTCTTTTAAAACTCTCGTGTCCGACCCATGTCCGACCCAACCAACTGGGTCGGACCATTACAGAACCCTTCACTGGCGTCTAACAGAGGCCGTCCGACCCAAACTTGGGTCGGACCCCTGGTCGGACGCCACCAGAACATGTCCAAAAATTGTTAAATCTTCACCAAACTTCTCCTAAAGCCTTCTAATGTATTCTAACATCGTTTAGACCTTTAAACCCTCCTTTAATCATCCTCCAAACTCATTAAAATAACCTCCAAAGATCATCCTAACCTTTTGCTCAATTCTTGCAAGAAATTCCTAACACTTGTTAACTAATTCCTTATTTCTCTAACATGTGCATTTTATCTAAAACTTCAACTAACCAAGTGTTTCTTTCCTACCCATATAACTCCTCCTTAACATCATTGCACTCCATCTTTGCTTGTTAAACCTTCCAAGGTCATCTTGCATGCCATGCACAATTTTCCCTTCTTTCCTTTGGTTACTCATCACTCTTAAACTCTTAAGCATACCTATACCTTTCTTTCCATTACCTTAATACCTTGACATTGTTCTTCATTTTCCATAACCATGCAACGCCCTCCTTAGACATTTCCACTTCTTTTATGCAACTTACTCACCATTCACCTGATCATACCCTCTTATACGTTTCTAGTCATTTCCTTGACGACTTACAACATTCCCCCACCAATCTTCACTCCCATCACCTAAGTCCACTCATTACCATCTAACTAAAACCTTATTGTTCCACCACTAACATCACCACCACTTTCACAAACTTCCCGAACTCTCATTGTTCTACACTTAGTTCATACCTAAATCATCTCAAAGCATTATACATCATTTCCTCCAGATTCTTGCACAAGTCTTAGCATTCCTCATCACATGATTTTGGTGTGTTTAATACACTCACCAATCCTCTAATTCCTCCTAGACATCTCTAGGTCATCCTAAACCTCAAGACTCCTTAGTTCACTCATTTCCACTCAAATTCCTCATAATGACTCCTAGTAAATCCTAGGTCATATTAATTCACCACCATCACCTAAACACTTATTTTCTACTCAAATTTCGCCATAGCTCCTCTAGTATCTTATTATGCCCAAACACATTATTTTTCCTCATTCAACCATCTCACACACATCAAGTTCTTTCTCATCATATCTCATCACCCAAACCAACTCATCACAACAAACTCAATATATTGCAATAATCTTAAATTGCATAGCACTAAGGCTCTTAAATGACATGGCTCTTAGGCCCTTAAATAACTTAAACTTAAACACTGAATTTCCCACATATAAAAGCCTTCAACCTGCAAATACACCCATCAATCTCATAGTAGATATAATGCTCTTAAAATCCATCTCAAACTTATATTACTAACTCATTCCCATTGGCTCCTTAGTCACAAGTTCACAAGCTTATTTAAGTTCTTTTCTTATGTCATAACCCATTACCTAATGTAAGCCCTAGGCTACATTGGTACTCATCTAAAACTCATTCCTTAAACCTTAAACCACCATTAGGTAAGTAATTTACCTTGTTTTCTCAGCTTATCTTATCTTCCTCCTTAGACCTTCTTCTTGAATGAATATCGGCCACCACTTAAACTTCCTTTGCCAATGTTCTAACCAATATTCAATGACTCACATGAGTACTAAACAATACACTAACCTCAAGGAATGAAAACCTAGGTTAGAAATGTGTTCTAAGGCATAAAAGTGGATGATTACCTTTGAAGTCTCAAAGTAGACTTGGGCATTGAATGTAATAGGACCTCCACTAGTCCTTGGTGAATAAATCAAGCTAGAACAAGGCATAAAAACAAGGCCCCATGAGTAGTAATTTTCGGCCATGTGGAAGGAAGGATGGAAACATGGTTTTTCTTACATTTTCTTTACCTTAAGAGAATGGAGAAGCTAATGAGCTCTTCAAACTTGATTTTCCTCCATCAATGGAGTTTTCTCATGGCACCAAACTTGAGCTTTGAAAGATTTGAAAAGATAGAAAGATAGGTCTTGGCCTAACTAAGAGAAATCTATACTTAGTTTTTGATTTGGAGCAAAGATGAACACTTGGTGAGCAATTAAGGTGAAGCACCCATGGATGGAGCTCTCTCGGTTTTGGAGCAAGAAGAAAGAAGAAACCGTGGGAAGAAGAGAAATGAGAGAAAAAGAGAAAGGTAGCTTATTAAGAGATATTTTGCTTTTATAAAGCAAATAGTAACTTTACTTATTTCCCTCTTCTTTCCTTTAATTGAATGACTCATGTGGTGACTCACCACTCTCAAAATCGGCCCCCTTGTTAAATAAGGGCATGTTTGGCCTTTATTGACCAATTAACTAAACTAAGTTGATTAAAGATTAAACTAGTCACTATTTGGCACTATTCACAAATCAGTGCACATATTTCTGAAATTTTTGATTTCCCATTGATTTAGGTTTCCTAATGTGATACTAATTAGTACACATTTGATTAAAGAGTAATGATGGGCATTTAGCCACTCAAAACTCAATTCTAAGACAATTTCTCAAAATGTGCTTTAAGACTTCTTAAAGCACATTTTGTGTTTAACTTGTTTTCAAGCTTGGTTTTCTTTGGTAATTGGTTTAAAATGACCATTAGAATATTACTAAGGTCTTATCATGATATTTGGGTACTCACCCAAGTCTCTCCAAGCTTAGAGCACATTTTTGCCCTAATTGCCCTTAAGGCATTTTCTTGTGTTTTCCGGTTTAAATTGTCTACCAATCTTTCTAAGGCATATTTTAGCCTTACTACATCATGATTTGATGTTTACTTATCATACTTAGGTTTGGGGTATTTCTTCAACCATTTCCATCAATGTTTCTAGGTTGTTTTGGAGGTTAAAAGGAGGGCAAATCTCGGCTGTAACAAGGGAAGAAGGTGAGAAATCTAATCTTTGTTCTTAAGGTATAAAAACGTGCTTTAAGCACTTATCTTTTGATTCCCTTTCAAATCCGGTTGTGAAATTTGTTCTAGGCTTATAATCTTCTTCTGTAACATACTATTCAGTTGGTATATCACAGAGCTTCAAGGTATAGCCAGATCCAAGCCAAAAACCGTTTAGGCATTTAAACAAGGTAAAAATTATCCATTTCTAATCTGAGTTATACCAGTTTAAAGCTTGGTTTTAGTAGCTCTTTTGATGCTCTTTACTATGTAAAAAACAGGCCGAAGACAACCTATTCTTGTCTTGGTATTCTAAGGTAAAATTTCCCTTGAAAATGACATTAAACACTTCTGTGGTTGATCTTGCTTGGAGACTAATCGCCTTAATTGGCTTTGAAAACATGTAAACTAAGCTGTGGAAATTTTTTCTAAGCAGCCGTGGCCAAACAAGGCCTAAACTAGGCAAAACAAGGTATAAATCACTTAAACCTTCACTTGGTATATTAATATGGTTTATACATAGTATATATTTATGCCATGAGTGAATGGGTTAATTAAGGTCTTATTTTGACCTTAGGGGATTAAGGAATGGATTAGTAAATTTTATAACTAATTAATTAGCATATTGTCAAATTTAAGACATTATATGGAAAATTGGTAAATAAGGAAAGATGGTGGTAAGGCCGAGAGTTTTTAATGCATTTTGGGCATTATGTGTAATTTAATTTATAAGCTACTGTTTGTCATAAGGCCATGTACTTTAGGCCATTTATTTATGTATTTATAAGGGTTTATTTAGTTTAGGTAATATATATATATATATATATATATAAATATATATATATATATATATATATATATATATATATATATATTTAGCATAGGATTAGGGTTATAGTGTAATAAACGTAAAATTTGGGGGCTATTATAATGATAAAGCTGAAAATTAGAGGTTTAAATGAGTTTTATAAACAAAATTAGAAGATTATATTAAAGTTTTGGGGTTAAATGGTGATTTAGAAAGTATGGGTATAAAACCGTAATAGAGGATATGATGGTCAAGGAATATTAGGGGTCAACCTTGACCATATGGAGGTTTTGACCAAATTAAATAAGTTAGATAACTTATTTAGGTTTTATAATAAGATAAGTATTTACATTGTAACAATTTATAACATATGTGGTATATATGTTATTTTGTAACACCCCATACTACGCACTTAACCAATAATCGAATTCGCAGCAGAATAACAACTAAACATAACTAAACGATTCGGTGCTACAAGCCGTTAACCAACTCACGTGGTCAACAAGGCAGAATAAAACAAGTGTCCGGTCTGATGATCGACTCCCGAGCATAGAATAAAACCTTTAATAACAAAATAATACTGAGTTGTAACTACATCCATAACTGTAAACTGTACACACAAACTGTCACTAGGAATTTCAACAACCGTCACTGTAATACAACGGTACAAAAATTATCGCCACGGGAGAACAGGCGCATCCCGGGCTCAACCTCCAAAATAACCAAAAGTATTTCTGCAGCCTAGAATCTATAGCCATTCCGCTTCCTCGATCCTCATCCTGCAGTAAAAATATGGATCCCCGGGGGTCAGCACCCTTGGCTGGTATGTTACGCGCAGCCATCGGCTACCGGGATACGCGCAACTAATTGTCATGATGACATGGCATTCATTTTAAACATACAACATATAATATCATAGCAGAGCATTGCATACAACATCCCACATAACAACAAGAACAATTCCTTTTAGGAAATGAACCAACACAATTAGTTCCCATGGAGAGCCTAGAAAGGTTGCCAAACTCATGCTAAGCTCGTCATAATCGTTACCGCCCTGTTAGATGAACGAATAACTTAAACAAGGTGCCTCGATAGTGACAAGCACACCGAACAAAACATAGTATGCCCCTGTGGCCCGACGTGAGTCAGTAAAATAGCCTTGGTTAAGCTAAAGGGAAGGTTGGAAACAAAATTGGAACAACCCATAACATACAGAGAGAATCGAACCGGTTATGACATCGACTCCCACTACAGCGGGCCCGGAACAGACGGACTCACTCACTCCCCGTTAGCACTGTGAGTTCAACAGTGAACTCAATAAACAAATCCACACAATTGGTTAAGTCTTGTTAGACACACAAAAGGGAAGAGAGAGTATACTTATCAAGATAATAATTTAACGCTGTAAACTCGTTACATGACTTAAGTACTTACAAGGTCATAAACACACAGAAAAACAAACAACACACAAGCGGTGTAAACCGGTAGGTACCAGACTGCAGAAAACCATACCTGGTCCTTGCTTTGACTGGTTTCCACCGTTGGTCACTATATACATGATTAATAAGGTAGGTTAATACTTACTTAACTTCGAATTTTACTAAACATTTTACATGGTTATATGACATGTTTTAATCCCCAAAACTTCTCCTTGATTACCTTCATCATCCCCTAGGGTTAACTACTTAAGCCATACTTTGTTTGTTTTTTTTTTACAAGTTTTGGTCCGACGACCTTACACAAGGTCAGTCCATTCCAGAAACATATTACCATCAAAATTCTACCCGACCGACCTTGCAAGTTCGGTCCACAAGGTCGGTCTATTCCGAGAGTTTTTTCCCTTTGAAAACTCAGGCCGACCGATCTTGGTAAGTTCAGTCGCAAGATCGGTTCGATTCCCGAGACTTACTTACGTACAAATATTTAGGCATGACCGAACTTGCAAGTCCGATCCCAAGGTCGGTCTATTCCAGAGACTCAATCCGTACTAAAAATCCATGCCCGACCGACCTTGCAAGTCCGGTCCCCAAGGTCGGTGTGAGCCTCGATTTTAAACCCTATCCTATGTGGATTAACTTGATTGGGATCTAATCGGGTTTTAGGTCCACTTATAGCCTAAGATTAATAACTATGTCATATAACAATAATTATTAAAACCTAAGCTAGCTCACTGGAACCTATTATGAGTCGCCACCTAATTTTAACCTAGATCAAATTAGGAAAGGAGAGTTCGGGTTCGGGGGCTTGATATTCGACATAATTAGGGTTCAAATTACTTTAATTACCCTTCCTAGGTCGTTTTTCATCTACTTGGTTCAATTACGGCTTTCTACAAAGTTGTTTTTAACCTAGGTGCGCGCTTCTTTTTTTTTAACGTTTTTTGACAGAAAATTAAAGTGAAATTGAAAGTTACCTAAACTAGGGTTTCGGAGTCAGAATTAGGTCAAATCTTTATTCCGTCCGTGGCCACGGACCTAATGTCCGAACCCACGGACCCCAGTTAACCTAATTACACAAAAAAGTCAAATTTAAACAGAAACGAGATTTTGAAAAGTCCGAGGCCATGGACAGGACGTCGTGGGCCCGGACATGTTTATAAAACCCTAACTTTTGAAAATAAAAATATCCCCCACCGTCCGGGGCGTCCGGCCTTCGGACAGAGCGTCCGGGACCCCAGACATAGTGTCCGTGGGTGCGGACCGACCTCGGACGGCGGCGTTAAGGCTGTTCCCGGTGGTGTTTTTGGCTCAAAATTTATGGGTATGTAGCCTGAAAGATTCTAAACATGTTAGTGATCAAAAGTTTTCAATTTGACTACGAATTAAGGACGAAACTTATTGAACAAGTTAGTGGACAGAAACGCAAACAAACCTTAATTCAGAAGCAAGAAAAGTCAGTTCGAATAGGAATTTCAAGCAGAAGCGTATTGTGATCAGTGGAGTTAAAGAATTCGAATTCTAGCCTGTTTTGGCTTCGGGATTTGGTTGTTCCTTCACATCGGGAAACTTCGAACGCGTCGTTGGTAGCCGATCCGGTTCAGCTTCGAGTTTCGATTTCTATTCTTCTTCCTTGTATGATTAAGGACGGTTTACTTCTGTTTTTGTGATGTTTGGTGCTTGGAAGTTCAATAGGAGAAGAAAGTATGAGTTCTTGGTGATTTTGGGGTGATTTCTGCAGTGTTTCGGTATTGATTTGAGGCTTGGAAGTGTAAAAACGTGGGAAGAAGGTTTGTGGCTGTGTTCTCTGACTTTGGAGGTGTTCTTCCCTGCCCTAGTTCGTTTTTTGGGGGTCCTTTTATAGAAAGAGCATGGTCAAATTGATAGAGCAAGATCTTTATCTAAAACGCTGATTTCGTGCTCTAAGCGAATCTGATTTTGTAAAATATGTTTCAGGCCGAGATAATTATGAAATTTTAACTGAAAATAAAGGATGATTTTTAAGAATTTTGAGAGTTGGAATCGGGTTATTTTGATAAATAACCGATTAGATAAAAATCTTGCAATCTGGAATCTCCCATAATTCATAACTTATTATTGGAAAGTCGAAATAACGAAATTCCAACGGCGTTAGTCTCTAATAAACATCCTCTATCTTGTGTTAAAATTTCATGATGTTTTGTTTTAATTTCGGTATTTTCCATAGGAGAGAGAAAATTGCAAAAATGATTGAATTTCTCTTTTAAATTTTGGGCTAAGGTACCAAATAAAATAATTTCAGGTTTATGACTGTATGTAGTCATGCTAACCATGTGACAATTTTATTTTAATTTTGGAAACCTTTATTATTTCTATTTTGAGGTTATTTCATGTGTTAATTAAAGAAATTAGCTTATAATATGAATTAAAAGCTAAATTTCTAGAATAAATATTATCAGAAAATCATGAAATACCTTTCATAATGACTATGATATTTGGAAGTGTTTGGAGATAAAAAACAAGTCATATGAAAATAGAAAATCCCGATAATGTCCTTGGAAAATCCCACCTTGGTGCTTTTTGACCCCTTTTGCCCTTTGTAACACGTATGCCTTAGAGACTACTCCGGGGGGTTGAAATTTTGGGTATAACAGATTGCCCCCTGTCAACTAGGCTTTGTAATGAAGATGAAAAGACTAGTTGATGCCTGAGTGACACCCCAAAATTTTGGGATCTTAAAAGACCCTGTATGTGGATTGTGTCGAGCTATTCTAAGGCGCTGACTACCTAAAAACGAAATAACGAAGTAAATGTCAAGCGATTCTATGGCGTTGACAACCTAAAAGACGAAGTAATGTCAAGCGATTCTAAGGCGTTGACAACCTAAAAGACGAAGTAATGTCAAGCGATTCTAAGGCGTTGACAACCTAAAAGACGAAGTAATGTGTAGATGCAAGAATGTTGATGATGCTCGGATGCTTCTGGGGACCGAAACCCGTGCCAATGCTCCTGGCTGGACCCAATGTGGACTTATTGCCATCGCCCCCAAGCCGGTGTGCAGGGATAACTCCTGGTAAAAACCCTGGGGACTTATTGCCATCGCCCACCATTCGTTGATCCCAAAATAAGTTGACATCGCACAGGAGGATTTATTGCCATCACCTCGCCAACTTTTCTGTCGCCAGGTCTTGTGACGCGCCTGGATAATGCAGATGGATGATATGAAGATGACGCAAATGAAAGTGATGCAAATGTAGATGATGAAAATGATGCAAATGATATGAATGATATGAAAATGACGCAAATGAAAGTGATGCAAATGTAGATGATGAAAATGATGCAAATGATATGGATGATATGAAAATGATGTTCGGATGCTTCTGGGGACCGAAACCCGTTCCAATGCTCCTTGTTGGTATACTATGGGGACTTATTGCCTCTGCCCACCAACTGGGGTGCTGGGATAACTTCTAGATTACCAAGGGGACTTATTGCCACTGCCCCTAGTTTGTTTCTCCCAAGAAGTTGACATGAAGATGGGGACTTATTGCCTCTGCCCCGCCAACTTAGATCGCGCTCTGTCTCGTACCTGTCTCGCACTGAAGATACTAGGTCTCGTACTGGTCTCGCACTAGATGATGACGCTCGGTCTCGCACTGATGAAGGTGATGGGTCTCGCACTGAGAAATGATGGGTCTCGCACTGAAGTCTCATACTAAATGGATGAAGAAAAAGCGGATTTCGCATTGATTCTGGGTCTCGCTGCGCTAATGAAGATGCCGGGTCTCGTACTAAAGTCTTGAAAATGATGGGTCTCGAACTAAGAATGAATCGGAAAGATAATGGTCTCGTGCAAATGATGAAAACTGATTACTGGAGTGCCAAACATGGCAATGATGATAAGATGTATGCAATCAAAATATGAAGGATACTCGTTCAAAACAGGAAACTGTTGGAAAAGGTGCCAAACTTGGCGATGTTGAGGTGTTATGCAAAAGTTGTAAAATGCAACTAAAGTGTTTGTTGGAAGCTTGCCAAAACAAGGAACTGTTGAAAAATGTGCCAAACATGGCAATGCTTGAGAAAACTCTACTGAAAAAAAGAAAGTGAAATGATCATTTCCTGACTAAAAATTTCATATCTACAATTTGTTTCTTAAGAAAATGAACATGCCGCTGGTGGAAGTGTGTGGTGTTTGTTGTGGTGTTAAAGGCTTTTCCGGTGTTCAGGATTTGCGATAGACCTGGGATCAGGCTATGATTTTGGATGGTGGTCTGGGTTATGACGGGCCTGATGTTTTTGTGGAGGTAAGGCCAATGACAGGCTTGAGGTGGAATGGTGGTGGTGATGTTTGAGCTCTGGGTTCGAATTGGTGTTGTCATAGCAATTGTTGGAACCAACAATTGCCCCCAGTACTTTTCCCTTAAGACAAACTGAGCTAGAGTTCATGGCAATCGATCGGAACGATCGATTGCCCCCAGTATTTTCTTTTATTAAACGTGCGAACGAGTCTCGTCCTTACAGGGTCAAGGCTTATGTTTTTATGTGGTGCTTCCTAACCTACACTCGGCGTGTTTTGATGCTTGCACTCGTTCCTTACCTACGGTCACAACTTCTAGACCATTGAATTCGATATTTGACGGATTTACGCATTTGATCTGTTACTTTCACGTGATTGGACACACAACTATCAAGTCGGAAGTCTTTAAAGCTTATAACGTGGCCATGGGGTGTGATGAAGGACAACGGGACCATGGAGGGATATTTGAGGTATGTGGAGCTTAAGTGGGTGACCAAAGCTGCAACTTGCGTCTTCTCTCGGATTCATCTTCCTTGTCTTGAAGTCGTCTAGCTGCTTTGTGCTGACGTTGTTTTCGAGCTTCTGGACTTGGACTTTTGTCCTTCACACCATTTCTCTTTTCTTTGTCATTTGAATTTCTTCGAGGCACTTCGGGATTGCCTTTTTGTTTTATCCTTTCTTGACTTTGCCTTCGGGGTTCTTGTGTTTCCCGGCTTTGGGCTTCGAGAGCTATTTTGATGTGAGCTCTTTTGATCCTGTGTCACTCTGGGACCATTTGCGGATCGCTTCGTCATGCTGATAGTAGCATTGCTTCTTTGGACTGATGAGAATGTTATCTGAGAGTCGGGCTCCTCGCTTCCTTTGGTCACTGGGTCGGACATTCATCATTGGCTGGATTATTTTGTGGAGCTCATAATATTGAAAAAGGGATATACGAAAGGCTCAACGGGGGTGCCTAGGGTTTAATGATAGGGTTTACAAGCTTTTGGCTATGTGGTGCTGTACCTAGGTGCTTCGTCATCCTTGATAGTTGTGTATCTGTTCTTTGTTACTTTTCGCAGATCTAAGAGTAAATTTACAAATTATCTCCTTCGGTCGGAGTTATGCCGTTTACCTCACCTTTGAACGTGGTCTCACCGGAGTCGTGTAAAAATGACACGCTCGTTCACTCATGGTTTTTCCTCAAGACACTCTCGCGAATTTCACTCAGAGACTAGTTCACACGTTTAAACAAAAGATTCGAAGACAATGATTCTAAACTCAGATTGCCCCCAGTATTGATTTGGGGTTTGTGACAACAGTTTGATAGATGTGGGCCTTGAACCTCATTGTGGGTTGTTTGGATATTATGTGGTGAGTTGTGGTGTTTGGTTAGGCATGTTCAAATTTTTAGAAACAAGAGACAAGCCGTTCCATCGCATAGTCAGAAAATGATTACTTCGTGATGTGCTCTTTTTAAGTTTTTTCGAATAAACGAATGATGTTTTACAAAAATTATGAAAAAGGAACTATGTTTTATTCAACAAAAAGAATAATGTTGGAAATTACAAACTCAGGAAAACTACCGAAAATGATTCAAGGGAACTAACTACTACAAAAGTTGAAAGACAACTAATCAAGAAAAGAAATGCATTTAATGAGAAAAACACTAAAAAAAAACATTTCTGATGATGCCTGGGCACGCGTGCTCTGCGCTCTCCACCATGTTCTTAGAATTGGAACCCTTGGTCAATCAGATCCTGGATTCTGTGTTGTAGGGCTCTGCAGTGGTCAGTGTCGTGACCGGGCAGCTGATGAAAAATTGATTAAGATCCTTCCCCCCAAATGAGTAGTTCCTGGCCTCAGGGCGAGCGGTTGCATCGGATATCTTCCTCGAAGCTCTTCAAGTGCTTGTCTTGGTGTTCGGCCGATGTCTGTAAACTCTCTCTGTCGAGAACTCCGTCGGGATGGTTCTACTGTCCCAACGCTCCAACCAGGTCCTCTTGACTGTCGATCACTGTCTTCCTCATGTTGCCTGGTTCTCTTACGGGTGCAGCTTTGGATGCAAGTTGCTGCTCCTGGTTGTCTGATCACTTTCCTGAGTTCTGTAGCAATTTCTTTGACATTCCCCTCCGATCCTCGGACCCTAATGGAGCCAACTTCAATGCATTCATAAAGGGTGTTGAGAAGCCTGTCCACTAACTCATCCCGAGCTTGACGTTCGGACTCGAGGGAAAGAGCCTTTGCTTTCAACTCTTCGATAACAGCAACGTAGTTAGGTTCCACGGCGTCCATGGCAGCACTATGCCTCTGCTCCATGGCTTCAATGGTGGCCATGTGCCTTTGTTCCAAAATTGCGAGCTGGGCTTCCATGTCGATTGGACCGTACTTAGGACTTGAGTCTACCTGTGTCCAAGGTGTCCATTATTAGCTAACAAAAGGAAGTGGGCTGAAACATGATGCTTCACAAGATAGATCGAAACAGACTTAGGCTGAAAGCAAGTGGGCCAGGATACCCAGAGAATGAGGTGTTTGGGCTGGAGTATCTTATGAACTGGAACTTGGGCTGAAATCTAGACAGATGGCTTTGATTGGGCCTGAGAGGTGAACCTAGATCTAGGGTTTGGGGCTAGGGCCCAAATAAGAAGTTTACCTAGTCTAGAATGAGCCCTTGGGCCGGAATGTGTTTGGGCCTGGAGTAAAGCACATGGGCTGGAATGGTCCCTAAACCACAAATGGGCCTAACTTTCCTTGGGCCAGAGAAGATGGTTGCTAAGCAGAAAAAGATTTTATTTTTCAGAACTTGTGGGTTATTTCAAGTCCAGGTGGATTTCCTTTTTTTTGGGCCTAGAACTAATTGGATAATTCAAATTGGGCCAGAAGAGAAATCACCTAAGTCTAAGCTTTTGGGCCGAAGCCCGAACGACTCACATGTTAAACCAAACAGGGCCTCTGGCCGCAAACAAGTAGAGCCGCCAATTCGGTTGGGCTAGGTTAATGTAGGAGAAGTTCCTATCAATCTCTAGGCTAGGTAATGGGCCGATCATACAAGCAAACAAGGCCCACACAAATTCAACATGTCCTCACTTGACGGTTAAATCAATTTGGGTATGGATCGATCCGGAGAGGTGCTTGGGGCTTGGGCCCAGGTCGCCACAAAGGAATAGGGCTTGCACGCTATTCTCTTTGGGTTTCCCCACTTTTTCACATCACCTAAAGGTGTGCGTCTACGGTCGGGTCTTTGACTGACCAAACAATGGGGTAGGTAAGGACACTGCCAGGAAAACGCTTGGGGCTAAGGCCCAGGTATTAAGGGGATGTGGTTAGACGACATCCTCCTCTTTTCCCCCGCTTATTCACATCACCTAAAAGGTGTGAGTCCCTGACAGGGGACCCTCAAGGGTCCCGGGTGAAATGGTTTGTGGACCCTCGCTCTCATATGATGCAAAGGTGCAAAATTAAAGTGCGCACAAAGTAAACAAACAAAGTATAAAGCCATAAATAAACATTTTCAGTTAAGCCCTCTTTCTTAAAATTAAACAAGTTAAAATTAAGAAGTTGTCCCCAGCAGAGTCGCCAGTCTGTGAGCCTCGATTTTAAACCCTATCCTATGTGATTAATTGATTGGGATCTAATCGGGTTTTAGGTCCACTTATAACCTAAGATTAATAACTATGTCAATAACAATAATTATTAAAACCTAAGCTAGCTCACTGGAACCTATTATGAGTCGCCACCTAATTTTAACCTAGATCAAATTAGGAAAGGAGAGTTCGGGTTCGGGGGCTTGATATTCGACTTAATTAGGGTTCAAATTACTTTCATTACCCTTCCTAGGTCGTTTTTCCTCTACTTGGTTCGTTTACGGCTTTCTACAAAGTTGTTTTTAACCTAGGTGCGCGCTTCTGTTTTTTTTTAACGTTTTTTGACAGAAAATTAAAGTGAAATTGAAAGTTACCTAAACTAGGGTTTCGGAGGCAGAATTAGGTCAAATCTTTATTCCGTCCGTGGCCACGGACCTAATGTCCGAACCCACGGACCCCAGTTAACCTAATTACACAAAAAAGTCAAATTTAAACAGAAACGAGATTTTGAAAAGTCCGAGGCCACGGACAGGACGTCCGTGGGCCCGGACATGTTTTATAAAACCCTAACTTTTGAAAATAAAAATATCCCGCCACCGTCCGGGGGCGTCCGGCCTTCGGACAGAGCGTCCGGGACCCCGGACATAGCGTCCGTGGGTGCGGACCGACCTCGGACGGCGGCGTTAAGGCTGTTCCCGGCGGTGTTTTTGGCTCAAAATTTATGGGTACGTAGCCTGAAAGATTCTAAACATGTTAGTGATCAAAAGTTTTCAATTTGACTACGAATTAAGGACGAAACTTATTGAACAAGTTAGTGGACAGAAACGCAAACAAACCTTAATTCAGAAGCAAAGAAAAGTCAGTTCGAATAGGAATTTCAACCAGAAGCGTATTGTGATCAGTGGAGTTAAAGAATTCGAATTCTAACCTGTTTTGGCTTCGGGATTTGGTTGTTCCTTCACGTCGGGAAACTTCGAACGCGTCGTTGGTAGCCGATCCGGTTCAGCTTCGACCCGAGTTTCTGATTTCTTCTTCCTTGTATGATTAAGGACGGTTTGCTTCTGTTTTTGTGATGTTTTGGTGCTTGGAAGTTCAATAGGAGAAGAAAGGATGAGTTTTTGGTGATTTTGGGGTGATTTCTACAGTGTTTCGGTATTGATTTGAGGCTTGGAAGTGTAAAAACGTGGGAAGAAGGTTTGTGGCTGTGTTCTCTGACTTTGGAGGTGTTCTTCCTGCCCTAGTTCGTTTTTTGGGGGTCCTTTTATAGAAAGAGCATGGTCAAATTGATAAGCAAGATCTTTATCTAAAACGCTGATTTCGTGCTCTAAGGGAATCTGATTTTGTAAAATATGTTTCAGGCCGAGATAAATTATGAAATTTTAACTGAAGATAAAGGATGATTTTTAAGAATTTTGAGAGTTGGAATCGGGTTATTTTGATAAATAACCGATTAGATAAAAATCTTGCAATCTGGAATCTCCCATAATTCATAACTTATTATTGGAAAGTCGAAATAACGAAATTCCAACGGCATTAGTCTCTAATAAACATCCTCTATCTTGTTTAAAATTTCATGACGTTTTGTTTTAATTTCGGTATTTTCCATAGGAGAGAGAAAATTGCAAAAATGATTGAATTTCTCTTTTAAATTTTGGGCTAAGGTACCAAATAAAATAATTTCAGGTTTATGACTGTATGTAGTCATGCTAACCATGTGACAATTTTATTTTAATTTTGGAAACCTTTTATTATTTCTATTTTGAGGTTATTTCATGTGTTAATTAAAGAAATTAGCTTATAATATGAATTAAAAGCTAAATTTCCAGAATAAATATTATCAGAAAATCATGAAATACCTTTCATAATGACTATGATATTTGGAAGTGTTTGGAGATAATAAACAAGTCATATGAAAATAGAAAATCCCGATAATGTCCTTGGAAAATCCCGCCTTGGTGCTTTTTGACCCCTTTTGCCCTTTGTAACACGTATGCCTTAGAGACTACTCCGGGGGGTTGAAATTTTGGGTATAACAGATTGCCCCCCGTCAACTAGGCTTTGTAATGAAGATGAAAAGACTAGTTGATGCCTGAGTGACACCCCATAATTTTGGGATCTTAAAAGACCCTGTATGTGGATTGTGTCGAGCTATTCTAAGGCGCTGACTACCTAAAAACGAAATGACGAAGTAAATGTCAAGCGATTCTACGGCGTTGACAACCTAAAAGACGAAGTAATGTCAAGTGATTCTAAGGCGTTGACAACCTAAAAGACGAAGTAATGTCAAGCGATTCTAAGGCGTTGACAACCTAAAAGACGAAGTAATGTGTAGATGCAAGAATGTTGATGATGCTCGGATGCTTCTGGGGACCGAAACCCGTGCCAATGCTCCTGGCTGGACCCAATGTGGACTTATTGCCATCGCCCCCCAAGCCGGTGTGCAGGGATAACTCCTGGTAAAAACCCTGGGGACTTATTGCCATCGCCCACCATTCGTTGATCCCAAAATAAGTTGACATCGCACAGGAGGATTTTTGCCATCACCTCGCCAACTTTTCTGTCGCCAGGTCTTGTGACGCGCCTGGATAATGCAGATGGATGATATGAAGATGACGCAAATGAAACTGATGCAAATGTAGATGATGAAAATGATGCAAATGATATGGATGATATGAAAATGACGCAAATGAAAGTGATGCAAATGTAGATGATGAAAATGATGCAAATGATATGGATGATATGAAAATGATGTTCGGATGCTTCTGGGGCCGAAACCCGTTCCAATGCTCCTTGTTGGTATACTATGGGGACTAATTGCCTCTGCCCACCAACTGGGGTGCTGGGATAACTTCTAGATTACCAAGGGGACTTATTGCCACTGCCCACTAGTTGTTTCTCCCAAGAAGTTGACATGAAGATGGGGACTTATTGCCTCTGCCCCCCAACTTAGATCGCGCTCTGTCTCGTACCTGTCTCGCACTGAAGATGATACTAGGTCTCGTACTGGTCTCGCACTAGATGATGACGCTCGGTCTCGCACTGATGAAGGTGATGGGTCTCGCACTGACGAATATGATGGGTCTCGCACTGAAGTCTCATACTAAATGGATGAAGAAAAAGCCGGATTTCGCATTGATTCTGGGTCTCGCGCTAAATGAAGATGCCGGGTCTCGTACTAAAGTCTTGAAAATGATGGGTCTCGAACTAAGAATGAATCGGAAAGATAATGGTCTCGTGCAAATGATGAAAACTGATTACTGGAGTGCCAAACATGGCAATGATGATAAGATGTATGCAATCAAAATATATGAAAGATACTCGTTCAAAACAGGAAACTGTTGGAAAAGGTGCCAAACTTGGCGATGTTGAGGTGTTATGCAAAAGTTGTAAAATGCAACTAAAGTGTTTGTTGGAAGCTTGCCAAAACAAGGAACTGTTGAAAAATGTGCCAAACATGGCAATGCTTGAGAAAACTCTACTGAAAAAAAGAAAGTGAAATGATCATTTCCTGACTAAAAATTTCATATCTACAATTTTTTCTTAAGAAAATGAACATGCCGCTGGTGGAAGTGTGTGGTGTTTGTTGTGGTGTTAAAGGCTTTTCCGGTGTTCAGGATTTGCGATAGACCTGGGATCAGGCTATGATTTTGGATGGTGGTCTGGGTTATGACGGGCCTGATGTTTTGTGGAGGTAAGGCCAATGACAGGCTTGAGGTGGAATGGTGGTGGTGATGTTTGAGCTCTGGGTTCGAATTGGTGTTGTCATAGCAATTGTTGGAACCAACAATTGCCCCCAGTACTTTTCCCTTAAGACAAACTGAGCTAGAGTTCATGGCAATCGATCGGAACGGTCGATTGCCCCCAGTATTTTCTTTTATTAAACGTGCGAACGAGTCTCGTCCTTACAGGGTCAAGGCTTATGTTTTTATGTGGTGCTTCCTAACCTACACTCGGCGTGTTTTGATGCTTGCACTCGTTCCTTACCTACGGTCACAACTTCTAGACCATTGAATTCGATATTTGACGGATTTACGCATTTGATCTGTTACTTTCACGTGATTGGACACACAACATCAAGTCGGAAGTCTTTAAAGCTTATAACGTGGCCATGGGGTGTGATGAAGGACAACGGGACCATGGAGGGATATTTGAGGTATGTGGAGCTTAAGTGGGTGACCAAAGCTGCAACTTGCGTCTTCTCTCGGATTCATCTTCCTTGTCTTGAAGTCGTCTAGCTGCTTTGTGCTGACGTTGTTTTCGAGCTTCTGGACTTGGACTTTTGTCCTTCACACCATTTCTCTTTCTTTGTCATTTGAATTTCTTCGAGGCACTTCGGGATTGCCTTTTTGTTTTATCCTTTCTTGACTTTGCCTTCGGGGTTCTTGTGTTTCCCGGCTTTGGGCTTCGAGAGCTATTTTGATGTGAGCTCTTTTGATCCTGTGTCACTCTGGACCATTTGCGGATCGCTTCGTCATGCTGATAGTAGCATTGCTTCTTTGGACTGATGAGAAAGTTATCTGAGAGTCGGGCTCCTCGCTTCCTTTGGTCACTGGGTCGGACATTCATCATTGGCTGGATTATTTTTGTGGAGCTCATAATATTGAAAAAGGGATATACGAAAGGCTCAACGGGGGTGCCTAGATAGGGTTTACAAGCTTTTGGCTATGTGGTGCTGTACCTAGGCGCTTCGTCATCCTTGATAGTTGTGTATCTGTTCTTTGTTACTTTTCGCAGATCTAAGAGTAAATTTACAAATTATCTCCTTCGGTCGGAGTTATGCCGTTTACCTCACCTTTGAACGTGGTCTCACCGGAGTCGTGTAAAAATGACACGCTCGTTCACTCATGGTTTTTCCGCTCAAGACACTCTCGCGAATTTCACTCAGAGACTAGTTCACACGTTTAAACAAAAGATTCGAAGACAATGATTCTAAACTCAGATTGCCCCCAGTATTGATTTGGGGTTTGTGACAACAGTTTGATAGATGTGGGCCTTGAACCTCATTGTGGGTTGTTTGGATATTATGTGGTGAGTTGTGGTGTTTGGTTAGGCATGTTCAAATTTTTAGAAACAAGAGACAAGCCGTTCCATCGCATAGTCAGAAAATGATTACTTCGTGAGTGCTCTTTTTTAAGATTTTCCGAATAAACGAATGATGCTTTGTACAAAAATTTTGTAAAAGGAACTATGTTTTATTCAACAAAAAGAATAATGTTGGAAATTACGAACTCAGGAAAACTACCGAAAATGATTCAAGGGAACTAACTACTACACAAAGTTGAAAGACAACTAATCAAGAAAAGAAATGCATTTAATGAGAAAAACACATAAAAAAAACAATATTTCTGATGATGCCTGGGCACGCGTGCTCTGCGCTCTCCACCATATTCTTAGAATTGGAACCCTTAGTCAATCAGATCCTGGATTCTGTGTTGTAGGGCTCTGTAGTGGTCAGTGTCGTGACCGGGCAGCTGATGAAAAATTGATTAAGATCCTTCCCCAAATGAGTAGTTCCTGGCCTCAGGGCGAGCGGTTGCATCGGATATCTTCCTCGAAGCTCTTCAAGTGCTTGTCTTGGTGTTCGGCCGATGTCTGTAAACTCTCTCTGTCGAGAACTCCGTCGGGATGGTTCTACTGAAATACCCCAAACCTTGGTAGGTTGTGTAAATGTTAAACTATGGTATTTAAAGGCTAAAAGTGCCTTAGAAACATAAATGAACATTTAAACCATGGTAAAACACAATAAAACACTAAGACACGGTTTGAGCAAAAACATGCTCTAAGCTTGGAGTGAACTTGGTTAGGACCCAAGGAGCCTACCAAGACATAATAATGTTTAATTATGATTTTATAAGGCTAATTAAGTCCTTAGGAAACCTTGGTAGACAATGAAACCAAACAAAACATAAATAAATGCCTTAAGGTCAATATGGGCTAAAAGTGCTCTAAGCTTGGGATATATTGTGTATAAGACCTAATGGTCATACCTATATCTTATAATATGTTTTGAACATATTAAATCAACTACCAAAGAAAACCAAGCTTGAAAACAAGTTAAAACACAAAATGTGCTTAAGGAATCTTAAAGCACGTTTTGAAAAATTGTCTTGTAAATGATTTTGAATGGCTAAATGTCCATCATTACTCTTAAATATTTGGTACTATAATAGTATCACAATTTGGATTCTCTCAATGGGAAATCAAAAGTCACTTCTATGTGCCTTGTTTTGTGAATAGTGATTTTTATAAGCTAGTTTGTAACATATATTGTTATAAGTAATTAAATTGGTCAACAAAGACTATAATACCCTTCTAACTAAAAGGGGGGCCGGTTTTTAAGTGTGGTGACTCACCACTCTTGATAACATAAAATAAGTAAAGAATGACTAGTTAAGGTACTATTTGCTTTATAAGTTACAAATATCTTCTAAAAAGCAAGTCTATCTTCATTCTCCCTTCCTTTCTCATTTCACACGGTTCCAACCTTCTCCTTCCTCCCTTCTTGCTGTTCTCTCACGTAATACAGCACCACCACCATGGAAGTCCATCTTTATCTCTTGTAAAATCTAGCTCACTTATCCAAATCAAAAACAAACACCACCAATCTCTTCCTCTCATCAAGCTCTTCATTTCTATCTTCTCAAAACTTCAAGAGCCCCATTTCGGTGCCATGGAGTTCCACCATTGAAGGAGCTTGAGCTTGTCTTTCCACATATTATTGATCTCCTTTGCTTCTAGGTAAGGAATCTCAAGAAAAATCAAGTTTCCTCCATGTTTTGTGTGTGACCGAAAATACTCATTGATGGAGCTCTTTGTGTGACTTTGTTCTAGCTTCATTCCAATCTCTTATGGACTAGGTGGAGTCCTCTCTTCATAGATATTCAAACTCCCTTCAAAGATCAAGGTAAAACAACTACATTAATGTTTTTGAAATAATGTAAACCTAGGGTTTACAATGAGATGAAGCATAAAGCTTATATACTCATTTCAATATTGGTATATTGTTTAGTAGTTGACAAGGAATGAAATGCCTTACCGGTTTTATGAGGAAACAAGAAAGAAGTTTGGGTGGAAAAGAGGTAAATATACTAACCTAATGTGGTTTAATGCCTTAGGAGAAATGAGCTTATAATGCTTGTTAAAACTACCTAAAGAGCAAATGGTGAATGACTTAGTAAAGTGTTCTCAAGGAGACTAGTAAAAGAACATATGTCTTGGTGTATATATTTGCAGGTCAAGGCATTATTTATGTGGGAAATTCAGTGTTTAAGGTTTATGCAATTTAAGGGCCTAAGAGCCATGCTATTTAAGGGCCTAAGTGCCAAGCAATTTTAATGGTGCACTATATTGTGATGTAGTGTAAATTTGGTGAAGACTTGTGTGTGATGGTGTTTTTGATGGATTTAGGTGTTCTTGAATGTTTAATGGTGAAAACTATGAACTTTGGAATGATGATGTGCTAAGAGAACCCATGGCAAAATTTGTAAAATGTATAAGGAGTTTTAAGTGCTTAAACAAACTTGGGTGAACTAGGAATTGTTAGGAATGAGTAAATGTTTCACTAAGGAAGAAAACGTGCATTAAGGTGTTCTAAGGTGCTACAAGGATTTAGGCATTATCTTGGAAGTTCTAGAAATCAAATGAGTGTTTCTAGGGTGTGTCAAAGTCTTGGAAAAGTTTATATAAGGTTTAGGTAATGATTGATGAATAAGGAGAGAATGATGTTTAGGTAAGGTTTTGAGAAAGGAATTCAGAAGTTGTGAAAAGAGGATTTGGTTAGTAAGAGGAGATGCTTGGGAGATGATGTTATGAAGGTGAGGAAACATTTCGGTATAGTGGTCATTTAGGAGAAACACCCCTTAGGAAACCAAATGTAAATGTTACAAGTGTTATGAGATTTTGGGTGGAAATTGAGTAACAAGTCAAACATGGAATTAGGAGTGTTTAAGATGATATTTAGACATTAGAATATACCTAGGAACATTTGGTAAAGTTATACAATTAATGGAGGTGAGAACTAAGGTAACAACATTTGAAAAATGACATTTTATCAATTCTGTAGGTTTGGTCCGGGACCTAGGTTATGGTTAAAGTTCCGGACCAGGGGTGTAAATAGGCCGAGAGTCACATAAGGATGTGGTCCGGGACTTAGGCCTTGTATAAGGTCCCGGACCACCCCATTTTAAAAGGCCGAGACTTGAGTTAGCATATGGTCCGGGACTTAAGAATAGGACCAAGTCCCGGACCACTATAAAAACATGGTTTTAGGTTATTAAAAGATGTCTAATGATGGGGATTGATGGATAATGATGTTATAAGGTTGTGTAGGACATTTAGGTGAGTTATAGTCACAATTTGGTGGGTGAAAAGTTGAATAAAATGAAAGAGTGAAACATGTTAAAAATGTAAAGATATTTAATTAGTAAACGGGGTTAACTATGGTCTTGCGACGTACACAAACATATTACCCCAATGTTAATGAAGGTAACTTTAATGTGCCAGTTGTTCGAGAATTGTTCGAGGAACGTAAGTGGACATGGTAAATGGACTCCGGTGACAGGTATGGTTTTCTTGCAACCTGTGTCCTACCGGATTACACCGGCTTGTATGCCAATGTGTTTTTCTGAGTGTGTGCCACCTTGTAAGATAAAAACATGTAATGAGTTTATGTAATTCATTATGTGGCGCTTTTAATCTCCGGTACCGTTTAACCTCAATAAGTGTTTAACCTTAGCTAACCAGAACCAGGAACACATGAGAGATCGGTATTCGGAGTTAACGACCCAAACCTTGGGAACGTTCTAACCACGGCTATGTGTGAGTTAGTTGGATATTGTTGTTATATGCAAGTGTGTGAACCTCCCTTGTGTGCTTAACTCGGTTATGATACCGTATGGTGTGTGGATGTGGTAGCTCCATAATGGATCTCTAACTACTTATTTATAAGTATATATGTACTAATGGGGGTGAGGAGTCCGGTTGTTCCGGCCACGCGTGTGATGGACGGGAGTCGATGTCATATCCGGTTCGGCTCTCTTGGTGTATGTATAGGTTGTATTCCAATTTGGTTTCGACCTTCCCTTAGCTTATCCAAAGCTAGTTACTGACTCACGTCGGGCCACAGGGGCATACAAATGTTATTTCGGTGTGCTTGGGATTACTATATCCGACACACCTTGGGTTTAAGTTAACCGTTCGATATAATTGGACGGTAACGAGGTTGGTAACGAGCTTAGCATGAGATTGGCATTAATCTCTAGGCTCACTATGTATACTAACTATGGTGGAAGGTTCCTTGTGTGAACCGACCTTATGGTGTTTTGTGTTGTTATTGTGCTAGGCAATTTCCCTTGCTATGCTTTGATATGTATACGTTAGGTGTTTAAAATGAATGCGATGTTATCATGTGTACGCCGAAACAAGAAAGGTTTTGTTATGTTTTGTTATGTGAGGAATGAGATATGTTGTAGGATATGGAGTGTGTGGATCATGGAAATGAATCCCAGTTTGTGACAAGAGGCGTTTAAGGATAACCCGATTAATGGGTACGTGTCGTTTATTAAGGAAGTAGCTCCGTTTTAGAGAGAGCCACTCTAGGGTTAAAGGAATCATTGGATGATTTGTTAAGTGTGGATGTGTTGGATATATGTTGAGCCCTATTGTTGGGTGTATGCAATGTTGTGTGTTTATGGTTTGTATGCATGATTTAAATATAATCAACTGCATGCTAAGACGACAATTAGTTGTGCGTGGCCCGGTAGCATGTGGGCTGCGGGATTACCATACCAGCAAAGGTGCTGAGCCCCTTGGGGCCACCCTTTCTCTCCTTTTCTATTTCAGGTACAAGGAGCTGGAAGCCGTTCGAGAGTAGGACGGGGTAGATGTTTATACATGGGTAGCCATTTAAATGGCGTAAGCATGGTAGGCATAGTAAGACCGAAATTGTTATCGGCATTAGTTTGTAAATACTTGGTACCATTGGAATGTATAAAGTATATGGGTTGTTGTTAAGGGAAGCAAATGTAACGTGTAGTGGCTCGGGAGTCTAGTCCATCAGACCGATACAAAGTACATGTATTAGCCTTGTTAGCCACGTGGGTGGTTAACGGCGTGTAACACCATTGAAATAAGTAATGTGATGAGTTGAGTTTCCGCTGCAGTTTGATGTTAAGTGTACGGTGGTGGTTGGGGTGTTACACTGTCCCAACGCTCCAACCAGGTCCTCTTGACTGTCGATCACTGTCTTCCTCATGTTGTCTGGTTCTCTTACGGGTGCAGCTTTGGATGCAAGTTGCTGCTACTGGTTGTCTGATCACTTTCCTGAGTTCTGTAGCAATTTCTTTGACATTCCCCTCCGATCCTCGGACCCTAATGGAGCCAACTTCAATGCATTCATAAAGGGTGTTGAGAAGCCTGTCCACTAACTCATCCCGAGCTTGACGTTCGGACTCGAGGGAAAGAGCCTTTGCTTTCAACTCTTCGATAACAGCAACGTAGTTAGGTTCCACGGCGTCCATGGCAGCACTATGCCTCTGCTCCATGGCTTCAGTGGTGGCCATGTGCCTTTGTTCCAAAATTGCGAGCTGGGCTTCCATGTCGATTGGACCGTACTTAGGACTTGAGTCTACCTGTGTCCAAGGTGTCCATTATTAGCTAACAAAAGGAAGTGGGCTGAAACATGATGCTTCACAAGATAGATCGAAACAGACTTAGGCTGAAAGCAAGTGGGCCAGGATACCTAGAGAATGAGGTGTTTGGGCTGGAGTATTTATGAACTGGAACTTGGGCTGAAATCTAGACAGATGGCTTTGATTGTGCCTGAGAGGTGAACCTAGATCTAGGGTTTGGGGCTAGGGCCCAAATAAGAAGTTTACCTAGTCTAGAATGAGCCCTTGGGCCGGAATGTGTTTGGGCCTGGAGTAAAGCACATGGCCTGGAATGGTCCGTAAACCACAAATGGGCCTAACTTTCCTTGGGCCAGAGAAGATGGTTGCTAAGCAGAAAAAGATTTTATTTTTCAGAACTTGTGGGTTATTTCAAGTCCAGGTGGATTTCCTTTTTTTTTTGGGCATGGAACTAATTGGATAATTCAAATTGGGCCAGAAGAGAAATCACCTAAGTCTAAGCTTTTGGGCCGAAGCCCGAACGACTCACATGTTAAACCAAACAGGGCCTCTGGGCCGCAAACAAGTAGAGCCGCCAATTCGGTTGGGCTAGGTTAATGTAGGAGAAGTTCCTATCAATCTTTAGGCTAGGTAATGGGCCGATCATACAAGCAAACAAGGCCCACACAAATTCAACATGTCCTCACTTGACGGTTAAATCAATTTGGGTATGGATCGATCTGGAGAGGTGCTTGGGGCTTGGGCCCAGGTCGCCACAAAGGAATAGGGCTTGCACGCTATTCTCTTTGGGTTTCCCCACTTTTTCACATCACCTAAAGGTGTGCATCTACGGTCGGGTCTTTGACTGACCAAACAATGGGCTAGGTAAGGACACCAGGAAAACGCTTGGGGCTAAGGCCCAGGTATTAAGGGGATGTGGTTAGACGACATCCTCCTCTTTTCCCCCGCTTATTCACATCACCTAAAAGGTGTGAGTCCCTGACAGGGGACCCTCAAGCGGGTCCCGGGGTGAAATTGGTTTGCGTGGTCCCTCGCTCTCATATGATGCAAGGTGCAAAAATTAAAGTGCGCATGAAAGTAAACAAACAGAGTAAATAAAGCCATAAATAAACGTTTTCAAGTTAAGCCCTCTTTCCTAAAATTAAACAAGTTAATATTAAGAAGTTGTCCCCAGCAGAGTCGCCAGTCTGTGAGCCTCGATTTTAAACCCTATCCTATGTGGATTAACTTGATTGGGATCTAATCGGGTTTTAGGTCCACTTATAGCATAAGATTAATAACTATGTCATATAACAAAATTATTAAAACCTAAGCTAGCTCACTGGAACCTATTATGAGTCGCCACCTAATTTTAACCTAGATCAAATTAGGAAAGGAGAGTTCGGGTTCGGGGGCTTGATATTCAACTTAATTAGGGTTCAAATTACTTTCATTACCCTTCCTAGGTCGTTTTTCATCTACTTGGTTCAATTACGGCTTTCTACAAAGTTGTTTTTAACCTAGGTGCGCGCTTCTTTTTTTTTTTTAACGTTTTTTGACAGAAAATTAAAGTGAAATTGAAAGTTACCTAAACTAGGGTTTCGGAGGCAGAATTAGGTCAAATCTTTATTCCGTCCGTGGCCACGGACCTAATGTCCGAACCCACGGACCCCAGTTAACCTAATTACACAAAAAGTCAAATTTAAACAGAAACGAGATTTTGAAAAGTCCGAGGCCACGGACAGGACGTCCATGGGCCCGGACATGTTTTATAAAACCCTAACTTTTGAAAATAAAAATATCCTGCCACCGTCCGGGGGCGTCCGGCCTTCGGACAGAGCGTCCGTGGGTGCGGACCGACCTCGGACGGCGGCGTTAAGGCTGTTCCCGGCGGTGTTTTTGGCTCAAAATTTATGGGTACGTAGCCTGAAAGATTCTAAACATGTTAGTGATCAAAAGTTTTCAATTTGACTACGAATTAAGGACGAAACTTATTGAACAAGTTAGTGGACAGAAACGCAAACAAACCTTAATTCAGAAGCAAAGAAAAGTCAGTTCAAATAGGAATTTCAACCAGAAGCGTATTGTGATCAGTGGAGTTAAAGAATTCGAATTCTAACCTGTTTTGGCTTCGGGATTTGGTTGTTCCTTCACATCGGGAAACTTCGAACGCGTCGTTGGTAGCCGATCCGGTTCAGCTTCGACCCGAGTTTCTGATTTCTTCTTCCTTGTATGATTAAGGACGGTTTGCTTCTGTTTTTGTGATGTTTTGGTGCTTGGAAGTTCAATAGGAGAAGAAAGGATGAGTTCTTGGTGATTTTGGGGTGATTTCTGCAGTGTTTCGGTATTGATTTGAGGCTTGGAAGTGTAAAAACGTGGGAAGAAGGTTTGTGGCTATGTTCTCTGACTTTGGAGGTGTTCTTCCCTGCCCTAGTTCATTTTTTGGGGGTCCTTTTATTGAAAGACCATGGTCAAATTGATAGAGCAAGATCTTTATCTAAAACGCTGATTTCGTGCTCTAAGGGAATATGATTTTGTAAAATATGTTTCAGGCTGAGATAAATTATGAAATTTTAACTGAAAATAAAGGATGATTTTTAAGAATTTTGAGAGTTAGAATCGGGTTATTTTGATAAATAACCGATTAGATAAAAATCTTGCAATCTGGAATCTCCCATAATTCATAACTTATTATTGGAAAGTCGAAATAACGATTCCAAAACGGCATTAGTCTCTAATAAACATCCTCTATCTTGTGTTAAAATTTCATGATGTTTTGTTTTAATTTCGGTATTTTCCATAGGAGAGAGAAAATTGCAAAAATGATTGAATTTCTCTTTTAAATTTTGGGCTAAGGTACCAAATAAAATAATTTCAGGTTTATGACTGTATGTAGTCATGCTAACCATGTGACAATTTTATTTTAATTTTGGAAACCTTTTATTATTTCTATTTGAGGTTATTTCATGTGTTAATTAAAGAATTAGCTTATAATATGAATTAAAAGCTAAATTTCTAGAATAATATTATCAGAAAATCATGAAATACCTTTCATAATGACTATGATATTTGGAAGTGTTTGGAGATAATAAAAAGTCATATGAAAATAGAAAATCCCGATAATGTCCTTGGAAAATCCCGCCTTGGTGCTTTTTGACCCCTTTTGCCCTTTGTAACACGTATGCCTTAGAGACTACTCCGGGGGGTTGAAATTTTGGGTATAACAGTCGGTCCATTCCAGAGACCATTTCTCGCAGGGTGAACTGGGCTCGACCGACCTTGCAGGTCCGGTCCCCAAGGTCAGTCTGCTCCAGACCCTTGTTATTAATTGCCCATTTAACTCCAAACTTCACCTCATATATCCTAGTATGTTCTAACCTTATTTGGGCACTTCCAACACACCTTAAGACCTCCATTAAACTCCTTAAATCATTCATCAAAATCCTCCTCAAGCATTACACAAATTCTTATAAAAAGGTTTACACTTGTAATGTTTTTCACTAAGTTTCTATGTGGTGTTTCATACCTATAACTTCCACTATTCCCAAATGTTTTCTCACCACTACAACATCATCTCCGAAGCATCTTTTCTTCCTAACCAAAACTTCTAGTTGATGTCTAAGTCCTTTTTGTTTCCTAGAACACCTAAGACATTACTTCTCCTTTAGTAAAACACCAAAACATTTCTAACACTCCGTAGTTCATCAAATCTCATTTTAAACACCTAAAACTCCTTATACCTTATCTAAATTTCGACATGGGTTCTCCTAGAACTTTACTAAGCCAAAACACATTGTTTTCACCATTAAACATTCAAGAACACTAAAATCCATCAAGAACATTCTTGTACACAAAACATCACTCATTTAACACTACATCATAATATAGTGCATAATTTAAATTGCTTGGCACTTAGGCCCTTAAGATGCATAAATCATAAACACTGAATTTCCCACATCATATTTGCCTTTGACCTGCAAATACACCCAACAATACATATGCCTTTTACTAAGCCCTTGAGGGCATTTTTCTAAGTCAGTCATCATTGGCTCCTTAGATCATTTTAATAAGCAACATAAGCTCATTTCTCCTAAGACTTTAAACTACATTAGGTTAGCACATTTACCTCTTCTTCCTCACAAACTTCTTTCTTGTTTCCTTGATTAAAAATCGGTAAGGGTGTTTGATTTCTTGTCAACTTCTAAACAATATACAAATAATGAAATGAGTATACAAGCTTTATACTTCATCTCATTGTAAACCCTAGATACATATATTGTCTTAGAACATTTAGATGATTGTTTTACCTTGGATATGAAAGAGAGTTTGGATATGTAGCAAGAGAGGACTCCACCAAGCCCTTGTAAGATTCAAATGAAGCTAGAACAAGCAAGGTAAAGGGCACCATTAATGGTGTTTTTCGGACAACATACAAACATGAAGGAAATGTTATTTTTCTTTGAGTTTCCTTACCTAGAAGCAAAGGAGAACAATAATATGTGAAAAGATGAGCTCAAGCTCTTCCCATGGAGATTCCTCTTGGCACCGAAATGGAGCTCTTGGAATTTTGAGAAGATAGGAATGAAGAGCTTGATGAGACTAGAAGAATGGTGGTCTTTGTTTTTGATTTGGCAAAGTGAGCTAGGAGATAATGACAATGGAAGTTGGTGTTGGTACTATTGCAAAACCGTGAATGGAGAGCAAGAAGGAGGTAGAAGAGAGGTTGGAGACGTGGGAAATGAAGAGGGAAAGAAGAGAATGAAGATAAGTAGCTAGTTTTTGATATTTAAAGTAAAAGTAAATAGTGATTTGCTTTAT
Source organism: Limonium bicolor (assembly GCA_023374045.1). Lineage (NCBI taxonomy): Eukaryota > Viridiplantae > Streptophyta > Magnoliopsida > Caryophyllales > Plumbaginaceae > Limonium > Limonium bicolor. The sequence goes on along the minus strand of CM041782.1, from coordinate 179,223,825 downwards.
TACTTTACTTAGCTTATTTTTTTTGTTTAACTGTGGTGAGTCACCAAGAAAACCGGCCCCCATATTATACTAAGGGGTATTTTAGTCTTTGTTGACCAATTGTCACACTTATATTGACATATGTTATAAACTTGGTTAATTTGGTTACTATTCACAAAAACAAGGCACATAGTTGTGAAATTTTTGATTTCCCATTGACTTAGACTTCCTAATGTGATACTAAGTAGTACACATGTTAATTAAAGGTAATGATGGACATTTAGCCACTCAAAACTCATTTACAAGACAATTTTTCAAAAACGTGCTTTAAGACTCCTTAAAGCACATTTTGTGTTTTAACTTGTTTTCAAGCTTGGTTTTCTTTGGTAATTGGTTTAATATGTTCATTAATATATAAATAAGGTCTTGGTAAGCTCATTAGGTCTTAACCAAGCTTATCCCAAGCTTAGAGCACATTTTGGCCCTAATTGACTTTAAGGTATTTATTTGTGTTTTCTATGGTTTAAATTGTTCTCTAATTTTCTAAGACTCTTTTTAGTCTTAATATACCATATTTAATGTTTAAACAACACACTAAGGTTTGGGGTATTTCAATCTACCCCCCTTAAAAGAACTTTGTCCCCAAAGTTCATACTTCCCACATATCTCAAATTAGAACACGGGAACACATATAAACAATACTTCCATAACAACATTAACAAACATACTTACATAGCATCGGACACAAGGTCCAAACCACATAACAACACAACATCATTCAGACTCAACGGTTTGTAACATAACAAGGTAACAACATAACAACATAGACAATGTATTTAGATACATGTCGTACACATATAACCGAAATGGCTCTACCCCCCTTAAAAGGGGTACGCCCCGTACCCTATACATACAAATACTAAGAAGTAAACAACGACGGGTACTTCACCTTCATCTTGTCTTCCAGCTCCCAAGTGGCCTCCTCAACGTCCTGGTTAGACCAGAGAACCTTCACCAGTCTCACAGACTTATGGCGAGTGTCTCGAGTCTTAGTGTCCAGAATCACGGAGTCTCCACTGATCGCATGGTCGGCTCTAAGGTTAGCCTTTCAGGCTGAAGTACATGAGACGGATGAGATATATATTTCTTCAACTGGGACACATGAAATACACCATGTACCTTGCCCAGCTCGGCGGGTAAATCAAGTCTGTAAGCTACCGGGCCGATCCGCTCCGTCACAACATAAGGCCCCACATATTTCGGGCTCAACTTGCCTTTTGGCCAAAACGAAACACTCCCTTCATGGGGGATACTTTAAGAAATAGCTGATCGCCCACGGCGAACTCCAGGTCACGTCTGCGCACATCGGCGTATGATTTCTGCCTATCCTGAGCTAACTTCATGTTAGCCCGGATCTGTCGTACCTCTGCTTGAACTTGCTCCAGATACTCTGGTCCTATAATGACCGTCTCACTCGACTCATCCCAGCATAATGGCGTGCGGCATGGTCTACCGTATAATGCCTGGAAGGGAGACATCTTGATCGAAGCATGGTAACTGTTGTTGTAGCTAAACTCGATCAGATGTAACTTGTCAATCCAGCTGGTCTGAAAGTCAAGTGCACATGCATGTAACATATCCTCAAGTGTCTGGATAGTGCCCTCACTCTGACCATCTGTCTGTGGGTGGAACGATGTACTTAGCTTCAGCTCGGTACCAAGCGCTTCCCGTGTGGATTTCCAGTACCTCGAGAGGAATCTGGTATCCCTATCAGACACGATAGTCTTCGGTACCCCATGGTGCCGAACAATCTCTCTATCAAAAAGCTCTGCAAGTCTTGCCACTTTCCAAGTGTCCTTCATCCGAATGAATCGGGCCACCTTGGTCAGTCGGTCAACAACAACCCAAATCATATTCAGACCTCCTCTTGTAGGCAGAAGCCCTACTACGAAGTCCATAGAAATGTCATGGAACTTCCACTCAGGCACTGGCATTGGCTGCACCATACCACCAGGCCGTCGGTGCTCAAACTTGACCTTCTGACAAGTGAGACACCTCAATACATAATCATTCACATCCTTTTTCATTCCAGTCCACCAAAAATAACGTTTCATACCCTTATACATTTTGAAGCTCCGGGGTGAATCGAAGTCGTAGAACAATGATTCACTCAGTATGCGCTCCTTCAGCTCAGCGCTACTCCTCGGAATACACAGTCGGCCATTAAGCCTAATCAGGTCATCATCGTGGAGTCGGAAGTCGTACTTCTGACCCTCGAATGTGCCATCAATAAGCTTCTCTGATCTCCAACATGTATGATCCGTCATCTGAGCACTCCGCACCTCTTCAACCAAGCCAGTATGAGAGACTAGCGAATGGAGAGAGTGTGCTCGACTCAATGCGTCAGCTACCACATTTGCCTTACCCTCTTTATATGTAGATTGATGTCGTAGTCGTTTAGAAACTCGACCCACCTTCGTCTCATGTTCAACTCCTTCTGAGTGAACAAGTACTTTAAACTCTTGTGGTCAAATAAATTGTCACACTTACCCCATACAAGTGATGTCGCCATATCTTCAGTGCGAAGACAATGGCACCCAATTCTAAGTCGTGGGTAGGGTAGTTTTCTTCATGCTTCTTAGCTGTCGGGAGGCGTACGCTACGACCTTCCCGTGTTGCATCAACACAACCCATACCTCTGCCTGATGCGTCGCAATAGACCTCAAAACCATCTGGACCGTCTGGTAAAGTCAGGACTGGTGCAGATGTCAGAGCATCCTTGAGACTCTGAAAGAACTCTCGCAGTCATCTGTCCACTCGAATGGAGCATCCTTCTTCATCAAGGAAGTCATCGGCTTCGAGACACTGGAGAAGTCCTTCACAAACCTCCTATAATAACCTGCCAGACCAGGAAGCTCCTGATGTCGGTAACTGTCTTCGCCTAGGCCAGGTGCGCACTGCATCTATCTTTGCCGGATCAACAGCGATCCCGGCTTCAGAAATCACATGTCCAAGAAAGGATACTTGGTTCAACCAAAACTCACACTTAGAAAATTTCGCATATAACTGATTCTTTCTCAACGTTTGCAACACACTTCTTAGGTGGCTATCGTGCTCACCCTTGGATTTCGAATACACAAGTATATCGTCGATGAAGACTACCACTGACTTGTCCAACTGATCTTGGAACAAGCGGTTCAGTAAGTCCATGAACTTGGCTGGTGCATTGGATAAACCAAACGGCATAACCGTAAACTCATAATGCCCATATCTGGTTCTAAATGCTGTCTTCTCAATGTCACTGTCACGGATGGCAATCTGATGGTATCCGGATGGTAGATCTATCTTGGAGAATACTAATGCTCCTCTCAACTGATCAAATAAGTCGTCAATGCGTGGTAAAGGATAACGGTTCTTCACCATAACTGCATTCAGCTCACGATAATCAATACACAGACGGAACCGTCCTTCTTCTTCACGAAGAGGACCGGTGCTCCCCATGGTGAAACGCTAGGGCGGATAAACCCCTTGTCGAGTAGGTCTCTCAGCTGCTCCTTGAGCTCTGTCATCTCTGCTGGAGCCATACGATAGGGCGCCTTCGCAATTGGTCCGGTGCCCGGAACCAAATCTATCTCAAACTCAACTTCCCGTGCTGGCGGCATGCCCGGCAGTTCCTTAGAAAACACATCAGGAAACTCCGACACTACCGGCACATCTGGGCTAAACTCTGGGTCTCTCTCTATGTCCTGGACATAGAAGAGGTATACATCATTCCCTCGTCGTAGTTCACGATACATAGCCATGGCGGTGATGATCTGAGTCGAAGGCTCCTGGGCCTCTGCGGTAAGATATGGTAACCCCAGACGGACTCCGAAGAAGCAGATGATGCTCGGCACACAGGATTCTGCCTTTGTACCACTCCAACCAGTTCATCCCGACAATCACATCAAAACCAAGTCCCTCGAATTCTATCTAGTCGATCGGAAACTCTTCACCTCTGATTCGTACAACAACATCTCGGTGGTAGCGGGTACACCTGATCCGCTCTTTCGACGGGAGAGTGACTAGAAGTCTGGCATCTCATCACCATGTAACCCCAGCCTCTTCGCAAAAGATAGCGAAATAAATGTATGTGAGGCTCCGGAGTCGAACAAGATCGAAGCGTCCACGCCATTGACTGGAAAGGTACCGGTGAGGATTGTGCCGCTCTTGCCGGCTTCTGCCTCATTCAGACACTCAGTATACCTCCCGTCCGAGTGCACAGCCTAATTCATTGGCAAACTAATAAGTATTTGGTAATAACACGGTTGATATACTTCGAACAACTCCACTTTATTCATTAACATTCTCTTTACACCACAAGGTGGTTTACATCTCTAACATAACTAACACATACAACATCCTTAACATACATGGTTTAACACATCACATAATTATACAGGCTTTAAAACTGTCTGAAGGTCAAATTCAAACGTCCGGGTTTCATGTGTGTGGCATTGATCACTGCCGATGGTGCGGTATTCAGTTTGATCTTCTTGATGCCATGATATAGCATCCTTGACTGCCCACCCATGATTAGTACATCTCCTGATTTCAACACTAGCTTCTTCGCGAGATCAGCACGCTTCTGCTCGCCGTACACAAACACTGCGGTCACCAATGGACCAAGACACCAGGGTACTCTCCTTACTTAGAGACTCGGGTGACTCGTCCTTATCTTGGTGTAATCCTAACCGTCCACCTTTCTGGTAGAAGTTCACAATACATAAATCCGCTTTAACACTTGGTATTGAATCTGATTCAACTTGCTGAGCAATTCCCACGGCGTGGTTAACGACCGCATGGAATTCCTCAGGTATCCTTGGTACAGTTGCTCCATCTTCAGCTCGCTTCCTGATATGTCTTGGTGTAAGGATTCCAGTCCTTACCCATGCACATCATCTTCAATTTCATCTTCGATCCTCTCGGGTATTCGGTGTATAGAAACCTCCAGGTGCTGCTCCCAGTTCGTCGCATCGTCGGATAATGTGGATTTGTGCTTCCGGTGTCAGGTATCCATTTAAGAGTATCATACCTGTTGGATGACCTGACATTGCTCCATTGGAAAGTCGGTGATGCTGATGGTGGTTTCTTCAGGGTTTGGTGGGTGGGATTGGATAGCAAATATTGAAGGTTCCTAAGTTTTCAAATTATCTAATTAGGTGTTCTCACATTATACTTTAATGTTTACTTACATGGTTGTTTACTTAAACTCACTAACACACATGCATGAAATGCGGTATGCAATCACTTATTTCATTCAACAGTTTAGGCGGTACCTGGTCTAGAAGAGGGCCCTGGCGCCTCAGACCGGTCCACCACATTCAGGGCGGCCTTGCCGGATCCCGACCCCTTCCCCTTCTGGGAATCTGTGTACCTCTGATCTGGGGGTGGCTGATTCGCCGTCTTCGGGCCATCGGTGGTCACGGTGGCCTTACCCTTCCACTGCCCAGGCCTGTAGTTTCTGCTATTCGGGTTCTGCCAGCACTCGTAGTCGCGGTGCCCCATCTTCTTGCAGTATCGGCACTGCACATCATTACCCTTGCAGTCCTTGCCGGGGTGGTCTCCGTTACACCACTTACAGTAGTAGTGGCGCTCCGGTCCAGAGCCCGTGCTAGCTGCTAACACATCACACACTCAGTACATACTTCACATAATAACAACACATACCAAAATTCGGCATTCGAATTTTATTAATTACCCTTGGGTGGGTAAGAGCGTAAGGGCTTGGCCGCATATGCGTAGGTGAGCTGCAGAGGCTCCTCAGCAGTGGTGGTCTGGGCTTGGCCTTTGCCACCCTGTTGCTGTCCTTTCTGGGACTGGGGGTATGGCTTCTTCTTCTTTCCTCCCCCGTGCCCTTGCGTGCTCTGGCCCTCGCTCATGGCCTTGCGCTTGAGCGCACTCTCCTCGTCCCTCAAACGGACGGTGATCTCAACAATTGCAGCGGCATGATAGCACTCCTATATTTAGGGTGTTAGTTATGCCCCCCAATTCAAACTCATAATTACATTAACACACTGCACACACTTATTCACTTCATACTGTAGTTTATTACCTGCAAAGTAGTATACCCGCTTGGCCCCATACCGTAGCGTAGGCGGTAGCTCAATCCGTTGTAGAAACGGTTCACTAAGATCCGGTCTGAGTAACCCAGATCTGGCAGCAGATGGATAAGTCGATGAAAGCGGTGTAGTACTCATCAACCGTCATCTTATCCCCTTGTCTCAAGCTGTCGAGCTCTAGGCGCTTGGCCTCTTGCACATGAATCGGGTAGTACTTGGCTCGCAGCAGGGCCGTGTACTCCCTCCACTGGAAGGTAGGATCACCAACTCTGCCCTCCCTTACCAGCTTCCACCAACTCTGAGCCGATCCCTTCAAGTAGTAAGCGGCTAGTCGAACCTTGGCACCAGCAGGAACATCCAAGGTCTCGAAAGCGGTCTCCATCTCGGAGATGTACGCCTCCAGCTTACTAGGGTCGGTCTCCCCACTGAATGACGGGGGTCTCAAATCCGCCAACGCCTTGACCCAATTGGTCTCGCGCGGCTGTGGTTGCGGTTGTGGCCCTTGTTGACCCACACCGCCTTGCTGCTGCTGCATCGCAGCTACCAACTGTGGGACCATCTGGGCTACGGCGGCCGCTACAGCGTCGGCCATGACTTGCGCCGTAGGGTTCTCTCCCTGGTTCCCGGTATTACCAGTACCACGTCCGCGGCCTCGACCTCGTGGTCTACCTGACATCTGAATTCACACGAACATTCATTAGCATTATGCTTGCACACTTATCGGTCCAATGGTTGTATCATCTTCCCGTCAACAAGGTATTTCCCCACTTAGTTAGTGGTTAACCTTTCCAAAACTATTCTCTTAGGTAACTATAGCTAGATTTCCTAACTCGGTATATTCCTAAGCTCGGTATTCTAGCCATCAGAGCGATACTTCGCTCTGATACCACTTTTTTGTAACACCCCTACTATGCACTTAACAATAATCGAATTCGCAGCGGAATTAACAACTAAACGATTCGGTGCTACAACGCCGTTAACCACCCACGTGGTCAACAAGGCAGAATAAATACAAGTGTACTGGTCTGATGATCTGACTCCCGAGCATAGAACTAATAACCTTTAATACATAAACATAATACCGAGTTTGTAACTACATCCATAACTATAAATTGTACACCACAAACTGTCACTATGAACTGTCAACTATCGTCACTGTAATACAACGGTACCAAAATATATCACCACGGGAGCACAGGCGCATCCCGGGCTCAACCTCCAAAAATAACCAAAAGTATTTGCAGCCTAGAATCTATAGCCATTCCGCTTCCTCGATCCTCATCCTGCAGTAAAAATATGGAGCCCCCGAGGGGGTCAGCAACCCTTGGCTGGTATGGTTAACGCACAGCCCATCGGCTATCGGGATACGCGCAACTAATTGTCATGATGACATGAATTCATTTTAAACATACAACATATATATATATATATATAAACATAGCAAGATTATTGCATACAACATCACACTAACACAAGAACAATTCCTTTTAGGAAATGATCCAACACAATTAGTTCCCATGGAGAGCCTAGAGAATGTTGCCAACTCATGCTAAGCTCGTTACATAACTCGTTACCTCCTACGACCAACCCTGCCCTGTTAGATTGAACGAATAACTTAACACAAGGTGCCTCGGATATAGTGACCCAAGCACACCGAACAAAACATAGTATGCCCCTTGTGGCCCGACGTGAGTCAGTAAAATAGCCTTGGTTAGCTAAAGGGAAGGTTGGAACCAAATTGGAAAAACAACCATAACATACAGAGGAATCGAACCGGTTTATGACATCGACTCCCATACTCACACACGTGGCCGGAACAGACCGGACTCCTCACTTCCCCCGTTAGCACTTGTTAGAATTCAACATTAACTCAATAAACAAATCACAAACAATTGGTTAAGTCTTGTTAGACACACAAAAGGGAAAGAGAGTCATACTTATCAATACAATATATTTAACGACTGTAAACTCGTTACATGACTTAAGTCTTACAAGGTCATAAACACACAGAAAACAAACAACACACAAGCTGGTGTAAACCGGTAGGCAACAGACTGCAAGAAAACCATAGGGTTACTTAACTTCGAAATTTTACTAAACATTTTACATGGTTATATGACATGTTTTAATCCCCAAATTTATCCTTGATTACCTTCATCATACCCCCTAGGGTTAACTACTTAAGCCATACTTTGTTTGTTTTTTTTTTACAAGTTTTGGTCCGACCGACCTTACCGACCGACCTTACACAAGGTCGGTCCATTCCAGAACATATTACCGTCAAAAATTCTACTCCGACCGACCTTGCAAGTTCGGTCCACAAGGTCGGTCTATTCCCAAGAGTTTTTTTCCCTTTGAAAACTCAGGCCCGACCGATCTTGGCAAGTTCAGTCGCAAGATCGGTCGATTCTCGAGACTTACTTACGTACAAAGATTTAGGCATGACCGAACTTGCAAGTCCGGTCCCAAGGTCGGTCTATTCCAAGACTCAATCCGTACTAAAAATCCATGCCCGACCGACCTTGCAAGTCCGGTCCCCAAGGTCGGTCCATTCCAGAGACCATTTCTCGCAGGGTGAACTGGGCTCGACCGACCTTGCAGGTCCGGTCCCCAAGGTCGGTCTGCTCCAGACCCTTGTTATTAATTGCCCATTTAACTCCAAACTTCACCTCATATATCCTAGTATGTTCTAACCTTATTTGGGCACTTCAAACACACCTTAAGACCTCCATTAAACTCCTTAAATCATTCATCAAAATCCTCCTCAAGCATTACACAAATTCTTATAAAAAGGTTTACACTTGTAATGTTTTTCACTAAGTTTCTATGTGGTGTTTCATACCTATAACTTCCACTATTCCCAAATGTTTTCTCACCACTACAACATCATCTCCCAAGCATCTTTTCTTCCTAACCAAAACTTCTAGTTGATGTCTAAGTCCTTTTTGTTTCCTAGAACACCTAAGACATTACTTCTCCTTTAGTAAAACACCTAAACATTTCTAACACTTCCTAGTTCATCAAATCTCATTTTAAACACCTAAAACTCCTTATACCTTATCTAAATTTCGACATGGGTTCTCCTAGAACTTTACTAAGCCAAAACACATTGTTTTCACCATTAAACATTCAAGAACACTAAAATCCATCAAGAACATTCTTGTACACAAAACTTCACTCATTTAACACTACCTCACAATATAGTGCATAATTTAAATTGCTTGGCACTTAGGCCCTTAAGATGCATAAATCATAAACATTGAATTTCCCACATTATATTTGCCTTTGACCTGCAAATACACCCAACAATACATATGCCTTTTACTAAGCCCTTGAGGCATTTTTCTAAGTCATTCACCATTGGCTCCTTAGATTATTTTAATAAGCAACATAAGCTCATTTCTCCTAAGACTTTAAACTACATTAGGTTAGCACATTTACTTCTTCTTCCTCACAAACTTCTTTCTTGTTTCCTTGATTAAAAATCGGTAAGGGTATTTGATTTCTTGTCAACTTCTAAACAATATACAAATAATGAAATGAGTATACAAGCTTTATACTTCATCTCATTGTAAACCCTAGATACATATATTGTCTTAGAACATTTAGATGATTGTTTTACCTTGGATATGAAAGAGTTTGGATATGTAGCAAGAGGACTCCACCAAGCCCTTGGAAGATTCAAATGAAGCTAGAACAAGCAAGGTAAAGGGCACCATTAATGGTGTTTTTCGGACAACATACAAACATGAAGGAAATGTTATTTTTCTTTGAGTTTCCTTACCTAGAAGCAAAGGAGAACAATAATATGTGAAAAGATGAGCTCAAGCTCTTCCCATGGAGATTCCTCTTGGCACCGAAATGGAGCTCTTGGAATTTTGAGAAGATAGGAATGAAGAGCTTGATGAGACTAGAAGAATGGTGGTCTTTGTTTTTGATTTGGCAAAGTGAGCTAGAGATAATGACAATGGAAGTTGTGTTTGTTGGTACTATTGCAAAACCGTGAATGGAGAGCAAGAAGGAGGTAGAAGAGAGGTTGGAGACGTGGGAAATGAAGAGGGAAAGAAGAGAATGAAGATAAGTAGCTAGTTTTTGATATTTAAAGTAAAAGTAAATAGTGATTTGCTTTATTACTTTACTTAGCTTATTTTTTTTGTTTAAGTGTGGTGATTCACCAAGAAAACCGGCCCCCATATTATACTAAGGGGTATTTTAGTCTTTGTTGACCAATTGTCACACTTATATTGACATATGTTATAAACTTGGTTAATTTGGTTACTATTCACAAAAACAAGGCACATAGTTGTGAAATTTTTGATTTCCCATTGACTTAGACTTCCTAATGTGATACTAAGTAGTACACATGTTAATTAAAGGGTAATGATGGACATTTAGCCACTCAAAACTCATTTACAAGACAATTTTTCAAAAACGTGCTTTAAGACTCCTTAAAGCACATTTTGTGTTTTAACTTGTTTTCAAGCTTGGTTTTCTTTGGTAATTGGTTTAATATGTTCATTAATATATAAATAAGGTCTTGGTAAGCTCATTAGGTCTTAACCAAGCTTATCCCAAGCTTAGAGCACATTTTGGCCCTAATTGACTTTAAGGTATTTATTTGTGTTTTCTATGGTTGAAATTGTTCTCTAATGTTTCTTAGACTCTTTTTAGTCTTAATATACCATACTTTAATGTTTAAACAACACACTAAGGTTTGGGGTATTTCAATCTACCCCCCTTAAAAGAACTTTGTCCCCAAAGTACATACTTCCCACATATCTCAAATATTAGAACACGGGAACACATATAAACATTACTTCCATAACAACATTAACAACATACTTACATAGCATCGGACACAAGGTCCAAACCACATAACAACACAACATCATTCAGACTCAATGGTCTGTAACATAACAAGGTAACAACATAACATAGACAATGTATTTAGATACATGTCGTACACATATAATCGAAACGGCTCTACCCCCCATAAAATAGGGGTACGCCCCGTACCCTATACATACAAATACTAAGAAGTAAACAACGACGGGTACTTCGCCTTCATCTTGTCTTCCAGCTCCCAAGTGGCCTCCTCAACGTCCTGGTTAGACCAGAGAACCTTCACCAGTCTCACAGACTTATGGCGAGTGTCTCGAGTCTTAGTGTCCAGAATCTGTACGGGAGTCTCCACTGATCGCATGGTCGGCTCTAAGGTTAGCCTTTCAGGCTGAAGTACATGAGACGGATGAGATATATATTTCTTCAACTGGGACACATGAAATACGTCATGTACCTTGCCCAGCTCGGCGGGTAAATCAAGTCTGTAAGCTACCGGGCTGATCCGCTCCGTCACAACATAAGGCCCCACATATTTCGGGCTCAACTTGCCTTTCTGGCCAAAACGAAACACTCCCTTCATGGGGGATACTCTAAGAAATACCTGATCGCCCACGGCGAACTCCAGGTCACGTCTGCGCACATCGGCGTATGATTTCTGCCTGTCCTGAGCTGACTTCATGTTAGCCCGGATCTGTCGTACCTCTGCTTGAACTTGCTCCAAATACTCTGGTCCTATAATGACCGTCTCACTCGACTCATCCCAGCATAATGGCGTGCGGCATGGTCTACCGTATAATGCCTGGAAGGGAGACATCTTGATCGAAGCATGGTAACTGTTGTTGTAGCTAAACTCGATCAGATGTAACTTGTCAATCCAGCTGGTCTGAAAGTCAAGTGCACATGCACGTAACATATCCTCAAGTGTCTGGATAGTGCGCTCACTCTGACCATCTGTCTGTGGGTGGAACGCTGTACTTAGCTTCAGCTCGGTACCAAGCGCTTCCCGTGTGGATTTCCAGTACCTCGAGAGGAATCTGGTATCCCTATCAGACACGATAGTCTTCGGTACCCCATGGTGCCGAACAATCTCTCTATCAAAAAGCTCTGCAAGTCTTGCCACTTTCCAAGTGTCCTTCATCGGAATGAATCGGGCCACCTTGGTCAGTCGGTCAACAACAACCCAAATCATATTCAGACCTCCCCTTGTAGGCGGAAGCCCTACTACGAAGTCCATAGAAATGTCATGGAACTTCCACTCAGGCACTGGCATTGGCTGCACCATACCACCAGGCCGTCGGTGCTCAAACTTGACCTTCTGAAAAGTGATACACCTCAATACATAATCATTCACATCCTTTTTCATTCCAGTCCACCAAAAATAACGTTTCATACCCTTATACATTTTTGAAGCTCCGGGGTGAATCGAAGTCGTAGAACAATGAGATTCACTCAGTATGCGCTCCTTCAGCTCAGCGCTACTCCTCGGAATACACAGTCGGCCATTAAGCCTAATCAGGTCATCATCGTGGAGCCAGAAGTTGTACTTCTGACCCTCGAATGTGCCATCAATAAGCTTCTGCCTGATCTCCAACATGTATTGATCTGTTATCTGAGCACTCCGCATCTCTTCAACCAAGCCAATATGAGAGACTAGCGAATGGAGAGAGTGTGCTCGGTGACTCAATGCGTCAGCTACCACATTTGCCTTACCCTCTTTATACTGCAGATTGATGTCGTAGTCGTTTAGAAACTCGACCCACCTTCTTTGTCTCATGTTCAACTCCTTCAGAGTGAACAAGTACTTTAAACTCTTGTGGTCAGAATAAATTGTCACACTTACCCCATACAAGTGATGTCGCCATATCTTCAGTGCGAAGACAATGGCACCCAATTCTAAGTCGTGGGTAGGGTAGTTTTCTTCATGCTTCTTCAGCTGTCGGGAGGCGTACGCTACGACCTTCCCGTGTTGCATCAACACACAACCCATACCTCTGCCTGATGCGTCGCAATAGACCTCAAAACCATCTGGACCGTCTGGTAAAGTCAGGACTGGTGCAGATGTCAGAGCATCCTTGAGACTCTGGAAAGAACTCTCGCAGTCATCTGTCCACTCGAATGGAGCATCCTTCTTCATCAAGGAAGTCATCGGCTTCGAGACACTGGAGAAGTCCTTCACAAACCTCCTATAATAACCTGCCAGACCGAGGAAGCTCCTGATGTCGGTAACTGTCTTCGGCCTAGGCCAGGTGCGCACTGCATCTATCTTTGCCGGATCAACAGCGATCCCGGCTTCAGAAATCACATGTCCAAGAAAGGATACTTGGTTCAACCAAAACTCACACTTAGAAAATTTCGCATATAACTGATTCTTTCTCAACGTTTGCAACACACTTCTCAGGTGGCTTTCGTGCTCACCCTTGGATTTCGAATACACAAGTATATCGTCGATGAATACTACCACTGACTTGTCCAACTGATCTTGGAACAAGCGGTTCATTAAGTCGATGAACTTGGCTGTTGCATTGGATAAACCAAACGGCATAACCGTAAACTCATAATGCCCATATCTGGTTCTGAATGCTGTCTTCTCAATTTCACTGTCACGGATGGCAATCTGATGGTATCCGGATCGTAGATCTATCTTGGAGAATACTGATGCTCCTCTCAACTGATCAAATAAGTCGTCAATGCGTGGTAAAGGATAACGGTTCTTCACCGTAACTGCATTCAACTCACGATAGTCAATACACAGACGGAGACTACCGTCCTTCTTCTTCACGAAGAGGACCGGTGCTCCCCATGGTGAAACGCTAGGGCGGATAAACCCCTTGTCGAGTAGGTCTCTCAGCTGCTCCTTGAGCTCTGTCATCTCTGCTGGAGCCATACGATAGGGCGCCTTCGCAATTGGTCCGGTGCCCGGAACCAAATCAATCTCAAACTCAACTTCCCGTGCTGGCGGCATGCCCGGCAGTTCCTTAGAAAACACATCAGGAAACTCCGACACTACCGGCACATCTGGGCTAAACTCTGGGTCTCTCTCTATGTCCTGGACATAGAAGAGGTATACATCATTCCCTCGTCGTAGTTCACGATACATAGCCATGGCGGTGATGATCTGAGTCGAAGGCTCCCTGGGCCTCTGGCGGTAAGATATGGTAACCCCAGACGGACTCCGAAGAAGCAGACGATGCTCGGCACACAGGATTCTGCCTTGTACCGCTCCAACCAGTTCATCCCGACAATCACATCAAAACCAAGTCCCTCGAACTCTATCAAGTCGATCGGAAACTCTTCACCTCTGATTCGTACAACAACATCTCGGTGGTAGCGGGTACACCTGATCCGCTCTTTCGACGGGAGAGTGACTAGGAAGTCTGGCATCTCATCGCCGTCTAACCCCAGCCTCTTCGCAAAAGATAGCGAAATAAATGTATGTGAGGCTCCGGAGTCGAACAAGATCGTAGCGTCCACGCCATTGACTGGAAAGGTACTGGTGAGGATTGTGCCGCTCTTGCCGGCTTCTGCCTCATTGCAGACACTCAGTATACCTCCCGTCCCGAGTGCACAGCCTAATTCATTGGCAAACTAATAAGTATTTGGTAATAACACGGTTGATATACTTCGAACAACTCCACTTTATTCATTAACATTCTCTTTACACCACAAGGTGGTTTACATCTCTGACATAACTAACACATACAACATCCTTAACATACACTGGTTTAACACATCACATAATTATACAGGCTTTAAAACTGTCTGAAGGTCAAATTCAAACGTCCGGGTTTCATGTGTGTGGCATTGATCACTGCCGATGGTGCGGTATTCAGTTTGATCTTCTTGATGCCATGATATAGCATCCTTGACTGCCCACCCATGATTAGTACATCTCCTAATTTCAACACTAGCTTCTTCGCGAGATCAGCACGCTTCTGCTCGCCGTACACAAACACTACGGTGTCACCAATGGACCAAGACACCACGGGTACTCCCTTACTTAGAGACTCGGGTGACTCGTCCTTATCTTGGTGTAATCCTAACCGTCCACCTTTCTGGTAGAAGTTCACAATACATAAATCCGCTTTAACACTTGGTATTGAATCTGGTTCAACTTGCTGAGCAATTCCCACGGCGTGGTTAACGACCGCATGGAATTCCTCAGGTATCCTTGGTACAGTTGCTCCATCTTCAGCTCACTTGTCCTGATATGTCTTGGTGTAAGGATTCCAGTCCTTACCCATGCACATCATCTTCAATTTCATCTTCGATCCGCTCGGGTATTCGGGTGTATAGAAACCTCCAGGTGCTGCTCCCAGTTCGTCGCATCGTCGGATAATATGGATTTGTGCTTCCGGTGTCAGGTATCCATTTAAGAGTATCATACCTTGTTGGATGACCTGACATTGCTCCATTGGAAAGTCGGTGATGCTGATGGTGGTTTCTTCAGGGTTTGGCGTGGGTGGGATTGGATAGCAAATATTGAAGGTTCCTAAGTTTTCAAATTATCTAATTAGGTGTTCTCACATTATACTTTAACTGTTTACTTACATGGTTGTTTACTTAAACTCACTAACACACATGCATGAAATGCGGTATGCAATCACTTATTTCATTCGACAGTTTAGGCGGTACCTGGTCTAGAAGAGGGCCCTGGCGCCTCAGACCGGTCCACCACATTCAGGGCGGCCTTGCCGGATCCCGACCCCTTCCCTTATGGGAATCTGTGTACCTCTGATCTGGGGGTGGCTGATTCGCCGTCTTCGGGCCATCGGTGGTCACGGTGGCCTTACCCTTCCACTGCCCCTTAGGGGGTATAAAACCGTAATATATGGATATTGATGGTCAAGGAAATATTAAGGAGGTCAACCTTGACCATATGGTAGGTTTTGACCAAATTAAATAAG
This sequence comes from Limonium bicolor, assembly GCA_023374045.1. Taxonomy (NCBI): domain Eukaryota; kingdom Viridiplantae; phylum Streptophyta; class Magnoliopsida; order Caryophyllales; family Plumbaginaceae; genus Limonium; species Limonium bicolor. The sequence continues at coordinate 179,207,999 of CM041782.1, read as the reverse complement.
TTAGATAACTTATTTAAGGTTTTATAATAAGATAAGTATTTAATTGTAACAATTTTATAACATATGTGGTATATATGTTATTACCGAAAGTTAAGGGTGTAAAATGGTATTATAAACACCCATGGGCTATTAGGAATTTTTAGGAATTTATTGGGTTGATTTTGGAATTAAAATAAACTATATATGTATAATATATAGTTATTATGTCATTATGACACTTTGGAATAAAAGATAGGGTGGAAATGTAAAATACCGAAAGTATATGGTTAGTAAGGGTAATTATAACCCTTTGGTGAAATTTGGTGATTTTTAGAATTATATAAGGGTATTTAAGAAGATATATGTATAATATATAGTTTAATGTTATTATAAAACTATATGTTATAAATTGGGCCAAATGGCAATTATAGAAAGTGGAAGGGTTGAAAAATAAATTAGAATAGACATGAGGTCTGTTTGGAAATTAGAATATAATATAACCATAGGTTATATTTATATTAAGGTTTAAAAATGTTATATTATATGGTATATATAACATGGTATAAATTATGGGGTGATTTTGTAAATAAAGGAAACTATGGATTATGAAAAAGAATAAGGTTTTGATATTGTGCCCATGCGGCAATATTAAATAGTTTTGCATAAAAACTATAGGTTATGAATTAAAGGAAATAAAAATATCATATTATATGATATTAGTATATGGTATAACATTACATAATGTTATGTGGTAAAAATAGAATTTAAATAAAATAAGGTGTTGTACCGAATTATAAAAGGGTTGGAAAATGAATTTTAGAATATGGTCTACTATGTTATAAATGTTATAACAATTATATGGTATTAATGAGGTTTTAAATGGGATTAATATAAGTAAAGGTATTCACATTAAATAATGTGACAAACTATAAATAAATATGATTTATAAACTAAGGTATATATTGATTAAACCTTAGGAGTTGTAATTGTACAACATAAAATGTTACATAATATTAGGATAATAATCTTAATATAAGTTGTATAAAATAATACAACTAATGGGAATAATCATCTAATATAAGATGATAAAATGTAACATATGATATAAGAGTTTTATAACTCATGAAACTTACCTATGTGGTAAATATATACATATACAAGGATATTGTATATAAGGATGGATATATAATATGGTTGGAGACCATATAATATAATGGTGGTGGTTATTACAAAAAATAGTTACACACTATAAGTTATGAGTTTTTTAATGCAAATATAATTTGCTAAGATAATGGATAATATAATACAATGTATTATAATGGATGGTGGGAAAATGATACAGTATGAAAAATAATACAATATAATATAATAATGCATGCATACATGCAACTATAGGTTATATACCTAAGTTTAATGGTGGACAGGATTAAACAAATATAGTGAATTAAACTTAACAGTCGAAATATTTTGACATACGAGTTTTAGTAACAAGCCGACCGGTTTAGAGAAACCTGTAACAAATAACTGCAGAAATCCGGGGATGAACTGTCAGGGTTACTTGTTATTCGGAAATACCGGATGTAGTTAGTCATGGAGACTGACTTATAGTTTTAATACCGTTTAGATCATACTTCAGACGAGGACGCTTGACGAGCTAGTGGACTACACTGCGCATCCTAGGTCTTGGTGAACGGTATGTAAAGGGGTTTGATCCGAGTTGTCCTAAGGAATTCCTTGGGCTCAGATTTGGTTGATATCACTTGTGTGTTAAGTGTTTTGGATACATGTATGTGATTGTGTGCTACTGCATTAATTATTTATGCACGAGCGTCCTACGGGACTAATACTACGTCGACTATAGATCGACTTATATAAACATACATATACGTTATTGTGATGACAAGACGGTTACTTGATATAATACCATAGTATTAATATTAAGTATATGGCAACCTAAGTAAAATACTTAGGGATGAGTCACGACATTGTCGGTCTCTAGAGCATGGATCTCGAACATGAATATAACCTAGATTACTTCTAGGTATGCGTGAGACCCATTGGGCAGCTAAATAATAATTATATTCTCCATAAGACTAAGAGCATATCTTAAACATTATAAGAGAGAGATGGTATGAGTTGAGGTGAGGAATCCCGGTAGTTTACGAACTACTTGGTTGCGCATTTGTGATCACTAAGGGGTTCCCGATCGGTTCCGCTCCAGGTTTATACCCAATGAGCCCTATTTGGATCGTGGGTCAGGTGGCTACGGCCTTTTATATGGACGTCTTACGAGACAAAAGTGAATAGTCAAGGGCCTCCGGACCTCTGGCGAAATGAGCACCTTTGTGTGTACGGGAGGACTACTGTCCATGGTGAGGTTATCGGGTTGTCCTAACATGACGCCCAACTGGTATTAATTAAACATGGTTTGGATGGGGCCTTTAAGGCCAAAGTAAATTAACTATGGAAACCGTACGCTACGGCGATTGTACATTATACTGCAATTATTCGACACGTTCGATTATACAACTGTTGTTTGTGATATGAAATGAATGTTTGGATTGAATGGATGGTTATGTTTATATGCATGATATTACAGTATTGATTATATCTGTAAAATGGTAAAGCATGAAACCAATCTAATAATAAGATGGTTAAAATGACTAAGTGACCATTAGGGTCCAGGCCCGGCATACTCAGCGTCTATCGCTGATACTACACCATATGCAGGTTGTTGATTATCGCCGAAGCCGAAGTGCGGGAACAGGGTAACTAGAGTTTATTTTAATTACCGCACATGGAGTTGTATTATGGTACGGTTATGTATATGCAGGATTGGGTAGACGCTCACTTGTCGACATTTATGGTTTATGGACTTAGTATGATGTATAGGAGTTTTCTCGTTATCACGGCGGTTAGCAGTTTCTTTATGTTGGTTGTTGGATATATTTTGGCTTCGTTGCTCACACGGGCGAGTAGTGGCCGGTGACACCCGAGTGAGTATTGTTGTTGTTATTATTTCTTCCGTTGTGAGACGTTTTATTTATTGCTACGAGAGAGATTATTACGTGTTTAAGGAGAGGGGTGTTGCAGTTAAATACCCCAAACTAATTAAACATGGATTAAACATCTAATCACATTAATTAAGGCCTAAACATGCCTTAAAAATCAATTGAGAACAACAGTGGTTAACACAAAGCAAGATATTGCACCCTTTGACTGTTTTGGGTAAATAAATACCCAAATGAAATTCTTAGGTCCTAAAACTTTGTCATAAGCTTATTAACACATTAAGGAACACACTACAATTGTTGGACAACACTCCAACACAAAGAACAAGCATTTACATGCTTCAAGGTCAAGTAGGGCAAAAATGTGCTCTAAGAAAACCTTAAAGGTCTAATGACCTCTATTTTATATAAAATTGGATTCCTAAGATCACATATCATGTATGGAACACAACAAAACTGTTCTCAAAGAAAATAGATCTCAGAAACACCTTGTGACACAAAATGTGCACTAAAACACCTTAAAGCACGTTTTTGTGTATGAGCTCTAAGATAATGATTTTTTGTCATTTTAAAGACTATAGTATATTCTTTATAACATTAATGTGACATGATAGACTATATTATAAAGTATAAATCAAAGTTTGAAAATAAAATCAAAATGGGTAATTTTGGATGAATAGTACCCAAAAATAACATTTAATTATTTATTATTAACTATGGTCAAATGTCATCCATTGACCATGCCCAGCATTGCCGACCTCCTACAGCTGGCATACCCACCCATTAATCAATCTCCAATCAATTATTCAGCCAATCTAATGAGTCACCTAATTACTATTCCTAAAGTAACATTAAACTAAGTTAAAAGCAAATTAAGCATTCTTACCTCATTGCCTTGCTTCCCAGCCGACATCAGCTTCTTCAAACCTCTCTTTTGCTTCTCCAAACCGTGGCTAACACACCAAATACAGAGGAGAACAACAATTGACATAGGTAAGCTTATTAAGCCATTTTATGTTCATTTTCTTCACAATTCTTTCCTCTTCCCATGGAGCAAAGCATCAACCATTTCCATCAATGTTTCTAGGTTGTTTTGGAGGTTAAAAGGAGGGCAAATCTCGGCTATAACAAGGGAAGAAGGTGGATAAATCTAATCTTGCTCTTAAGGTATAAAAATGTGCTTTAAGCACTTATCTTTTGATTCCCTTCAAATCCGGTTGTGAAATTTTGTTCCTAGGCTTATAATCTTCTTCTTAACATACTTATTCAGTTGGTATATCAAGAGCTTCAAGGTATAGCCAGATCCAAGCCAAAAACACCATTTTAGGTAATTAGAGTTTACTCTAATTACCGCACATGGGTACAGCACATGCCTAAAATGGTGTTTTTGGCTTGGATCTGGCTATACCTTGATGCTCTTGAATACCAACTGAATAAGTATGTTAAGAAGAAGATTATAAGCCTAGGAAACAATGATTTCAAACCGGAATTGAAGAAAATCAAAGGATAAGTGCTTAAAGCACATTTTTATACCTTAAGAACAAGATTAGATTTCTCCACCTTTTTCCCTTGTTACAGCCGAGATACACCCTTCTTTTAACCTCCAAAACAACCTAGAAACATTGATGGAAATGGTTGATGCTTTGCTCCATGGAAAGAGGGTAATTAGAGTTTACTTTAATCACCGCACATGGAGTTTGATTGTATAGCAATGAAGATGGTGAATTGTATTATGGTACGGTTATGTGTATTTGGAATTGGGTAGACGATCACTTGTTAACGTTTATGGACTTAGTATGATGTATAGGAGTTTTCTCGTGGTCATGGTGGTTAGCAGTTTGTTTATGTTGGAAGTTGGATATAGTTTGGCATCGTTACTTGCATGGGCGAGTAATGGCCGGTGACACCCGAGTGAGTATTGTTATTATTATTTATTCTTCTGATGTAAGACGTTTTATTTATTGCTACGTGAAAGATTATTACGTGAATATGGAGAGGGGTGTTACAAAAGTGGTATCAAAGCGGAGTACCGCTATGATGACGAGGAAATAGGTTAAGACAGTGAGCTTAGGACTTGGGAAATTACGGGAAACGTTTTTGAGGTACGAGACGACTCGTCTTAAAAGATATTGTGTCTAGTAACGCCAATTGCGTGACATATTAGCCTTTAAGGCAATTCAATATCTATTGGTTGTGTACGGTAAATTACCGAGTATTTATGTGACATTCTGTACTTCAGATGTCTGGGGGAACTAGAGGGCGTGGTACTGGTAGAGGTGGAGGCGGTGACCCCGTGATTCCAGATGTCGCTGAGACAATTGCTGTCGTTCTCGCACAGCTGGGTACCCAAATTGGAGGAGCACCAGCCCACCCGCCACAGCCCAGGGAAACAAACTGGCTGAAGTCAGTTACCGAGACCCGACCACCTACTTACTCAGGGGAGCCAGACTCCGTAGCCTTGGAACGTTTCATTGTTGAACATGAGAAGGCCTACGAAGCTTTACAAGTACCTACCGACAAGAAGGTCGTCATTGCTGCTTTCCATCTGAAGGATGCAGCCAGCACTTGGTGGAGGTTGGTCAAGGACCATCACCTGGCTACGCCCGACTTTTCGTGGGCTTCCTTTGTCGAGTTGCTGAGGGGGAAGTACTACCATCAGGCACCGGACAGCCCCATCGCCATTTCTATTGTAAGTGTTGTGGGAAGGATCATCCTGGGATCGACTGCAATGGCTGCAAAGTTGAGTGTCGGTGCTGCAAGAAAGAAGGCCACCGGGAGTTCGAGTGTTGGATGAACCCTGAGAACCGTAACTACAGGCCACCAAGGAATACTCAGAATACCTCAGCTGGAGGATCTGGAGTACCACGAGGCGGTCAGGATGGCCAGACATCTACTGATGCTGGAGCCCTGAAGGGCAAGGGAGTCGATAGGGCATGAGTACCCTGAACTCCATGAGACCGCTGGTGGAAGACTTTTGTTTACTATGTTGTGTACTTACCTCGGATGTTAGACAGAGATATGTTATAAGTATGTGGGAGTGTGTTAGTGACCACTCGCCATTTTGTGTATGACTTTTGAGACTAGTTATGTGGACTCGATGCGAGTAACCTTGGAACCTTGATGGATTATATATATATATGAACAGGATGTTAATGCTTACATTATCATGTAGCCCATACTAGACGACGTAGAGTCAATGAGACCGGTGATTGTTGAACCAATATTTCCACCTGCATGGCGCACTTGCTATTGCAAGCGCTATGACAAGTAAACCACTGAAATTTCCATCTGCCTTGCGCACTTGACAGAGCAAGTGCTGCAACTGCAACTACTACTACTTATTTTTAATCTCTTATTTTTTTTTATATACCAAAATTTTCATATCAACTTTTTCATACAAACTTTAAGATTAGAAACCTATGCAATAGAGGAAATTATACAGCTACTATGATTGTAAACCACACCAGTTAAATTGTCCGAGAATTTTCATACAGGGCTTATTAGCCAAATACCATCAGTGTATACCCGCATTTAATGCTAATCACTACTAGTGATGAATGTTTAGTCCTTATGGACAAGCATACCCTTTGTTGATGCACCACCGTCAGTGAGGATGGTTGGGAAGTGAAGAGCCAAGTTGCTCAAACTATTATGCAATCTGCAATATATCCAATTAAACGGATGAGGGAACGAATATGAACTAAGAATGAGATATGATCATGATAGACAGGGAGAAAGGGAACATGTGTTGTACTCAATGAGATCGAATTAGGAGAACCAAGTTTGCTAAATATAGCACGAATTTTACTTACACCGAGCTGAATGACGCCGGCTTATGGCACGAATTACCACCGATGCCACTAGGACAATAGCACTTATTACAAGACAACCGACAACGCGAACTAATAAACAATTAAAGGATATCCATCAAGGGGAGTTTGACAACAGAATACTTCACAATACCCGTGTGAAAGACATTACCAGTTTACTAAATGAGACATGGGACGACCGCACTCCGATAGGAGCATGTGGGCCTGACAGACTTATTTATGAGTTAGTCGGGTAAGTAGTAATGTATCACTACGGTACCCCATGTGTTATGCCCCAGAATTTTTTTTTATTTTATCATATTCCTTCTGATTCGCAAAGGGAGTTCGGAATAATTTGTATCTTATACTAGAGTGTTTATGACATTCCTTAAATATTATTGTCATAGCTCGAGGAAGGAGAATTAGAAATAGCATGCTTCTATTATTTATTTATTTATTAGTTAAGGAAGAGACTCCTTAATTGTAACACCCCATCCAACATTGACACACTTATAATAAATTGCAGCGGAAAGCAAACTTCATCACATTACTTATCTCTTGGTGTCACACGCCGTTAACCACCCACGTGGCTAACAAGGCTATTACATATACATTGTACCGGTCTGATGGACTAGATTCCCGAGCGACTACAAATTATTATCCCTTAACAACAACCCATATACTTTATACATTCCAACCATACCGAGTATTTACAAACTAATGCCGATAACAATTTCGGTCTTACTACGCTTACAATGCTTACGCCATTTAAATGGCTACCCATGCGTGAACATCTACCCTCACTCTACTCTCGAACGGCTTCCAGCTCCTTGTACCTGAAATAGAAAAGGAGAGAAAGGGTGGCCCCCAAGGGGCTCAGCACCATTGCTGGTATGGTAATCCCGCAGCCCACATGCTACCGGGCCACGCACAACTAATTGTCGTCTTAGCATGCGATTGATTATATTTAAATCATGCATGCACTGTAAACACACAACACAAAACGTTTCGCCTCAATGGGCTCAACAAACGGATAATACATCCTTACTTGATGAGTCACTCGTGGTATTCATTATCCCTAGAGTGTTCCTCCTCTAACGGAGCTACTTCCTTAATAGACGACACTTACCCTTAAATCGGGTTATCCTTAAACGCCTCTTGTCACAAACTGGGATTCATTACCATGATCCACACACTCCGTATCTTACAACATATCACATTCCTCACATAACAAAACATAACAACACTTTTCTCGTTTCAACGCACACATGATAACATCGAATTCATTTTAAACATCTAATGTATACATATCATAGCATAGCAAGGGAAATAGCCTAGCACCATATCAACACAAAACACCATAAGATCGGTTCACACAAGGAACCTTCCACCATAGTTAGTATACATAGTGAGCCTAGAGATTATTGCCAATCTCATGCTAAGCTCGTTACCAACCTCGTTACCGTCCAGTTATATCGAACGGTTAACTTATACCCAAGGTGTGTCGGATATAGTAATCCCAAGCACACCGAAATAACATTCGTATGCCCCTGTGGCCCGACGTGAGTCAGTAACTAGCTTTGGATAAGCTAAGGGAAGGTAGAAACCAAATTGGAATACAACCTATACATACACCAAGAGAGCCGAACCGGATATGACATCGACTCCCGTCCTCACACGCGTGGCCGGAACATACCGGACTCCTCACTCCCCCCGATTAGCACTTGTTAGTGATCACACAATATTTGTTAAGTCACATACAAACAAATATTAGGTCTTGTTAGACACACCAAGGGAAAGGGGTCCCAATGTTACAACATCATAATATATAACAACCGTAAACTCTTTTCATGCCTTAATCTTATAAGGTCATTAACAATCAGAAAAACACATTGGCATACAAGCCGGTGTAATCCGGTAGGACACAGGTTGCAAGAAAACCATACCTGTCACCGGAGTCCACTTTACCACGTCCACTTATGTTCCTCGAGCAATTCTCGAACAACTGCTAACATCACATGTGTTTTTATAAACATCGGGGTTGCATGATTATTTAAGGTCTAATGCTTATAATTTTTCCCCGTTAACTTAGTTACATAACTTTACATTTTAACTTGTTTTACTTTTACCTTTTAATACAACTTTTCCCTCACCAAACCGTCATTATAACTCACCTAACATGTCGTAAACAACCTTATAACACCATTAACCATCGATCCCCATCATTAGACATCTTTTAATTACCTAAAACCATGTTTTTATAGTGGTCCGGGACTTGGTCCTCTTCTTAAGTCCTGGACCTTATGCTTACTCAAGTCTCGGCCTTTTAAATTGGGGTGGTCCGGGACCTTATACAAGGCCTAAGTCCCGGACCACATCCTTATGTGACTCTCGGCCTATTTTACACCCCTGGTCCGGGACTTGAACCATGACCTAGGTCCCGGACCAAAGCTACAGACTTGGTAAAATTGCATTTTTCAAACCTTGTTGCATTATTTCTCCACCTCCATTAATTGTATAAACTTACCTAATGTTCCTAGGTATATTCTAATGTCCAAATATCATCTTTATAACCATAAACAACATTTTTGGTCCGACCGACCTTACCGACCGACCTTGCACAAGGTCGGTCCATTCCAGAACACTTTACCGTCAAAATTTTCTACTCCGACCGACCTTGTAAGTTCGGTCGCATGTTCGGTCGATTCCAGTAACTTAATCCGTACAGAAAATACAAGCCCGACCGACCTTGCAAGTCCGGTCCCCAAGGTCGGTCCATTCCAGAAACTAATTCTCGCAGGGTAAACTGGGCTCGACCGAACTTGCAAGTCGGTCGCAAGTTCGGTCGTGCCCCAGACCCTTGTTTTCCTTTTACATTCCTCTCCAAACTTCACCCCATATAACCTAGTACACCCTAACCTCATTGGGGCACTTCAAACACACTTAAGACATCCTCAAACACTCATAAAACTCATTTTCTAATTCCTAAAGCCTTTACTTATATCTTCCCAAAATTCCTAACACTTACAATGTTTTCTCCTTAAGATTTCTAGGTGGTATTTCACCTATAATGACCACTATACCAAGGTGTTTCCTCTACACCTTAACATCATCTCTCAAACTTTTTTCTTACTAACTAAACCTCCTTTTTCACATATTACCTAAACATCACTTATTCCTTGGATCTCAACATTACCTAAACCTTAAAAACTTCCTAGTTCACCAAAACTTTCTTAAAACACTTAGAACTTCTTACACATTTTCCAAATTTTGCCATAGCTTCTCTTGTATATACTCACATCCAAACACTTAGGTTTTTACCTTATTCATTCAAAAACACCTAAAACCATCAAGAACACACTCACAAGACTTCACCAAATTTACACTACATCACAATATAGTGCACAATTTAAATTGCTTGGCACTTAGGCCCTTAAACAACATGGCTCTTAGGCCCTTAAATTGCATAAACCTTAAACACTGAATTTCCACAATATATAAGCCTTTGACCTGCAATTACATACACCAAGACATATGTTCTTTTACTAGTCTCCTTGAGAACACTTTACTAAGTCATTCACCATTTGCTCTTTAGGTAGTTTTAGCAAGCATTATAAGCTCATTTCTCCTAAGGCATTAAACCACATTGAGATAGCATATTTACCTATTTTCCTCACAAACTTCTTTCTTGTTTCCTTGTTTAAAAATCGGCTAAGCTTAGTTGCTTGTCAACTTCTAAACATTACACAGACAATGTGATGAGTATTCAAGCTCCAAGCTTAATCTCATTGTAAACCCTAGGTTTTACATTGTTCAAAGAGCATTAAGATAGTTGTTTTACCTTGGTCTTTGAAGGGAATTGGAATATCTACCAAGAGAGGACTCCACCAAGTCCTTGAAAGATTCAAATGGAGCTAGAACAAAGCAACACAATGAGCACCATTAATGGTGATTTTCGGTCAAGGTAAAAACATGGAGGAAACTTCATTTTTCTTTGAGTTTCCTTACCTTGAAGCAAAAGAGAGTAATAATATGTAGAAATACAAGCTCAAGCTCCTTCAATGGTGGAACTCCATGGCACCGAAATGGTGGTCTTGGAATTTTAAGAAGATAGAAATGAAGAGCTTGATGAGAGGGAGAGATTGGTGGTGTTTGTTTTTGATTTGGTTAAGTGAGCTAGGAAATATTGGCAATGGAAGATGGCATTTGGTGCTGTTGCTGTAGCATCACCATGAGAACAGAAAGAAGAGAGGTAGAAGAGAGCTTAGAAGCCGTGTGAAATGAAGGAGGAAGGGAGAAATGAGATTGGTTTTGCTTTTTGAAGATATTATAACTTAAAGCAAATAGTAACCTATGAGTCATCTTTATTCACTTAATAAGTTAACATGTTTGGTGACTCTTACTACAAAAACCGGCCCCCTTTATATCACTAAGGGTATTATAGTCTTTGTTGGTTAATTTAATTACTTATAACAACATATGTTACAAACTAGCTTATAAAAATCACTATTCACAAAAACAAGGCACATAGAAGTGAAATTTTTGATTTCCCATTGATATAGACTTCCGAATGTGATACTATATAGTACACATGTTAATTAAAGAGTAATGATGGACATTTAGCCATTCAAAACTCATTTACAAGACAGTTTTTCAAAAACGTGCTTTAAGACTCCTTAAAGCACTTTTTGTGTTTTAACTTGTTTTCAAGCTTGGTTTTCTTTGGTAATTGATTTAATATGTTCATTAACATATTTATTAGGTATTGGTATGACCATTAGGTCTTATACAAATTTATCCCAAGCTTAGAGCACATTTTGCTCTTATTGACTTTAAGGTATATTCTTGTGTTTTGTTTGGTTTCATTGTCTACTAAAGTTTCCTAAGGACTTAATTAGCCTTATAAAGTCATAATTAAATATTATCAAGTCTTGGTAGGCTCTTTGGGTCCTAACCAAGTTCACTCCAAGCTTAGAGCATGTTTTTGCTCACACCGTGTCTTAGTGTTTTATTGTGTTTTAACTATGGTTTAAACTATGCACTGATGTTCCTAAGGCACTTTTTTTTTAGCCTTTAGATAACATATTTAAACATTTAAACAACATACCAAGGTTTGGGGTATTTCAATCTACCCCCCTTAAAAGAACTTCGTCCTCGAAGTTCACATTTCCACGCATCATTGGATTAAAATACGGGAATTACTTTCGAAATTAACTTCCATTACCAACCACCCTTTACATCCAACCTCGGACTTAACGGTCCGGGCAACATATCCACATTATACATCACCATATCGTAACATACTTACACGATTACCTTGGACTCACGGTCCGGGTACCTTAATAACATTACACTTACATAACAACCCTCAGACTCTCAGGTCTGGGTAGCAATACAACAGTTAGACTCATAGGTCTGAATAACATAACACTTTTGAAACTACCACATTAGGACTCAAGGTCTAAATTAATATTTATTACTCATACCACACAACATGTCTTAGCATGTATAACAAACAGAAATACCTTTTTCCATCTCTCCATGGGCTCCAGTCCCATGTTGAGTACATATACACAGTGATCCCGCAGAACCCGGTCGCGATGAACACCTTCTGGTCCCCGTTCCTTTGGGAGGTCAAAATAATCACATACATTTTTAACATATATACTTCTCATGTCACCGGTCCGAAGACAAAGGCTCATGCATCCTCAGCTCGTGAGCAAGTACTACAAAAATATTCTTTACTAGGTTAAGTATAAGAGAATCCTTTATTCAAAATATGAATCGGCTGTTTTGGAAATACCATTTGAAAATCCTTTTTGGAAACGCAACACAACTTCAGGTCCAATTTATGCTCTTTGTATCTTCCTTAACATGGTTATTTGTTACCACTTACAGGGAGCTTCTAGAGTTATCCAACCCTGATGTGATCAGCATCAGTGTTGAAACTATCCTTCCACCCCAATTTGTGTTCGGCTTCCCTTGATCTCATGATAATCAAGTTTCACCTCCCACTTCATTTTCAACTAACAACTAATTCAAGCATATCCCATTTTCCATCTTTAAATCCTTCTAGTCATAATCATTACATTTCCAAGGGATAGAACTCCGTCTATCAATCATCACCCAAATCCAACTTAATTCAAGTTACCTAGGGAATTTAATTCTCACTAGGTTCTATGTCGGTCTCATACCCCTTCATAAATCACAACATTGTATAATATACATTATATATATTTTTTCAAAATACAATACATGGTTTACATTTATGCACCGTCGGGGTTTTAGTTCCCCGGGAGTTTCTTTACTCCCTTCCACTTGTACTCTCACACACCACTGTTAACAAAAAGTAAACACATTTCCCACCAATGGTATTCGCATCTTCTGTGCGCAATTACCACAATTTAACCATAAATGAGTGCGTATGTTTGTAAACACACCGCCAACCATCATAACAAATTATTTGTGCTATGCACAACACAAATCACGTATACTTGTACGGTAATACACACTAAGCGGCTTTACGCTCTACCCCCCTTAAAAGGGATTAGCCCACGTAATCAGTCACTGAACATTGGCTTAAAATGTTCTGCCGTCGTGAAGTATTTTTAACTTCCACGCGGTCTGGTACACAATGCGTTTGGTTAGAGGATTTTAACCATATTGGTGGTTTAATCCCTAAACCAAGAATTCTTATTAGAGTTTATCTAACTCATAACCGGTTTCGGTCCTGGCCTGTGAGGCTTCTAGGCATTGATGACTAGCCATCCATTCATATTCACAATGTATATTCGGCATTTGATGCATGGGCTCACTGGCCTCTGCTGCGCCATTCTGATAATTATGGGTAGTTTGCCATTGTTACTGTTACTGTATTGTACATCTCCAATGTATTACCCTTATCTTGGGAAGAATGGTTTCTCAACCGACGCATGGTATCTCTTACCCTGAGCGAATTCAGTGAGTTTCACAATTTTCCATCCACTTCTCCAATAGCTTACAGCGTAAACTACTATGTAATTCACAATGATTGACTTGCTTCTACCGACTTACTGTCGGTTGAGATTGAGCTACTACCTAATGTGTAGTGCTCTCTCAGTTATTTCCCACACCTGGGGTATATCTCATACCGACATTTGGTATTTAGTGTTACTGTAGTCACTTACTGTTAATCATGTCTCCACCTTTGGTTTTGTACATGTATTCTTTCATTCCTGCGGCCTTGCATTACCTATGCATCGGCCATTATAACATTATTCCTCCACAATTACCATGCTTCTGATTCCTAGCTATCCCACTTGATCATTACTGCGCAGGTGCAATACCAAAACACTCAGTCATACAGAGTGCAGAGGCGTAAACTCTTGACAGTAAATCTCTCATGCGATTGCGATAGGAATTTACACTGTGTTTTACTGAAATTCTTATCACATAATACTTGTCACCGGCTTATTGCTCGGTTTGTTTGCTATCATTTACTGTTGTGCCTCCACTGGGTTTAACTCATAACTCTGCTCACTCCCCATTTTATCATCTAACAATACTCACACAACGGTCGCTTATTGCGCACCGTATCCTTACTCATTATACAACATCAACTTATACTGCATCCGCTATCATATTAGCTTCCGCTATTACGCGGGTTATCTGGCCACTTATTGGCTGCTGATTTGAATATACTACTATTTTTCTTGAGCCTTTATGTTTCTTGAGCGTTGTTCTACACATTTAGCTTACACACCTATGGTGATTGCTATCAGACTTATTACTCTTCCTGTGTACACAACTGGTACGAGCACTTCTTTTCGTATTATTTTATTCAAATCATCCTGGGGTAATAACAACGTGGTCCATCCTCCACATATTTCTTGAACTTGGTCCACACAACTACCGCTCTCGCGGTTTCACAATATCGAGAGGTATCCCCACTCTTAAAGCAGTGGTTCGTTCTCCGCTCTATTTCCTTGTGTAACATATACTTCTGCAACCGATCACATTACATAACACAGGTTGTTGTGGCTTATAAGCCTTACCGTCACGATTCCTTCCAAGTTGTCTCTTTGGCAACTTAGGGTCTTAATGTTGAGTATGTTATCTTCAGCGTTTAATCTGAGTATTTGTTTCAACTCTTGCGTTTCAATTATATTGCTTCATCCAACAATGTTTAATCCAAATACCCCTCAAGGACTGCTCCTGGGTGTTATTAAAATATGCCATTACATTTGGCTTGCACTTATGGGTACTTTCAGTAAACTACGCCTTCTCCAATGTCTTTATATAACAGTCGGTGCACTTCGCACCTCCTGAATCTTAAATATTTCCTTGGACACATTCACTGATTCCTTCAGTCTCTTTGATTTAGCTGGGTTCCTTTACTTCAACCATTCATGGTAATCCTTAGCTCTTGTTTGACTTACACTGCTGACCGTAGAACGGAGTCGACTACTTCCCGTGTTCTGGACTTTACTCGTATACATATATGGGGTATCATACTGATACATTACTACTTACCCAACTAACCTATAAGTAGGTCTGTCAGGCCCACATGCTCCTATCGGAGTGCGGTCGTCCCACAACACAGTTGGTACACTCGTAGTGTCCGTCACACGCCTAGGTGAAGTATTCTGTTGTCAACTCCCTTATATTGTCCCGTGACAATATTCATTCCTTGCTTCCCGAACTTAATCGAGGGAAAGTTTATCCACTGTTGTATCCTTGTCAACTGCCCCTGGTTTCACTGGTTTGGTTTAAAAGAAGGTTGGAAAGAAGTGTTGGTTTGAAAGAAAATCTGGTTTTGAAAAGAAAAAGGGTTTGAGTAAATCTGAGTTTGAAAGAAAATTTTCATGGTTTCACAACATCTTCTTACCTTAACCAAGTCTAGCTTCTTGCTGACTGGTGTATTTACAATTACGGGGTTTAGGCTAACAGGCCTTTCCACTGTTATGACGATTACAGTTAACTTTCTAGTACTTTACTAAGTACTTGTAGTGGTTATAAATTTCCCGAACAGCCCTGTTATAGCAGCACTTGCTATGGCAAGTGCGCCATGCTAACTGGCTATCGGTTTAACACATACCGATTGTGGTATTGTTTTTACCCATATTGTCATCAGTGGCCTTGTTGGCCCATGATCTTACTGCCTTGATAAATACTCTTCTAGGTGATTTCTCACTGTCTTCACATGATAATCATTAACTAGGGTGTTTCCCATTCTAGGAGTCCCTATTTTTTGTATTGTTTCCTCTTGGTAGCCCGTTCCACGCATTGTCGTGGTTGCTGAGACTTGTCTCTTGTTTGGGCACTACGTTGTAGTTCCCTTGTCGGTTGGTATACCGTTGGTGTATTATTTATCAACTGTGGTCCCGTAGACACTCGTCTCGGGTTTTATTGATCCATTTCTTGCCTGTTGCACGGTTGGTGCGTTGCAAGTTGGTTATTCTCGACTGCTTAGCATGTCGACCCAGGTTGCCGGAAATTCTATTCTTCTATACGCAAGATTCTTCATTCTTCGCTATTAAATGCGGTTAACATTGTTCAGATGGAGACCGTCTCCGGGATTCCCAGTTTTTGGGATCAACCGTATGACCGGTTCTCCGTACTCACAGAAGTACTAATTAACATCCAGATCGGGTTTTCCCGAGTAAGAGAGGACTTTCATCTCTCTGGCGTTCTTTCCCAAGTTATAAAATAGGGATTGTGGAGGGCGGGAAGGATACTGTAGGTTTCCAGTATTCACTGGTAGTTCCTATCTAGCGTATCTCTCACGCTATCACTCAACCCTTAACCCAAAGTACTTAAATCCTAACTCGGTACTTCCTAAGCTCGGTAATTCAGTCATCAGAGCGATACTTCGCTCTGATACCACTTTTTGTAACACCCCATCCATGACACACTTATACATAAACTGCAGCGGAAAAAATTCATCACATTACTTATTTCAATGGTGTACACGCCGTTAACCACCCACGTGGCTAACAAGGCTAATACATATACATTGTATCGGTCTGATGGACTAGATTCCCGAGCAACTACACATTATTTCCCTTAACAACAACCCATATACTTTAGACATTCCAACCGTACCGAGTATTTACAAACTAATGCCGATAACAATTTCGGTCTTACTACGCTACAATGCTTACGCCATTTAAATGGCTACCCATGTATAAACATCTACCCCGTCCTACTCTCGAACGGCTTCCAGCTCCTTGTACCTGAAATAGAAAAGGAGAGAAAGGGTGGCCCCCAAGGGGCTCAGCACCTTTGCTGGTATGGTAATCCCGCAGCCCACATGCTACCGGGCCACGCACAACTAATTGTCGTCTTAGCATGCGATTGATTATATTTAAATCATGCATGCACTGGAAACACACAACACAAAACGTTTCGCCTCAATGGGCTCAACAAACGGATAATACATCCTTACTTGATGAGTCACTCGTGGTATTCATTATCCCTAGAGTGTTCCTCCTCTAACGGAGCTACTTCCTTAATAGACGACACTTACCCTTAAATCGGGTTATCCTTAAACGCCTCTTGTCACAAACTGGGATTCATTTCCATGATCCACACACTCCATATCTTACAACATATCACATTCCTCACATAACAAAACATAACAACACTTTTCTCGTTTCAACGCACACATGATAACATCGAATTCATTTTAAACATCTAACGTATACATATCATAGCATAGCAAGGGAAATAGCCTAGCACCATATCAACACAAAACACCATAAGATCGGTTCACACAAGGAACCTTCCACCATAGTTAGTATACATAGTGAGCCTAGAGATTATTGCCAATCTCATGCTAAGCTCATTACCAACCTCGTTACCCTCCAGTTATATCAAACGGTTAACTTATACCCAAGGTGTGTCGGATATAGTAATCCCAAGCACACCGAAATAACATTCGTATGCCCCTGTGGCCCGACGTGAGTCAGTAACTAGCTTTGGATAAGCTAAGGGAGGTAGAACCAAATTGGAATACAACCTATACATACACCAGAGAGCCGAACCGGATATGACATCGACTCCCGTCCTCACACGCGTGGCCGGAACATACCGGACTCCTCACTCCCCCGATTAGCACTTGTTAGTGATCACACAATATTTGTTAAGTCACATACAAACAAATATTAGGTCTTGTTAGACACACCAAGGGAAAGGAGTCCCAATGTTACAACATCATAATATATAACAACCGTAAACTCTTTTCATGCCTTAATCTTACAAGGTCATTAACAATCAGAAAAACACATTGGCATACAAGCCGTGTAATCCGGTAGGACACAGGTTGCAAGAAAACCATACCTGTCACCGGAGTCCACTTTACCACGTCCACTTATGTTCCTTGAGCAATTCTCGAACAACTGCTAACATCACATGTGTTTTTATAAACATCGGGGTTGCATGATTATTTAAGGTCTAATGCTTATAATTTTTCCCCGTTAACTTATTACATAACTTTACATTTTAACTTGTTTTACTTTTACCTTTTAATACAACTTTTCCCTCACCAAACCGTCATTAACTCACCTAACATGTCTTAAAAACCTTATAACACCATTAACCATCGATCCCCATCATTAGACATCTTTTAATTACCTAAAACCATGTTTTTATAGTGGTCCGGGACTTGGTCCTCTTCTTAAGTCCCGGACCTTATGCTTACTCAAGTCTCGGCCTTTTAAATTGGGGTGGTCCGGGACCTATACAAGGCCTAAGTCCCGGACCACATCCTTATGTGACTCTCGGCCTATTTACACCCCTGGTCCGGGACTTGAACCATGACCTAGGTCCCGGACCAAAGCTACAGACTTGGTAAAATTGCATTTTTCAAACCTTGTTGCATTATTTCTCCACCTCCATTAATTGTATAAACTTACCTAATGTTCCTAGGTATATTCTAATGTCCAAATATCATCTTTATAACCATAAACAACATTTCGGTCCGACCGACCTTGCACAAGGTCGGTCCATTCCAGAACACTTTACCGTCAAAATTTTACTCCGACTGACCTTGTAAGTTCGGTCGCATGTTCGGTCGATTCCAGTAACTTAATCCGTACAGAAAATACAAGCCCGACCGACCTTGCAAGTCCGGTCCCCAAGGTCGGTCCATTCCAGAAACTAATTCTCGCAGGGTAAACTGGGCTCGACCGAACTTGCAAGTTTGGTCTGCCCCAGACCCTTGTTTTCCTTTTTACATTCCTCTCCAAACTTCACCCCATATAACCTAGTACACCCTAACCTCATTGGGGCACTTCAAACACACTTAAGACATCCTCAAACACTCATAAAACTCATTTTCTAATTCCTTAAGCCTTTACTTATATCTTCACAAAATTCCTTACACTTACAATGTTTTCTCCTTAAGATTTCTAGGTGGTATTTCACCTATAATGACCACTATACCAAGGTGTTTCCTCTACACCTTAACATCATCTCTCAAACTTCTTTTCTTAATAACTAAACCTCATTTTTCATATATTACCTAAACATCACTTATTCCTTGGATCTCAACATTACCTAAACCTTAAACAACTTCCTAGTTCACCAAAACTTTCTTAAAACACTTAGAACTTCTTACACATTTTCCAAATTTTGCCATAGCTTCTCTTGTATATACTCACATCCAAACACTTAGGTTTTTACCTTATTTCATTCAAAAACACCTAAAACCATCAAGAACACCATCACTCACAAGACTTCACCAAATTTACACTACATCACAATATAGTGCACAATTTAAATTGCTTGGCACTTAGGCCCTTAAACAACATGCTCTTAGGCCCTTAAATTGCATAAACCTTAAACACTGAATTTCCACAATATATAAGCCTTTGACCTGCAATTACATACACCAAGACATATTTCTTTTACTAGCTCCTTGAGACACTTTACTAAGTCATTCACCATTTGCTCTTTAGGTAGTTTTAGCAAGCATTATAAGCTCATTTCTCCTAAGGCATTAAACCACATTGAGATAGCATATTTACCTCTTTCCTCACAAACTTCTTGTGTTCCTTGTTTAAAAATCGGCTAAGCTTAGTTGCTTGTCAACTTCTAAACATTACCAAACAATGTGTGAGTATTCAAGCTCCAAGCTAATCTCATTGTAAACCCTAGGTTTTACATTGTTCAAAGAGCATTAAGATAGTTGTTTTACCTTGGTCTTTGAAGGGAATTGGAATATCTACCAAGAGAGGACTCCACCAAGTCCTTGAAAGATTCAAATGGAGCTAGAACAAAGCAACACAATGAGCACCATTAATGGTGATTTTCGGTCAGGTAAAAACATGGAGGAAACTTCATTTTTCTTTGAGTTTCCTTACCTTGAAGCAAAGGAGAGTAATAATATGTAGAAAATACAAGCTCAAGCTCCTTCAATGGTGGAACCCATGGCACCGAAATGGTGGTCTTGGAATTTTAAGAAGATAGAAATGAAGAGCTTGATGGAGGGAGAGATTGGTGGTGTTGTTTTGATTTGGTTAAGTGAGCTAGGAAATATTGGCAATGGAGATGGCATTTGGTGCTGTTTGTAACACCCCATCCAACGTAACATACTTACAACGAACTGCAGCGGAAAGGAACACCTCATCACATTACTTAATTGTTGGTGTTACACGCCGTTAGCCACCACGTGGCTAACAAGGCTAATACAATACACAATGTAAGGTCTGATGGGCTAAATTCCCGAGCAAATACATTAGTATCCCTTTCATTAATCAACAACAACATATACACCTTACCAACTATACCGAGTATTTATAACTGGTGCCGACAACAATATCGGTCTTATACACCTACTGTATACATATACTTAAAAGTTACCCCTGTACAATGACTACCCGTCCTACTCTCGCACGGCTTCCAGCACTTCGTACCTGAAATAGGAAAAGAAGAGAAAGGGGTGTGGCCCCAAGGGGCTCAGCACCTTTGCTGGTATGGTAATCCCGCAGCCCATATGCTACCGGGCCACGCACAACTAATTGTGTCCTTAGCATGCAGTTGATATATTTAAATCATACATGTACAACAACACACAACATTAAACATTTCGCCTCAATGGGTTCAACAATCGGATAATACATCCTACTTAACAAGTCACCCATGGTATTCATCATGCCTAGAGTGTTTTCTCCAACGGAGCTACTTCTTAATAGACGACACATACCATTAATGGGTTATCCTCAAATGCCCTTATCACAACTTGGAATCATTTCCATGATCCACACACTCCACATTTTACAACAAAATACACTACGTAACAACACTTAACAACACTTTGCACGTTTCCATGTGCAACAACATAACACCGCAATAAATATTGCATCACAACGAAACACATAAACACAACGGGAATGATTCTCTTAGGAACCGACCCAAAATCACCCACTATGGGAGCCTAGATTGTTGCCAGTCTCATGATAAGCTCGTTACAAACTCGTTACGTCGTTAAATGAACGGTTAACTTAACACAAGGTGTCTCGGATATAGTGATCCAAGCACACCGAAACAAACATAACAATAGTATGCCCTGTGGCCCGACGTGAGGTCAGTAATAGCTTGGTTAAGCCAAAGGGTAGGTGGGAACAAATTGGAAACAACCAATACATACAGAGAGGATCGAACCTGCTATGACAACGACCCCCATACTCACACGCCGTGGCCGGAACAGACCGGACCACTCATTCCCCCCGTAGACTTATTAGAAGTCATCTTTGAACTTCCTTAAACAATCACAAACATTGAGTTAATCTTGTCAGACATACACAAGGAAAAGAGAGTCATACATTCAACTCAAACATCACGCACAAACATTACATATCAACTCACGCATAGCGTGGGGTAGAACGTTCCTTAGGTCGGAAACGTTATTACCGGATACCGTTTCACGTTTACTAATAGTGGTTAATAGCCCTTCAAGCGCATTAGAGGTTACCGGTATCGGCACGTAAACATACAATAAAATAATGACTGTAAACCGTTTCATGGTTTATATCATAAGTGGCAAAACATACAGAAAAACACATTGGCATACAAGCCGGTGTAATCCGTTAGGACACAGGTTGCAAGAAACCATACCTGTCACCGGAGTCCACGTATCCTGTCCTTATATGTTCCTCGAGAAATTCTCGAACAACTGTTAAATCACACGTGTTTTCATTACATCGGGGTTTGCTGATCATTGAATGTCAATGCCTAATTTTTCCCCGTTAAACTTGTTACATAACTTAACATTTTTAGCTTGTTTTACTCTCACATTTTAATAAACTTTTAACCCACTTAATTGTCATTAAAATTCACCTAACATGCCTTAATCCTATAACATCATTACCTACCAATCCCCATCATCACACAGTCATTTCATAACCTCAAACCTTGTTTTTGGTCGACCGACCCACCGACGACCCCCAGCTGGGTCGGTCCATTACAGGACCCTTTTACTTCTTACAGACATGCCCGTCCGACCCACGTCCGACCCACCATTCTGGGTCGGTCCATGTGCGAACATTTTCCCAACATTTTAGAGGCTCGACCGACCCACAAAGGGTCGGCCCCTGGGTCGGTCGCTACTAAACTTACCTAAACTTGCCAATTTTCACCAAAACTTCTCCTAAGGCCTCTTAATGCTTCCTAGCAACATTTGGAACCTACATCCACATACAACATCCATGAAACTCATTTTCAATTCCTTAAAACATTTAACTTATTTCCTTGTAAAAATTCCTAACACTTACAATGTTTTCTCTTATGATTTCTAGGTGGCCCTTCACCTATAATGACCAAAAATACCAAGGTGATCATCTAAACCTTATCATCATCTCTCAAACTTCTTTTCTTACTAACTAAATCTCCTTTTTCACATCATACCTAAACATCACGTATGCCTGGAACACCAACATACCTAAACCTGTAACAACTCCCCAAGACTTTAATACATTCACAAAACACCCATAGAACTCCTAGAACTTCCAAGACAACACATAAATCCTTGCATCACTCTAATATCACCATAACACATGTTTTCTTCTCAAGTAAACATTCAATCCACCTTTAACACTTCCTAGTTCACCAAAACTTCCTTAAAACACTTAGAACTTCTTACACATTTCCCAAATTTGGCCATAGCTTCTCTAGCATATACTCTCAACCACTTAGGTTTTTACCTTATGTCACTCAAACACCTAAAATCCATCAAAACACACTTTATACAAAACTTCACACATTAAGCACTACATCAAATATAGTGCTAACTTAAATTGCTTGGCACTTAGGCCCTTAAATAACATGGCTCTTAGGCCCTTAAATTGCATAACCTTAAACACTGAATTCCCACATATAATGCCTTTGACTGCAAATACATACACCAAAACATATGTTTTTTAGTCTCCTGAGAACACTTTACTAGGTACACTCACCATTGGCTCCTTAGGATTTTATCAAGCAAATCAAGCTCATGTTCTAAGGCACTTTAACTACATTGAGATAGTTTGTTTACCTCCTTCCCTCACAAATTCTTTCTTGGTTCCTTGAAACCGGTGGGGTTTTGGTTGTTTGTCAACTTCTAAACATTATACAAGCAACATAATGAGATCAAGCATTATGCTCATCTCATTGTAAACCCTAGTTACACATATGTTTAACACTTAAGGTAATGTATTTACTTGGAATTGGAAGAGAACTTGAACAGTATCAAGAGAGGACTCCTCCTAGTCCTTGGAAGATTCAAATGAAGCTAGAAACAAGGCAAATAAGAGCTCATTAATGGTGAATTTTCGGGACAACAACAAACATGGAGGAAAACATGGATTTTCTTTGAGTTTTACCTTGAAGCAAAGGAGAACAAGAATATGTGAAAAGATGAGTCAGTCCTCCCATGGTGGTTTCTCTTGGCACCGAAAGGAGGTTTTGAAGTTTTGAAGAGAAGATTGTAGAGCTTGGCTTAACTAAGAGAATGGTGGTGTTTGTTTTTGATTTGGTCAAGAGAGCAAGATTTGACAAGAGTTCAAAGCTTGAGTTCTCATGGAGGTAGTGGTATTACCGAGAGAGAATGAAGAAGAGAGGTTGGTGGTGGTGTTTGGAACCGTGGGAAATGAAGGAAAGGAAGGGGGAGAATGAAGATAGAAGTTACTTTGAAGATATTTGTAAGTAAAGCAAATAGTACTTTACTTTAAGCTTAAGTTTACTTATTGATTTCTTTACATGTTGGTGACTCACACCATGAAAAACCGGCCCCCATATGCCTAGGAGGGTATAATGGTCTTTGTTGACCAATTTAATTACTTATAACATTATATGTTACAAACTAGTTATAAAAAATCACTATTCACCTATAACAAGGCACATAGAAGTGAAATTTTTGATTTCCCACTAATATGGCCCCCAAATGTGATACTATATAGTACACATGTTAATTAAAGAGTAATGATGGACATTTAGCCATTCAAAAACTCATTTACAAGACAATTTTTCAAAAACGTGCTTTAAGACTCCTTAAAGCACATTTTGTGTTTTAACTTGTTTTCAAGCTTGGTTTTCTTTAGTAATTGATTTAATATGTTCATTAACATATAATAAGGTATAGGTGTGACCATTAGGTTATACACATTCATCCCAAGCTTAGAGCACATTTTTGCTCATATTCACTTTAAGGTATTACCTTGGTTTGTTGGTTCATTGTCTACCAAAGTTTCCTAAGGACTTATTTAGCCTCATTAAATCATAATTAAATGTTATCAAGTCTTGGTAGGCTCTTTGGGTCCTAACCAAGTTCACTCATAGCTTAGAGCATGTTTTTGCTCAAACTGTGTCTTAACGCTTTATTGCATTTATTATGGTTTATATTGTTCACTGATGTTACTAAGGCACCTTTTTAGCCTTACATACCATAATTTGATATTTAAACCACATATCAAGGTTTGGGGTATTTCACTGTGCTGTAGCATCACCGTGAGAACAGAATGAAGAGAGGTAGAAGAGAGCTTAGAAGCCGTGTGAAATGAAGGAGGAAGGAGAAATGAGATTGGTTTGCTTTTTGAAGATATTTATAACTTAAAGCAAATAGTAACCTATGAGTCATCTTTATTCACTTAATAAGTTAACATGTTTGGTGACTCATTACTACAAAAACCGGCCCCCTTATATCACTAAGGGTATTATAGTCTGTGTTGGTCAATTAATATTATAACAACATATGTTACAAACTAGCTTATAAAAATCACTATTCACAAAAACAAGGCACATAGAAGTGAAATTTTTTATTTCCCATTGATATAACTTCCAAATGTGATACTATATAGTACACATGTTAATTAAAGAGTATGATGGACATTTAGCCATTCAAAACTCATTTACAAGACAATTTTTCAAAAACGTGCTTTAAGACTCCTTAAAGCACTTTTTGTGTTTAACTTGTTTTCAAGCTTGGTTTCTTGGAATGATTAATATTGTTCATTAACATATTTATTAGGTATTGGTATGACCATTAGGTCTTATACAAATTTATCCAAGCTTAGAGCACATTTGCTCTATTGACTTTAAGGTATATTCTTGTGTTTGTTTGGTTTCATTGTCTACCAAAGTTTCCTAAGGACTTAATTAGCCTTATAAAGTCATAATTAAATATTATCAAGTCTTGGTAGGCTCTTTGGGTCCTAACCAAGTTCACTCCAAGCTTAGAGCATGTTTTTGCTCACACGTGTCTTAGGGTTTTATTGTGTTTTGAACTATGGTTTAAACTATGCACTGATGTCCTAAGGCACTTTTTTTAGCCTTTAGATAACATATTTAAACATTTAAACAACATACCAAGGTTTGGGGTATTCATTAATTCTTTAATTTTTCTCTTCCTTCTCAAAACTTCTATTCACGTTATTTTTCTCCTTCCACTTCCCTAATGTCTATTCACGACAGTTTCATCGCTCTCAACTTCTCCTCCCTTTGCTCATCTTCTTCTTCAATTCCTTTTGATTGATAATCGCTGGAGGTCTGTAGATGGAATTGTGTGCGTCCGTCAGTCGTCGAATAGGTTGGATTGTAGATCGGTTCTCTTCTCCATTATGGCTTCCTCTTCTATTTTCTAATTCTGATTTTGTATTTTGGGAGTGGTTCAATTCGAGGGATTGTCATTCGATTGGAGATTTGGGAAGGTGATTCGTAGAGTCCGCAGAGATGGCTTAGCGTCGGATGTGAGGTAGGTGGTAGATGGATTCGGTTGTGTGCGTTCGCCCACGTGGGCTTCAAGCAATGATTCCGTATATGTTTATTTGACTCTCTGATTTGTGGTGATTTGGGTGATTTCTGATTTGCGTTTCTAATGCGTTAAAACCCCGTGGGTAGTGTTTTGATACGCATATTTTGTTATGTAAGTATTGCTTTGACAATGGTGAATCTACCTCTATGGTTCCCTTCTGTTTTGTGAACTCTGAGTGCTTCTGATTTGAGAGTTCGGATTGTTTCATTGCCCTATGTTTGGTGATCGATCTCTGTCTGATGTCTTGGTTTGTGACCTTCTAAAAACTACCATGGTTATAGTTTAAAGACTTTGGTTTCGCACTGCATTTTTGACATTGTTTTGAGGACTCTGTTCGCATCTGATTTCGTTCTGAAAATTGAGCTTTTTGGCGCGTCCGAACTTCCGTCCGAACTTGGAAGTTCGGACACGCTCTGTTGCGTCTAGATTTTCTGAGAGTTTCACTGTGTCCGAACTTCCGTCCGGACTTGGAAGTTTGGACACACCCCGTTTTGCGCCCTCTGATTTTCTCTTCGACATGTGTCCGAACTTTGAAGCTCGGACACATGTTCGGACTTCCCACGAGTGTTTTCCGAAGGACGTCGAACATCCGTCCGAACTTGGATGTCGGACACCTTGAAATTTTCTGCGAATTTTGAGTTCGACTTGCATCCGAACTCGACGTCCGGACACAAGTTCGGGACTACTCTCTGTTTTGACCATAGCTTCTCGTCTGAGCTCCGTTTTGAGTGTCGTTTGCGGCGTGGGATTCCTCTTTTCGAGTACATTCTGTTTTCATGTGTTTTGCAGGTGTTCATATGTTTCCTGATTTTAAGGTCTCCGATAAGCCTTTGACCTCTGGTATGCTCTGAAAATGTGATTCAACCTTACTTGCATCCGAACTTCGACGTCCGGACACAAGTTCGGACTACTCTCGGTTTTGACCATAGCTTCTCGTCTGAGCTCCGTTTTGAGTGTCGTTTGCGGCGTGGGATTCCTCTTTTCGAGTACATTCTGTTTTCATTTTTTTTTTTGCAGGTGTTCATATGTTTCCTGATTTTAAGGTCTCCGATAAGCCTTTGACCTCTGGTATGCTCTGAAAATGTGATTCAACCTTTGACTTCAATTTTGCTTTCGTATTTACTAGTCGGGTTATGACTCCTGTTTTGCTAAGGCTTCCCGTTAGTAAGCTTCTGCTCTGATTTCGTTAAGCTTCTGCTTTCTGTTCTGTTCTGACAAGGATTTCGGTCTTGTTCTGTATAAAGCTTAAGATCTGTTTTGTGAGCTTTTGGTTTTGGGACCTAGTTACTTTGCTTCTAAGCCTTGGATAGTCGGGTCGGGCTGTCCCGTAGCATGCTGTGCAGGAATTCCTTCTGATTACACTCCTTAGGGTCTCCCATAGGACGTTATTTGACCGACTGGTCTGTTAGCTGTGTCTACGGCTTCTGTTGTGGGATCTTCGGATCCATAGGACATTATGTGAGTCCTTCTGTTGTATTAGCTTGTTTCTAGTGTCCCACTTCTGTTTGTATTCTGTTCGGCCTCTGGTTGTCCTCTCTGCTTTTGTAGTTGACAGACTGCTGTGTGCTTTCTGTCCTTTGAACGCCTCTGTTTGTTTTGCTCTGCTTCCGTCTGCTCTGTCTGTTTTCAAACACCGGCAGACTGCTGTGTGCTTTCTGTTTGATGTGGATTTCTGATTTGTAAGGGCTCCGCCTCGTCTACTCCATCTGTATTTGTTTGGAGATGGTCTGCTGTGTGCTTACCGTCTCCTGCTAAGTTCTGGATTTTGCTAAGCTTCTGATTTTACTAAGCTTCTAATTGTGTTTAAGCATTTGAGTTTGTTAAGCTTCTGATTTTGTCAAGCTTTTAGTTTCAGTTTACCTTCTGCTGTTAAGTGTATGTTTTGACTACCGCTTAGCTCCTTCTGCTTTAGACTTCTGTCTATTTGAAAGACTTCTGTTTTGTCTCTGATTTCGCTCTGGCTAAGCGCTCTGGTATATGTATAAATTGGTATGTTCAGATTATGTTTTGAGCGTGCTCAGCTGATGAAGTTTATCACCTGCTGAGCAATAGGTTTTGCTCACCCCTATCTCCGTCTGATTTGCAGGTTTAAGTTTCCTTTGAAGACTTACTCTGCTTTCTGCTTCGTCCTTCGCTTTGTACGTGTGGTTGTGGCTTAAGGCCCTTTGTAATTTGATCTTGTGATGTAATGTAATTTGGCTTCTGTATGTAATGTCAGATAGACCTTGTAATCTGTTTTCAGTTAATCAATGTGTACTTCGTTTCAGTTTCGGGTTTCGTTCGTTAGAGCCTTGCGTTATTAGGTAATAGATATGCGGCGTGTAACGTCCCTAACTCCTAGGGTGGTTTTGGGGTCGTTACACCATGCAAGTAGACAAGTAGTGTTAGGAACACGAGAAGTAGTCAACTCCATACTAAGGACAGTGACGCAGATTACCTCGAAGATGGACGAGAAGAGCCGCAGTTAAACCAACGGGCGAGAGAAATCAAGAACTTTCAACACGGAGTAGTAGACAGGATACAGTGAAGACAAGGGAACCGTTTAAGGACAGGAAACCGAAGGAAAGAAACATGAAAACCCATTATGGATGAATAATATGTAGAATCCTCATAAGGATCGAGCAAATTCTTGCAATCCAGAGGAAATCTACCAGATAATATGGACAGAAATGCGTGACTACGCAATGATGAGAGACAAGGCTAAATACTAGCAGATACCTTGATTAAGGAACAATGGATTGGGAATGGACCACTCACACGATAATTCGCTCATCTTATCTATTTGACTCATTAGATACTAGCTGCTGAGAGTTTACGCCTCTGCACTCTGTATGACTGAGTGTTTTGGTATTGCACTTGTGTAGTTATTAATCTAGTAGGAATACAAAAAGATGTAATGGATATCAACAAGAGTGTGTATCAAAGAACTACAACAGTGTGTTACTCCGGAACAAAACCACCAGGAGACATGGATGACAGTTATCATCTCCGTGGACATATAGGCTGGTACGTCTTAGTATTACTAAGACAAGTGCAAAGAGCACTAAGTACTAACAATAGCCAATGTCATATTATAGCTCAAGCTGAATATCAGTGAGAGAAGACACACACATGTATGCTAGTGATCCAAATGAGAGGATACACAGCAAGGTAAGAGGCAAATTGAGCCTATGTTCATGGGTCTGCACCTCATACGGAGCGAGTGGGCCCATTAGAACAAACTTGGGAGAGAGCACAAAATAGTTTAGTGCCTCACCCCTTTATGTATTGTGGAGCCCAGAAGGGCTAGAGTCATACCCTTCTCTTTGATATGAGGATAATCCACGAGTTGGAAAACTCTATGAGAGCCAAGTATCCAGCGCTCCTTGTTGAGCGACTGTTGTATACTTGTGGGGTTCAGGGGCGTAACCCTTTTTAAGGGGGGTAGAGCCTCTTGGCTGTGCACGTGTGTGCACTAAGTTTTGTTGTTTCGTATGCGGGGCATACAGTAGTTTGTGGTATGAGGGGCATACGAGGTTTGTTGATTTGTTTGTTTCGTATGCATTGCATACAGTGAATTGGCGGTATGCGGGCATACGATGTTTTATTGGTTATGTTTGGTACGCGGGGCGTATGTTGTTTGGGTTGTTTTGTGTGTGATGTGCACTTGTATGTATGTATCTTATGAGGTACCAGTATGAATGATGTATATACACCCATGTGTGTAATACTTTCTTTATGCTACTTGTGATATATATATTTATATTGCTTTGTAGAATGATTACATATGGTATCGCCTAGATACAAAATGAATCATTAGATGTGGAATGTGGAATGATGGAATGTTATGGACACCTCGGGGAGGTTGTCAGAGTTGTAGAATTGATAGAAAATAATAGTGCTGATGGATCACCTATATCCATATATGATTGAACTAACACCACAAAGTGATGTCTATGTGTTGTATAAGCACAATATGATGTATGTAAATGATATATCACATAGATATACATTATGGAAATCATGGGTAGTTATATATTTATATACTTACCTATTTGATTAAGCGACTTCGGGATGAAGTCTTTTTAAGGGGGGTAGATTGAAATACCCCAAACTAATAAAACATGGATTAAACATCTAATCACATTAATTAAGGCCTAAACATGCCTTAAAAGTCAACTGAGAACAGCAGTGGTCAACACAAAGCAAGATATTGCACCCTTTGACTATTTAGGGTAAATAAATACCCAAATGAACTTCTTAGGACCTAAAACTTTGTCCTAAGCTTATTAACACATTAAGGAACACACTACAATTGTTGAACAACACTCCAACACAAAGAACAAGCATTTACATGCTTCAAGGTCAAGTAGGGAAAAAATGTGCTCTAAGAAAACCTTAAAGATCTAATGACCTCTATTTTATATAAAATTGGATTCCTAAGATCACTTATCATGTAAGGAACACAATGAAACTGTTCTCAAAGAAAATAGAGCTCAGAATCACCTTGTGACACAAAATGTGCACTAAAATACCTTAAAGCACGTTTTTGTGTATGAGCTCTAAGATAATGACTTTTTGTCATTTTAAAGACTAGAGTATATTCTTTATATCATTAATTTGAAATGATAGACTATTTTATAAAGTCTAAATCAAAGTTTGAAAATAAAATCAAAATTGGTAATTTTGGATGAATAGTACCCAAAAATAACATTTAGTTACTTAATATTAACTATGGTCAAATGTCACCCATTGACCATACCACCCCTTGCCGACCTCATATAGCTGGCATGCCCACTCATTAGTCAATCTCCAATCAATAATACAGCCAATCTAATGACTCACCTATTACTATTCCTAAAGTAAGATTAAATTAACTTAAAAGTAAAAACTAGCTTATTCTTCTCATTTCCTTCATTCCCAGCTTACACCACACATCCTCATCCTCTATTTTACTTCTTCAAACCGTGGCTAACACACCAAATACAGAGGATGTAACACCCCTACAACGCCCCTATCAACTACCGAAATCGCAGCGGAAATAACCAACCAAACAATGACTAAACGCTTTGGTGTTACAACGCCGTTAACCACCCACGTGGTTAACTAGGCAGAATAAATACAAGTGTATCGGTCTGATGATCAGACTCTCGAGCATAGAATCTAACATCCATATATATAACATAGCCAACCATACCGAGTATTTAATTTACAACACACCTACCAACCGTAAACATCCACCAGTATTTAACAAACGGTACCAAAAGGTAATGCCTCGGGAGCACAGGCGCATCCCGGGCTCAACAACCAACATAGCCAAAAATACATCAACGACCTAGGATCTAGAGCCACTCCGCTTCTTCGATCCTCATCCTGCAATAAAATATGGAGCCCCCGAGGGGGTCAGCAACCTTTGCTGGTATGGCTAACGCGCAGCGCATCGGCTACCGGGATACGCGCAACCAATTGTCATAATAACATGGCATTCATTTTAGAACATCCAACATATATATTATACACCATAGCATAGCAAGGGAAATTGCATAGCATCATAACAATACATAACACCATAAAGTCGGTCCTCACAAGGAACCTTCCACCATAGTTAGTATACCATGTGAGCCTAGAGATTTTTACCAATCCCATGTTAAGCTCGTTACCAACCTCGTTACCGTCCAGTTATATAGAACGGTTAACTTATACCCAAGGTGTGTCGGATATAGTAATCCCAAGCACGCCGAAATAACATACGTATGCCCCTGTGGCCCGACGTGAGTCAGTAACTAGCTTTGGATAAGCTAAGGGAAGGTAGAAACCAAATTGGAATACCACCTATACATACACCAAGAGAGCCGAACCGGATATGATATCGACTCCCGTCCATCACACGCGTGGCCGGAACAACCGGACTCCTCACTCCCCCGGTTAGCACTTGTTAGTGATCATACAGATAAACTTATCAAGTCACACACAAACAAGTGTATAGGTCTTGTTAGACACACCAAGGGAAAGGAGTCGCAACAATTCAACACCGTAGAATAAACAACTGTAAACTCTTTTCATGCCATAATCTCATAAAGTCGAAACACACAGAAAAGCAAACAACACCCAAGCCGGTGTAAACCGGTAGGCAACAGACTGCAAGAAAACCATACCTTGGTCCTTGCCTCGTTTCGTTTCCACCTTGAGAGATTCCTAAACACATTAGTAACGTCGGTTAATTAACGCACTAGTCCATTATTAACATTATCTACTCAACATTACTAGTTTATTTTTATTTTACACTTGTTACAACTTTTCATCCTTTTAATTGCCTTTAAGACCCACCTAACATGTCTTACATAACCTTATAATATCATTACTAACCAACTACCATTTTTAGATAACAATTCCCATCTTAAAACAATAATTTTTGGTCCATACAGTGGCCTGTCCGAACTTGTGTCCGAGCTTCCAAGTTCGGACGCAAGCCGTGATTTTAGACAGAAAACAGACACACGTCCGAACTTATGTCTGGACTTCGGAAGTTCGGACGTGAGCCGAGAAAAATTTAGACAGAGATCCGTGCGTCCGAACATGTGTCCGGACTTCCCAAGTTCGGACACAGTTCGAGGATAATCCTAAGGATGGGTGGGTACGTCCGAACATGTGTCCGGACTTCCCAACTTCGGACACTGTTCGCGAGTGAGAATTTCTTTACCCAACAGGGCCTGTCCGAACTTCCACATCCGGACGGAAGTTCGGACAAGGCATTATACTCCAATTTCTAAAGCCTTTAAACACTTAACCAAATTTCCCCAAGGCCTCCAACACTTATAGTATCCTCTCCTTAAGTTTCTAAGTGGTATTCCTTGTCTATTCTAATCATTATACCAAGACATACCTTCTACACAACATTATTACTTAAACATCATTTCTTACAAACTAAAACTCTTTATGTCATCATTGAAATCTCTTTTTCTAAGCTTGCACTTTCTCCTTATTTTACCAAAGTTTGCCTAAGTCTCAATCTAAGTCCCAAAGTGACTTTGGTACTTACTAAACCTCAAGCTCATGCCTAAGTCCTTGTCACACTCTAGAACACTTAAGACATTATATCTTCTCTTGTAAAACACCTAGTCATTTCCTAACACCTCTAGCTCACCAAACCTTATGTAACCACTTAGAACT
The DNA here is from genome assembly GCA_023374045.1 of Limonium bicolor. Taxonomy (NCBI): domain Eukaryota; kingdom Viridiplantae; phylum Streptophyta; class Magnoliopsida; order Caryophyllales; family Plumbaginaceae; genus Limonium; species Limonium bicolor. The sequence continues at coordinate 179,174,784 of CM041782.1, read as the reverse complement.
TCTTGCTTCTTACCTAAATTTTGACATGGGTTCCCTTAGAACATTACCTAGCCTAAACACTTTGTTTTCTCCATCGAACACACAAGAACACCTAGAATCAACAAGAACACTCTCATACACAACTTCACCAAATTCACACTACATTACAATATAGTGCATAATTTAAATTGCATGGCACTTAGGCCCTTAAAATGCATGGCTCTTAGGCCCTTAAAATGCATAACCCTTAAACACTGAATTTCCACAATATATATGCCTTTAACCTGCGATTACATACAACAAGGCATATGTTATTTTACTAGTCTCCTTGAGAACACTTTACTAAGTCATTCACCATTTGCTCTTTAGGTAGTTTTAATAAGCATTTATAAGCTCATTTCTCCTAAGGCATTAAACAACATTAGGTTAGTAGATTTACCTCTTTTCCAAAACACTTCCTTCTTGTTTCCTTACAAAACCGTATGGTATTTTGATTCCTTGTCAAGCTCTAAACAATATACAAACACCATAATGAGTATTCAAGCTTTGAGCTTCATCTCATTGTAAACCCTAATTTTACATTGTTTCAAAAACATTAATGTAGTTGTTTTACCTTGATCTTTGAGGAGAGTTTGAATATATAACAAGAGAGGACTCCACCTAGTCCATGAAGAGTTGAAATGAAGCTAGAACAAAGTCACACAAAGAGCTATATCAATGTGTATTTTCGGTCAAGGTAAAAACATGGAGGAAACATGATTTTTCTTTGAGATTCCTTACCTAGAAGCAAAGGAGATCAACAATATGTCAAAATACAAGCTCAAGCTCCTTCAATGGTGGTACACCTTGGCACCGAAATGGGGCTCTTGGAGTTTTGAGAAAATAGGAATGAAGAGCTTGATGAGAGGAAGAGATTGGTGGTCTTAGAATTTGATTTAGACAAGTGAGCTTGATTTAGCAAGAGGTCAAAGGTGGAGTTACTATGGTGGTAGTGGTATTACCGAGAGAGAACAGCAAGAAGGAAGGGAGAAGATTGTGACCGTGGAAATGAAGGAAGGAAAAGGGAGAATGAGATAGAATTTGCTTTTAAGAGATATTTATGCTTATAAAGTAAAAAGTAAGTTTAATTAGTTTTCTTTACTTACTTATTATATCAACTAGAGAGTGGTGAGTCACCACACTAGAAAACCGGCCCCCTATATTATAATGAGGGTATTTTAGTCTTTGTTTTCAATTTAATTACTTAATACAACATATGTTATAAACTAGCTTATAAAAATCACTATTCACCTAAACAAGGCACTTAGAAGTGAAATTTTTGATTTCCCATTAATATAGCCACCCAAATGTGATACTATATAGTACACATATATATTTAAGAGTAATGATGGACATTTAGCCACTCAAAACTCATTTACAAGACAATTTTTCAAAAATGTGCTTTAAGACTTCTTAAAGCACATTTTGTGTTTTAACTTGTTTTCAAGCTTGGTTTTCTTTGGTAATTGGTTTAATATGTTCAATAACATATATATAAGGTCTTGGTAAGTTCATTAGGTCTTTCCCAAGCCTATTCCAAGCTTAGAGCACATTTTAGCTCTTATTGACTTTAAAGCACATTTTGTGTTTTCTTTAGTTTAAATCTGTTTACCAATGTTTCTAAGACTCTTTTTAGTCTTAATAAATCATGTTTTAATGTTTAATCAACATACCAAGGTTTGGGGTATTTCAATCTACCCCCCTTAAAAGAACTTTGTCCCCAAAGTTCATACTTCCCACATATCTTACTATTAGAACACGGGGAACACTTATAAAAAAAAAAACAATACTTCCAAAACATCATTTCCAACACTACCATCATTCTTACACCACAACAGACTCAAGGTCCAAACCACATAATACCATTCAGACACAACGGTCTGTAACATAACATAGACAATGTATACATATACATGTCGTACACAACCATAACCGAAACGGCTCTACCCCCTTAAAAGGGGTACGCCCCGTACCCTATACATATAAACACTAAGAAGCAAACAATGACGGGTGCTTCGCCTTCATCTTTTCTTCCAGCTCCCAAGTGGCCTCCTCAACGTCCTGGTTAGACCAGAGGACCTTCACCAGTCTCACGGACTTATGGCGAGTGTCTCGAGTCTTAGTATCCAGAATCCGTACCGGAGTCTCCACTGATCGCATGGTTGGCTCTAAGGTTAGCCTTTCCGGCTGAAGCACATGAGACGGATGAGACATATACTTTTTCAACTGGGACACATGAAATACATCATGTACCTTGCCTAGTTCGGCGGGTAGATCAAGTCTATAAGCTACCGGGCCGATCCGCTCCGTCACAACATAAGGACCCACATATTTCGGGCTTAACTTGCCCTTCTGGCCAAAACGAAATACTCCCTTCATGGGGGATACTCTCAAAAATACCTGATCGCCCACGACGAACTCCAGGTCACGTCGGCGCACATCTGCGTACGACTTCTGTCTATCCTGAGCTGCTTTCATATTAGCCCGGATCTGGCGAACTTCTGCCTGAACTTGCTCAAGATACTCTGGTCCTATAATGACCGTCTCACTCGACTCATCCCAGCATAATGGCGTGCGGCATGGTCTACCGTACAATGCCTGGAAGGGAGACATCTTGATCGATGCATGATAACTGTTGTTGTAACTAAACTCGATCAGATGTAACTTATCAATCCAGCTGATCTGAAAGTCAAGTGCACATGCACGTAGCATATCCTCAAGTGTCTGAATGGTGCGCTCACTCTGACCATCGGTCTGTGGGTGAAACACTGTACTCAATTTCAGTTCAGTACCCAACGCTTCTCGCGTAGACTTCCAATATCTGGATAAGAATCTGGTATCTCTGTCAGATACAATCGTTTTCGGTACACCATGATGTCTTACAATTTCCTTATCAAAGAGTTCTGCAAGCTTAGCCACTTTCCAGGTGTCCTTCATCGGTATGAATCGAGCCACCTTGGTCAGTCGGTCTACCACAACCCAAATCATATTCAGACCTCCCCTTGTAGGCGGAAGCCCTACCACGAAGTCCATAGATATATCATGGAACTTCCACTCCGGCACTGGCATTGGCTGCACCATACCACCAGGCCGTCGGTGCTCAAACTTGACCTTCTGACAAGTGAGACACCTCAACACATAGTCATTCACATCCTTTTTCATTCCAGTCCACCAAAAATATCTTTTCATACCTTTATACATCTTTGAAGCTCCGGGGTGAATCGATGTCGTAGAACAATGGGATTCACTCAGTATGCGCTCCTTCAGCTCAGCGCTACTCCTCAGTATACACAACCGGCCATTAAGCCTAATCAGGTCATCATCGTGGAGTTTGAAGTCGTACTTCTGACCCTCGAATGTGCCATCAATAAGCTTCTGTCTAATCTCCACCATATACTGATCCGTCATCTGAGCACTCCGCACCTCTTCAACCAAGCCAGTATGAGAGACTAGCGAATGGAGAGAGTGTGCTCGGCGACTCAATGCGTCAGCTACCACGTTTGCCTTACCCTCCTTGTACTGTAAATTGATGTCATAATCATTTAAGAATTCAACCCACCTTCTCTGCCTCATGTTCAACTCTTTCTGAGTGAACAAGTATTTCAAACTCTTGTGGTCGGAATAGATTGTCACGCTTACCCCATACAAATGATGTCGCCATATCTTCAGTGTGATGACAATGGCCCCCAATTCTAAATCGTGGGTAGGGTAGTTCTCCTCATGCTTCTTCAGCTGACGGGAGGCGTAAGCCACGGCCTTCCCGTGTTGCATCAACACACAACCCATACCCCTGCCTGATGCGTCGCAATAGACCTCAAAACCATCTGGACCGTCTGGTAATGTCAAAACCGGTGCAGATGTCAGAGCATCCTTGAGACTCGTGAAAGCTCTCTCACAGTCGACTGTCCACTCGAATGGTTCATTCTTTTTTCATCAAGGAAGTCATCGGCTTCGGACACTGGAGAAGTCCTTCACAAACCTCCTATAATAACCTGCCAGACCGAGGAAGCTCCTGATGTCGGTAACTGTTCTCGGCCTAGCCAGGTGCCCCTGCATCTATCTTTGCCGGATCAACAGCGATCCCGGCCTCAGAAATCACATGTCCAAGGAAGGACACTTGATTCAACCAAAATTCACACTTAGAAAATTTAGCATACAGCTGATTCTTTCTCAATGTCTGCAATACATCTCTCAGGTGGCTTTCATGCTCACCTCTCGACTTCGAATACACAAGTATGTCATCGATGAAGACTACCACTGATTTGTCCAACTGATCTTGGAACAAACGGTTCATTAAGTCCATGTACTTTGCTGGTGCATTTGACAAGCCAAACGGCATAACTGTGAACTCATAATGCCCATACCTAGTTCTGAATGCTGTCTTTTCGATATCACTGTCACAGATGGCAATCTGGTGGTATCCGGAACGTAGGTCTATCTTGGAGAATACTGATGCTCCCCTCAGCTGATCAAATAGATCGTCGATGCGTGGTAAAGGGTAACGGTTCTTCACCGTAACAGCATTCAGCTCCCGATAATCAATACATAGGCGGAGGCTACCGTCCTTCTTCTTCACGAAGAGGACCGGCGCTCCCCATGGTGAAACACTAGGGCGGATAAAGCCCTTGTCGAGTAGGTCTCTCAGCTGCTCCTTGAGCTCTGTCATCTCTGCTGGAGCCATACGGTAAGGTGCTTTCGCAATGGGTCCGGTGCCCGGAACTAGATCAATCTCAAACTCAACCTCTCGTGTTGGCGGCATGCCCGGCAGTTCCTTAGGAAATACGTCAGGAAACTCCGACACTACCGGCACATCTGGGCTAAACTCAGGGTCTCTCTCTATGTCCTGGACATAGCAGAGGTATACATCATTTCCTCGTCGCAACTCACGATACATGGCCATGGCGGTGATGATCTGTGTCGAAGGCTCCCTGGGCCTCTGGCGGTATGATATAGTAACCCCAGATGGACTCCTAAGAAGCAGTCGATGCTCGGCACATAGGATTCTACCCTTGTACCGCTCCAACCAGTTCATCCCGACAATCACATCAAAACCTAGTCCGTCGAACTCTATCAAGTCGATCGGAAACTCCTCATCCATGATTCGAACAACAACATCTCGGTAGTAGCGGGTACACCTGATCCGCTCTTTCGACGGGAGAGTGACCACGAAGTCTGGCATCTCTTCACCGTCTAACCCCAGCCTCTTCGCAAATGCTAGCGAAATAAATGTGTGTGAGGCTCTAGAGTCGAACAGGATCGATGCGTCCACGCCATTCACTGGAAAGGTACCGGTGAGGATTGTGCCGCTCTTGCCGGCTTCTGCCTTATTGCAGACACTCAGTATACCTCCCGTTCCGAGTGCGCAGCCTAATGCAGTGGTTGGACTAACGGTCTTCCCGAGGTTGCATAGATTTCTAATCTTGAGGTTTGTATGAAAAATATGAAAATAATTTTTTTATATATATATAACAAAAGATTAAAAAGTAGTAGTTGCAGTTGCAGTAGCAGCACTTGCTCTATCAAGTGCGCAAGGCAGATGGAAATTTCAGTGGTTTACTTGTCATAGCGCTTGCAATAGCAAGTGCGCCATGCATGTGGAAATTCTGGTTCAGTAATCACCAGTCTCATTGACTCTGCGTCGTCGGGTATGGGTATATGATAATATAAGCATTAACATTTTGTTCATACATATATAATCCGTCAAGGTTCCAAGGTTGCTCGCATCGAGTCCACATAACTAGTGTCAAAAGTCATACACCAAAGGCGAGTGGCCAATGACACACTCCCACATATTTATAACATATCTCTATCTAACATCCAAGGTAAGTACATAACAAAGTAAGCAAAAGTCTTCCACCAGCGGTCTCATGGAGTTCAGGGTACTCATGCCCTATCGACTCCCTTGCCCTTCAGGGCTCCAGCATCAGTAGATGTCTGGCCATCCTGACCGCCTCGTGGTACCCCAGATCCTCCAACTAAGGTCTTCTGAGTATTCCTTGGTGGCCTGTAGTTACGGCTCTCAGGGTTCATCCAACACTTGAACTCCCGGTGGCCCTCTTTCTTGCAACACCGACACTCAACTTTGCGGCCATTGCAGTCGACCCCAGGATGGTCCTTCCCACAACGCTTACAATAGAAATGGCGCTGGGGCTGTCCGGTGCCTAATGGTAGCATTTAGTTTAAGTTAAAATCCGATGATATAAAGGTTAAGGTCACAAATGAATTTAAGAGGTAGGTGTTCTCACCCTTAGGAGGTGCAGATCCCAAAGGCTGAGCATCTATAGCTGGGCCGGTCAACCGAAGGACGGGCTCTTTCCGAGTACCATCAGTGTATACCCGCATTAAATGCTAATCACTACCAGTGATGAATGTTTAGTCCTTATGGACAAGCATACCCTTTTTAGATGCACCACCTCCGTAAGGATGGTTGGGAAGTGGAGAGCCAAGTTGCTCAAGCTATTATGCAATCTGCAATACTTCCAATTAAATGGATGAGGGAATGAATATGAACTATGAATGCGATATGATCATGATAAACAGAGAGAATAGGAATATGTGTGCACTCAATGAGATCAAATAGGAGAACCAAGCTTGCTAAATATAGCACAGATTTTACTTACACCGAGCTGAATGACACCGGCTTATGGCACGAGTTACCACCGATGCCACAAAGGCAATAGCACTTGCAACAAGATAACCGATAACAAGAACTAATAAACAACAAAAAGGATATCCATCAAAGGGAGATTGACAACATAATACTTCACAATAACCGTGTGACAGACATTACCAGTTTACTAAATGAGACATGGGATGACCGCACTCCGATAGGAGCATGTGGGCCTGACAGACTTATCTATGAGTTAGACGAGTAAGTAGTAATGTATCAGTACGGTACCCCATGCAAGTAGACAAGTAGTGTTAGGAACACGAGAAGTAGTCAAATCCGTACTAAGGACAGTAATGCAGATTACCTCGAAGATGGACGAGAAGAGCCGCAGTTAAACCAACGGGCTAAAGGAACCGAGAACTTTCAACACAGAGCAGTAGACAGTATACAGTGAAGACAAGGAAACCTTTCAAGGATGTGAACACTAAGGATAGGAACATGGAAACCAATTATGGATGAATAATATGTAGAATCCTCATAAGGATCGAGCAAAGTCTTGCAATCCAGAGGAAATCTACCAGATGATGTGGACAGAAACGCGTGACTACGCAATGATGAGAGTCAAAGCTAATATACTAGCAGATCCCTTAAGCAAGAACAATGGACTTGGAATGTACCACTCACATGATAATTCGCTCATCTTATCTGTTTGACACATTAGATATTAGCTGCTGAGAGTTTACGCCTTTGCACTCTGTAGGACTGAGTGTTTTGGTATTGCACTTGGGCAGTTATTAATATAGTGGGAATACAGAAAGATGTAATGGATATCAACACGAGTGTGTATCAAGGAACTATAACAGTGTGTACTCCGGAACAACACCACCAGGAGACACGGATGACAATTATCATCTCCGTGGACATGTAGGCTGGTACGTCTTAGTTTTACAAAGACAAGTGCAAAGAGCACTAAGTACTAACAATAGCCAATGTCATATTATACCTCAAGCTGAATATCAGTGAGAGATGACACACGTATGTACGCTAGTGATCCCAACCAGAGGATACACAGCAATGAAAAGAGGCAAACTGAGCCTATGTTCATGGGTCTGCACCTCAGTACGGAGCGAGTGGGCCCATTAGAACGAACTTGGGAGAGAGCACAAAATAGTTCAGTGCCTCACCCTTTATATATTGTGGAGCCCAGAAGGGCTAGAGTCATACCCGTCTCTCTGATATGAGGATAATCCACGAGTTGGAGAACTCTATGAGAGCCAAGTATCCAGCGCTCCTTGTTGAGCGGCTGTTGTATACTTGTGGGGTACGGGGGCGTATCCCTTTTTAAGGGGGGTAGAGCCTCTTGGCTGTGCACGTGTGTGCACTAAGTTTCGTTGTTTCGTATGCGGGGCATACAGTAGTTTGTGGTATGCGGGGCATACGAGGTTTGTTTATTGTTTGTTTCGTATGCATGGCATACAGTGAAATGTGGTATGCGGGGCATACGATGTTTTGTTGGTTATGTTTGGTACGCAGGGCATACGTTGTTGGTTTGTTTGTGTATGATGTGCACTTGTATGTATGTATCTTATGAGATACCTGTTTGAATGATGTATATACACCCATGTGTGTAGTACTTTTCTCATGCTACTTGTGATATATATATTTATATTGCTTGGTAGAATGATTACATATGGTATCGCCTAGATACGAAATGAATCATTAGATATGGAACGTGGAACGATGGTATGTTATGGACACCTCGGGGAGGTTGTCAGGGTTTGTAGAATTGATAAGAAATAATGATGCTGATGGATCACCTATATCCATATATGATTGAACTAACGCCACAAAGTGATGGCTATGTGTTGTATAAGCACAATACGATATATGTAAATGATATATCACATAGATATACATTATGGGAATAATGGGTAGTCATATATTTATATACATACCTATTTGATGAAGCGACTTCGGGACGAAGTCTTTTTAAGGGGGGTAGACTGAAATACCCCAAACTAATTAAACATGGATTAAACATCTAATCACATTAATTAAGGCCTAAACATGCCTTAAAAGTCAATTGAGAACAACAGTGGTTAACACAAAGCAAGATATTGCACCCTTTGACTGTTTAGGGTAAATAAATACCCAAATGAACTTCTTAGGACCTAAAACTTTTTCCTAAGCTTATTAACACATTAAGGAACACACTACAATTGTTGGACAACACTCCAACACAAAGAACAAGCATTTACATGCTTCAAGGTCAAGTAAGGAAAAAATGTGCTCTAAGAAAACCTTAAAGGTCTAATGACCTATATTTTATATAAAATTGGATTCCTAAGATCACATATCATGTATGGAACACAACAAAACTGTTCTCAAAGAAAATAGAGCTCAGAAACACCTTGTGACACAAGATGTGCACTAAAACACCTTAAAGCACGTTTTTGTGTATGAGCTCTAAGATAATGACTTTTTGTCATTTTAAAGACTATAGTATATTCTTTATAACATTAATGTGACATGATAGACTATATTATAAAGTATAAATCAAAGTTTGAAAATAAAATCAAAATGGGTAATTTTGGATGAATAGTACCCAAAAATAACATTTAATTACTTATTATTAACTATGGTCAAATGTCATCCATTGACCATGCCCAGCATTGCCGACCTCCTACAGCTGGCATACCCACCCATTAATCAATCTCCATTCAATTATTCAGCCAATCTAATGAGTCACCTAATTACTATTCCTAAAGTAACATTTTTTTTTGATAAGTATTCCTAAAGTAACATTAAACTAAGTTAAAAGCAAATTAAGCATTCTTACCTCATTGCCTTGCTTCGCAGCCAACACCAGATTCTTCAAACCTCTCTTTTGCTTCTCCAAACCGTGGCTAACACACCAAATACAGAGGAGAACAACAATTGACATAGGTAAGCTTATTAAGCCATTTTATGTTCATTTTCTTCACAATTCTTTCCTCTTCCCATGGAGCAAAGCATCAACCATTTCCATCAATGTTTCTAGGTTGTTTTGGAGGTTAAAAGGAGGGCAAATCTCGGCTGTAACAAGGGAAGAAGGTGGAGAAATCTAATCTTGTTCTTAAGGTATAAAAATGTGCTTTAAGCACTTATCTTTTGATTCCCTTCAAATCCGGTTGTGATTTTGTTCCTAGGCTTATAATCTTCTTCTTAACATACTTATTCAGTTGGTATATCAAGAGCTTCAAGGTATAGCCAGATCCAAGCCAAAAACACCATTTTAGGCATTTTAAACAAGGTAAAAATTAGCCATCTTCTAATCTGAGTTATACCAGTTTAAAGCTTGGTTTTAGTAGCTCTTTTGATGCTCTTTACCTACTGTAAAATCAGGCCGAAGACAACCTATTCTTGTCTTGGTATTCTAAGGTAAAATTTACCTTGAAAATGTACATTAAACACTTCTTATGGTTAGATCTTGCTTGGAGACTAATCATGCCTTAATTGCTGTTTGAAAACATGTAAACTAAGCTGTAGAAAAATGGTTCCTATGCAGCCGTGGCCAAACAAGGCCTAAACTAGGCAAAAACAAGGTATAAATCACTTAAACCTTCACTTGGTATATTAATATGTGTTTATACATATGTATATATTTATGCCGTGAGTGAATGGGTTAATTAAGGTCTTATTTTGACCTTAGGTGATTAAGGAATGGTTTAGTAAATTTTATAACTAATTAATTAGCATAATTGTCAAATTTAAGACATTATGTGAAAATTGGTAAATAAGGAAAACATGGTGGTAAGGCCGATAGTTTATTGCATTTTTGGGCATTTATGTGTAATTTAATTTATAAGCTAATGTTTGTAATATGGCCATGTACTTTAGGCCATTTTATTTATGTCTTTATAAGGTTATATTTAAGTTTAGGTAATATATATATTACCGAATAGGAATTAGGGATATAGTGTAAATAAATTAAATTTGGGGGCTATATAATGATAAAGCCGAAAATTAGAGGTTTAAATGAGTTTATATAAAAATTATAAGATTATATAAAGTTTTGGGGTTAAATGGTGATTTCTAGAAAGTATGGGTATAAAACCGTAATATATGGATATTGATGGTCAAGGAAATATTAAGGTGGTCAACCTTGACCATATGGTAGGTTTTGACCAAATTAAATAAGTTAGATAACTTATTTAAGGTTTTATAATAAGATATGTATTTAATTGTAACAATTTTATAACATATGTGGTATATATGTTATTACCGAAAGTTAAGGGTGTAAAATGGTATTATAAACACCCATGGGCTATTAGGAATTTTTAGGAATTTATTGGGTTGATTTTGGAATTAAAATAAACTATATATGTATAATATATAGTTATTATGTCATTATGACACTTTGGAATAAAAGATGGGGTGGAAATGTAAAATACCGAAAGTATATGGTTAGTAAGGGTAATTATAACCCTTTGGTGAAATTTGGTGATTTTTAGAATTATATAAGGGTATTTAAGAAGATATATGTATAATATATAGTTTAATGTTATTATAAAACTATATGTTATAAATTGGGCCAAATGGCAATTATAGAAAGTGGAAGGGTTGAAAAATAAATTAGAATAGACATGAGGTCTGTTCGGAAATTAGAATATAATATAACCATAGGTTATATTTATATTAAGGTTTAAAAATGTTATATTATATGGTATATATAACATGGTATAAATTATGGGGTGATTTTGTAAATAAAGGAAAATATGGATTATGAAAAAGAATAAGGTTTTGATATTGTGCCCATGCGGCAATATTAAATAGTTTTGCATAAAAACTATAGGTTATGAAATAAAGGAAATAAAAATATCATATTATATGATATTAATATATGGTATAACATTACATAATGTTATGTGGTCAAAATAGAATTTAAATAAAATAAGGTGTTGTACCGAATTATAAAAGGGTTGGAAAATGAATTTTAGACTATGGTCTACTATGTTATAAATGTTATAACAATTATATGGTATTAATGAGGTTTTAAATGGGATTAATATAAGTAAAGGTATTCACATTAAATAATGTGACAAACTATAAATAAATAAGATTTATAAACTAAGGTATATATTGATTAAACCTTAGGAGTTGTAATTGTACAACATAAAATGTTACATAATATTAGGATAATAATCTTAATATAAGTTGTATAAAATAATACAACTAATGGGAATAATCATCTAATATAAGATGATAAAATGTAACATATGATATAAGAGTTTTATAACTCATGAAACTTACCTATGTGGTAAATATATACATATACAAGGATATTGTATATAAGGATGGATATATAATATGGTTGGAGACCATATAATATAATGGTGGTGGTTATTACAAAAAATAGTTACAAACTATAAGTTATGAGTTTTTTAATGCAAATATAATTTGCTAAGATAATGGATAATATAATACAATGTATTATAATGGATGGTGGGAAAATGATACAGTATGAAAAATAATACAATATAATATAATAATGTATGCATACATGCAACTATAGGTTATATACCTAAGTTTAATGGTGGACAGGATTAAAGAAATATAGTGAATTAAACTTAACAGTCGAAATATTTTGACATACGAGTTTTAGTAACAAGCCGACCGGTTTAGAGAAACCTGTAACAAATAACTATAGAAATCTGGGGATGAACTGTTGGGGTTACTTGTTATTCGGAAATACCGGATGTAGTTAGTCATGGAGACTGACTTATAGTTTTAATACCGTTTAGATCATACTTTAGACGAGGACGCTTGACGAGCTAGTGGACTACACTGCACATCCTAGGTCTTGGTGAACGGTATGTAAAGGGGTTTGATCCGAGTTGTCCTAAGGAATTCCTTGGACTCGGATTTGGTTGATATCACGTGTGTGTTATGTGTTTTGGATACATGTATGTGATTATGTGCTACTGCATTAATTATTTATGCACGAGCGTCCTACGGGACTAACACTACGTCGACTATAGATCGACTTATATAAACATACATATACGTTATTGTGATGAAAAGACGGTTACTTGATATAATACCATAGTATTAATATTAAGTATTTAGCAACCTAAGTAAAATACTTAGGGATGAGTCACGACATTGTCGGTCTCTAGAGCATGGATCTCGAACATGAATATAACCTAGATTACTTCTAGGTATGCATGAGACCCATTGGGCAGCTAAATAATAATTATATTCTCCATAAGACTAAGAGCATATCTTAAACATTATGAGAGAGAGATGGTATGAGTTGAGGTGAGGAATCCCGATAGTTTACGAAGTACTTGGTTGCGCATTTGTGATCACTGAGGGGTTCCCGATCGGGTTCCGCTCCAGGTTTATACCCAACGAGCCCTATTTGGATCGTGGGTCAGGTGGCTATGGCCTTTTATATGGACTTCTTATGAGACAAGAGTGAATAGTCAGGGGCCTCCGGACCTCTGGCGAAATGAGCACCTTTGTGTGTACGGGAGGACTACTGTCCATGGTGAGGTTATCGGGTTGTCCTAACATGACGCCCAACTGGTATTAATTAAACATGGTTTGGATGGGGCCTTTAAGGCCAAAGTAAATTAACTATGGAAACCGTACGCTACGGCGATTGTACATTGTACATTATACTGCAATTATTCGACACGTTCGATTATACAACTGTTGGTTGTGATATGAAATGAATGTTTGGATTGAATGATGGTTATGTTTATATGCATGATAACAGTATTGATTATATTTGTAAAATGGTAAACGCATGAAACCAATCTAATAATAAGATGGTTAAAATGACTAAGTGACCATTAGGGTCCAGGCTCGGCATACTCAGCGTCTATCGCTGATACTACACCATATGCAGGTTGTTGATTCTCGCCGAAGCCAAAGTGCGGGAACAGGGTAACTAGAGTTTATTTTAATTACCACACATGGAGTTGTATTATTGTACGGTTATGTATATGTAGGATTGGGTAGACGCTCACTTGTCGACATTTATGGTTTATGGACTTAGTATGATGTATAGGAGTTTTCTCGTTATCACAGCGGTTAGCAGTTTGTTTATGTTGGTTGTTGGATATAGTTTGGCTTCGTTGCTCGCATGTGCGAGTAATGGCTGGTGACACCCGAGTGAGTATTGTTGTTGTTATTATTTCTTCCGTTGTAAGACGTTTTATTTATTGCTACGAGAGAGATTATTTCGTGTTTAAGGAGAGGGGTGTTACAGTTAAGTACGATAGTTTATATGGTTTTTAGGAGCGGGGTGTTATAGTTGTGAGGGATGCTCACTGGGTTTCTTAGATGTACCCAATTAAATGTACGTCTGTTGATGGTGGTTGAGGGAGTTTACTTTACTCCCTTCGGGTTTAAACGTACCCAGTTAATTATACAATACAAGAGTCTTAATCTAGTATAAAGGGTTTATCATCCCGACTTAATGTACATCACAACGACAGTGGTTCAATAGAGTTTCGTACTCTTCTGACAGGGTTTAAACATACCCAAGCTAAGTTAAGTTACTGACCATGAAAGTCGCAATCCCATTGTGTGGATTTTCTACGATAAGTAAAGATTAAGGTCTATAACTGTTAGTAGAAATATGTGTTACTATACTTCTACCTAGGCAGTGTACCTACCGTTTTGCGGGATAGTGAATTGATTGAGGGTTGTCGATCTCAGGGACCTCGTTCAATTAATTGACAATTTATTTACTAACTGAGAAACTCAACTAAGAAAACAGGAAACGTCACTTTTTCAAGTTTTGCTTAATTTAATAAAAAGAAAGACTCAACAAACAAATATAAAATAATAAAACAATCAATATAAACTAAAAAAATAAATAAAGAATAAAACTCTAAATAAAAGGAAGCACCCCGGATTTTTCTGCAAACCTTCACTTTATTAATCTATTAATAAACTCTTCCCTAATTCTACAATAAACTCAAAGACTATAATTAATTCATCAACGGCTAAGTCTAACGAATCCTAACCAGTTGCTAGAACTAGAAGCATACTAATGCTCTATTCCAGACACAACTAATCGCATAAAGAGTAGTTTCTATTTGAGACCGATTAACCTATAGGCGGGATCACGCTTCTAGTCGTTAATCAGGTTTAATTCCTCTGTCTTGTATCTATCTCAGCTCTCGTGTGTTGATTAGAAAACTACAAAAATAGCTTTAATAATTAGCTAGAGAATTAAAGAGCATGAAGAACTGGAATTAAACTATTGCATTATTGAACTAGTAAAAAGATTACAAAATAAATATAAAAGATCTGGTTTTCTATCCCAATCCGGGGAGCTAAACTAACTACTCAAACATGATGCTAAAAATAACAAAAACAACAAAGGAATAACACATTGACATATTAGGCAAAAAGGAAGAAGAAACTCTGTTAAGAAATTCCTCGCTCCGCCTTCTGTTGTCACATATCTCTGCATTAATCCTCTGTCAGAAGTGTGGGGTGTTGACAATGGTGGACTTATGTGGATGTGGTGAGAGGAGGATGGAGAGGCCGAAGCCTCTCTGTGCTGACGCCCTGCGCAAAAACTTGTTGAGTAGAAATATGTGACTATCTCTACCTAAGCAGTGTACCTATCGTTTTGCGGAATAGTGAATTAAGTGGGGTTGTCGATCTCAGGGACCTCGTTCAATTAATTGACAATTTATTTACTAACTGAGAAACTAAACTAAGAAAGTAAGCGTGAATATCTTGAACCAACCCTAATCTCCACATTATATAATAGTTGCCTCTATCAATTACATAATATCTTCTTTTTATCTCTAACGCAGCCTTTAATTCATCGTCAATGTGCAGCGTCAATGATATTCATGATCTAATTAATAAATCATGATATCCCTATTTAACAATGCAACGGTGGTATTTGATGATGGTCAAAGATTGAATATTGATTCAATCGTAAGATATATGTCCCGGTGATGTATTCCTGTTGTGTGTGTATATATACCGTTTGTTGTGTTGTTAATCTTTATGAGATCAATTTTCTAATTCTTAAAGTTTTTCCTGCATTTGACACATAAAATGTATCAGTTCATATTAAAACATAAAACTAAGAAAAAACATATGATAAGTGAGAAATATGACATGAATTGTTATGAAAATAGGAAGAATTAAAGCCCTAAAAATAGATGTATTTCGCACTTATCAAACTTCCTCACACTTAGCTTTTGCTTGTCCTTAAGCAAATAGAGAATAAAACTATCTCTAAGGCCGTAGTACCGAACCTTAGGATCAAACAGATGCAAAACCAAAAGCAAGCATAGTGACAATCAAAAGAATAGTTCTACTCCCGGTTGTAGGTTTTCGCAATCAGTGAAAAAGAATGATTTTAAAAGCATGGATAAGTTAGACTATAAAATCTGAATATAGATTAACTTGGGAACTTCCACCATTTCTTTCCTCTAACCTTTGGATGACAAGGGGTGTGAAGTAGCACCTTATTCCGTGATACCTTTCAACACCACATACTCATGATCAAAAACAAAAATTAAACTGCAATTAACTTTTTCACATGTAAAAAAATTCTTCTTCAAGATATATATACAAAACAAACGAATAATTGTGAACTATAGAGTTATTCTGTAACCCAGACTTTTCTCTCTATCCTTGTAATGGTGTTGGGCCAACTATCCCAGATCCCAACACCTTAGGTAGATGAAATACCCCAAACCTTGATATGTGGTTTAAATATCAAATTATGGTATGTAAAGGCTAAAAGTGCCTTAGTAACATCAGTGAACAATCTAAACCATAACAAATGCAATAAAGCATTAAGACCAAGTTTGAGCAAAACATGCTCTAAGCTATGAGTGAACTTGGTTAGGACCCAAAGAGCCTACCAAGACTTGATAACATTCAATTATGATTTAATGAGGCTAAATAAGTCCTTAGGAAACTTTGGTAGACAATGAAACCAAAAAACAAGGTAATACCTTAAAGTGAATATGAGCAAAAATGTGCTCTAAGCTTGGGATGAATGTGTATAAGACCTAATGGTCATACCTATACCTAATTTATATGTTAATGAACATATTAATCAATTACTAAAGGAAACCAAGCTTGAAAACAAGTTAAAACACAAAATGTGCTTTAAGGAGTCTTAAAGCACGTTTTTGAAAATTGTCTTGTAAATGAGTTTTGAATGGCTAAATGTCCATCATTACTCTTTAATTAACATGTGTACTATATAGTATCACATTTGGGTGGCCATATTAGTGGGAAATCAAAAATTTCACTTCTATGTGCCTTGTTATAGGTGAATAGTGATTTTTAATAACTAGTTTGTAACATATTGTTATAAGTAATTAAATTGGTCAACAAAGACCATTATACCCTCCTAGGCATAAGGGGGCCGGTTTTTTCATGGTGTGAGTCACCAACATGTAAAAGAAATCAAATAAGTAAACTTAAGCTTAAAGTAAAGTACTATTTGCTTTAACTTACAATATCTTCAAAAGTAACTTCTATCTTCATTCTCCCTTCCTTTCCTTCATTTCCCACGGTTCCAAACACCACCACCAACCTCTCTTCTTCATTCTCTCTCGGTAATACCACTACCTCCATGAGAACTCAAGCTTTGAACTCTTGTCAAATCTTGCTCTCTTGACCAAATCAAAAACAAACCACACCATTCTCTTAGTTAAGCCAAGCTCTACAATCTTGTCTCTTCAAAACTTCAAAACCTCCATTTCGGTGCCAAGAGAAACCACCATGGGAGGAGCTTGAGCTCATCTTTTCACATATTCTTGTTCTCCTTTGCTTCAAGGTAAGGAAACTCAAAGAAAATCCATGTTTCCTCCATGTTTTGTTGTTGTCCGAAAATTCACCATTAATGGAGCTCTTAATTGCCTTGTTCTAGCTTCATTTGAATCTTCCAAGGACTAGGAGGAGTCCTCCTTGATACTTGTTCAAGTTCTCTTCCAATTCCAAGGTAAAACAATTACCTTAATGTGTTAAAACATATGTGCAACTAGGGTTTACATGAGATGAAGCATAATGCTTGAATACTCATTATGTTGTTGTTTGTATAATGTTTAGAAGTTGACAAACAACCAACATCCCACCGGTTTGCAAGGAACCAAGAAAGAATTTGTGAGGAAAAAGAGGTAAACAAGCTATCTAATGTAGTTTAAATGCCTTAGGAAAATGAGCTTGATTTGCTTGATAAAATACCTAAGGAGCCAATGGTGAGTGACCTAGCAAAATGTTCTCAAGGAGACTAGTAAAGAACATATGTTTTGGTGTATGTATTTGCAGGTCAAAGGCATTATTTATGTGGGAAATTCAGTGTTTAAGGTTATGCAATTTAAGGGCCTAAGAGCCATGCATTTAAGGGCCTAAGTGCCAAGCATTTAAGTTATGCACTATATTGTGTGTAGTGCTTAATGTGTGAAGTTTGTGTATAAGAATGTTGTGTGAAGGATTTTAGGTATTATTGAATGAATTAAGGTGAAAACCTAAGTGTTGGATGTGAGTATATACAAGAGAAGCTATGGCCAAATTTGGAAAAAAATGTGTGAGAAGTTCTAAGTGTTTTAAGTGAGTTTTGGTGAACTAGGAAGTGTTAAAGGTGATTGAATGTTCACTTGAGAAGAAAGATGTATTAGGTGATTTAGAGTGATGCAAGGATTTAGTTGTTATCTTGGAAGTTCTAGGAATTCAATGGGTGTTTTGTGAATGTATTAAAGTCTTGGAGAAGTTGTTTAAGGTTTGGGAAAGGTTGGTGTCAAGGAATAAGTGATGTTTAGGTGAGGTGAAAAAGGAGATTTAGTTAGTAAGGAAGAAATTGAGAGATGATGATAAGGTGTAGAGGAAACACCTTGGTATTGTGGTCATTATAGGTGAAATGCCACCTAGAAATCATAAGGAGGAAACGTTGTAAGTGTTAGGGATTTTGAGGAGATAAGTAAAAGTTTAAGGAATTAGGAAAAATAGTTTGTGAGTGTTTAAGAATATCTTAAGGGAGTGTTTTGAAGTGCCAAGTGATGTTAGAACACATTAAGAGGCCTTAGGAGAAGTTTGGTGAAGGTTTGGCAAAGTTTTGGTAAGTTTAGGAGGCGACCGACCCAGGGGCCGACCCAGTTTGTGGGTCGGTCGAGCCTCTGTAAAATGTTAAGAATATGTTCGGTAATGGACCGACCCAGAAGGTTGGGTCGGACATGGGTCGGTCGGCCAAGTTTCAAAGGTGGAAAATGTTCGCACATGGACCGACCCAGAGTGGTGGGTCGGACGTGGGTCGGACGGGCATGTTAATAAGGAAGTAAAAAGGGTTCTGTAATGGACCGACCCAGATGTGGGTCGGTCGGTGGGTCGGTCGGACCAAAGATGTTGATTAAGGTTGTGAATGATATGAGATGATGGGGATTGGTAGGTAATGATGTTATAAGGATGTTAAGGACATGTTAGGTGAGTTTTAATGACAATAAGTGGGTGAAAGGTTGTAATTAAATGTGAAAGTAAAACAAGTTAAAATGTAAAGTTATTTAACCAAGTTAACGGGGAAAAGTTATAAGCGTTAGACTTTAAACAAACATGTTACCCCATGTTAATAAAAACACATGTGATGTTAACAGTGGTTCGAATTACTCGAGGAACATAAATGGACAGGATAAGTGGACTCCGGTGACAGGTATGGTTTTCTTGCAACCTGTGTCCTAACGGATTACACCGGCTTGTATGCCAATGTGATTTTCTGTATGTTTGCCACGTTATGATATAAACCATGAAACGAGTTTACAGTCATTATTGTTATTGTATGTTTACGTGCCGATACCGGTAACCTCTAATGCGCTTGAAGGGCTAGTTAACCACTATTAGGTAAACGTAAGAGAACGGTATCCGGTAATAACGTTTCCGACCTAAGGAACGTTCTAACCACGGCTATGTGTGAGTTGGATATGTAATGTTTGTGCGTGGTGTTTGTATGTGAATGTATGATCTCTTTTCCCTTGTGTATGTCTGACA
Source organism: Limonium bicolor (assembly GCA_023374045.1). Taxonomy (NCBI): domain Eukaryota; kingdom Viridiplantae; phylum Streptophyta; class Magnoliopsida; order Caryophyllales; family Plumbaginaceae; genus Limonium; species Limonium bicolor. Next base: position 179,155,139 of record CM041782.1, on the reverse strand, counting down.
AGACTTAACTCAATGTTTGTGATTGTTTAATAAAGTTCCAAAGATGAACTTCTAATAAGTGCTAACGGGGGGAATGAGGAGTCCGGTCTGTTCCGGCCCGCGTGTGAGTATGGGGGTCGTTGTCATAGCAGGTTCGATCCTCTCTGTATGTATTGGTTGTTTTCCAATTTGGTTCCCAACCTACCCTTTAGCTTAACCAAGGCTATTACTGACTCACGTCGGGCCACAGGGGCATACTATTGTTATGTTTGTTTCGGTGTGCTTGGATCACTATATCCGAGACACCTTGTGTTAAGTTAACCGTTCATTTAACGAAACGGTAACGAGTTATGTAACGAGCTTATCATGAGACTGGCAACAATCTCTAGGCTCACCAGTATGTTGGTGATGTTTGGGTCGGTTCCTAAGAGAATCCTTCCCGTTGTGTTATGTGTTTTGTTGTGATGCAATATTTATTGCGGTGTTATGTTGTGCACATGGAAACGTGCAAAGTGTTGTTAAGTGTTGTTACGTAGTGTATGTTAATGTTGTAAATGTGAAGTGTGTGGATCATGGAAATGATTCCAAGTTTGTGATAAGAGGCATTTGAGGATAACCCGATTTAAGGGTATGTGTCGTCTATTAAGGAAGTAGCTCCATTGGAGGAGAAACACTCTAGGGATGATGAATACCATGGGTGATTTATTAAGTAGGATGTATTATCCGATTGTTGAGCCCATCGAGGCGAAATGTTAAATGTTGTGTGTTTATTGTTACATGTATGATTTAAATATAATCAACTGCATGTTAAGACGACAAGTAGTTGTGCGTGGCCCGATAGCATGTGGGCTGCGGGATTACCATACCAGCAAAGGTGCTGAGCCCCTTGGGGCCACCCCTTTCTTCTTTTCCTATTTCAGGTACGAAGTGCTGGAGCGAAGCCGTCGAGAGTAGGACGGGTAGTCATTGTACGTGGGTAAACAATTAAGTGTATGTATACAGTAGGTGTAGTAAGACCGATGTTGTTGTCGGCACCAGTTTACAAATACTCGGTATAGTTGTTAAGGTGTATGTTGTTGTTATGTTAATGGAAAGGGATTCTGATGTATAGTTGCTCGGGAATTTAGCCCATCAGACCGGTACATTGTGTATGTATTAGCCTTGTTAGCCACGTGGGTGGCTAACGGCGTGTAACACCAACAAGTTAAGTATTGTGGAGATTTCTTCCGCTGCAGTTTGTTGTAAGTATGTTAATGTTGGATGGGTGTGTTACAAAAGTGGTATCAGAGCGAAGTATCGCTCTGATGACTGAATTACCGAGCTTAGGAAGTACCGAGTTAGGATTTAAGTACTTTGGGTTAAGGGTTGAGTGATAGCGTGAGAGATACGCTAGTTAGGAACTACCAGTGGCTACTGGAAACCTACAATATCCATCCCACCCTCCACAATCCCTGTATATAACTTGGGGAAACAACGCCAGAGAGATGGAAGTCCGCTCTCATACTCGGGAATACCCGATCTGGCTGTTATTATATACCTTTCGGGTACGGAGAACCTGTCATACGGTAGATCCCGGAAACTGGGAATCCCGGAGACGGTCTCCATCTAAACAATGTTAACCGCATTCCATAGCGACGAATGAAGGATTTTGTGTATTGGAGAATAGAATTTCCGGCGACATGGGTCGACATGCAGAGCAGTCGAGAATAACCAGCTTGCAACGCACCTACCGTGCAACAGGCAAGAAGTGGATTAGTGAAACCCGAGACGAGTGTCTACGGGACCACAGTTGATAAATAAAACACCAACGGTATACCAACCGACAAAGGAACTACAACGTAGTGCCCAAACAAGAGACAAGTCTCAGTAACCACGGCAAATACGTGGAACGGGCTACAAAGAGGATACAATACTAAGACAAAGGGTCTCCCAGAATGGGAAACCCTAGTTAATGATTGTTATGTGAAGACAGTGAGAAGTCACCTAGACAAGTTATTATCAGGACAGTGAGATCAGTGAGGGCCAACAAGGCCACTGATGACAGTGTGGGTAAAAACAATACCACAACCGGTATGTGTTAAACTGATAGCCAGTTAGCATGGCGCACTTGCCATAGCAAGTGCTGCTATAACAGGGCTGTTCGGAAATTTATAACCACTATAAAGTACTTAGTAAAGTACCACGAAGTTAAGTGTGAACATTATAACCATGGAAGGGCTTGACAGCCTGACCTCTGTGATTGTAAGTACACCAGTCAGCAAGAAGCTAGACTTGGTTAAGGTAAGAAGATGTTGTGAAACCATGAAAATTTTTCTTTCAACCCAGATTTTCACAAACCCTTTTTTCTTCAAACCAGATTTTCTTTCAAACCGACACTTCTTTCCAACCTTCTTTAAACCAAATCAGTAAAACCAAGGACAGTTGACAAGGATACAACAATGGATAAACTTTCCCTCGATTAAGTTCGGGAAGTAAGGATGAATATTGTCACGGGACAATATAAGGGAGTTGACAACAGAATACTTCACCTAGGCGTGTGACGGACACACGTGTACCAACTGTGTTGTGGGACGACCGCACTCCGATAGGAGCATGTGGGCCTGACAGACCTACTCATGGGTTAGTTGGGTAAGTAGCAATGTATCAGTAAGATACCCCATATATGTATACGAGTAGAGTCCGAAACACGGAAGTAGTCGACTCCGTCTACGGTCAGCAGTATAAAACGAACAAGAGCTAAGGATACCAGGAATAGTTGAAGTTAAGGAACCCAGTTAAGTTAAAAAGGACTAAAGGAACTAGTGAGTTTATTTCAAGGGAATGTAAAAAGTCAAGGAGTGCGAAGAGCACGGACTATTATGAAAGACACCAAATGTGTCTTGATAAGCCTAAGGGATAAAGCATGTTAGCTGGAATGGTGACCCAGCCTGTACATGGCAAGCAGATGCCTAAAGTGGACACATTAATGTGCAATGAACGGGATGAAATTCCCAGAATAAGTACCTACACTATCAAGAAATGTTAATCTTCACAGGAAAAGATAATAACCAGTAAAAACGCGAAAGGCGTAGCCAATGGAATGTACCAATAAGTGTGAGCCAAATGTAATGGCATAACTTAGCAACACCCAGGAACAATCCTTGAGGGGTGTTTGCATCAACAATTGTTGCACGAAATAACGTGACAGAAACATAAGGGTTGAAATTAACACCCAGTTTAGACATAAGTGGTCAGGAGACGGACTGACAATCCTAAGGGGCATCCCATGAAAGGAAACGTGATGCAACGACCATGTGATACTGTACAGAGAAGTACATGTGTGGACAGCCTATAATGAGCCCAGCTCAAGGCAAATAAGGCTTATAATCCAAAAGCAGGATATATCATATGAATTCGATTGATGGTAGAAGTTTAGGTTGTATAAGTGAATAGAGTGGTAAACGAACCACTGCATTAAGAGTGGGGATACCTCTCGATATCCTGAAACCGCAGGAGCAGTAGTTATGTGAATCAAGTTCAAGAAATATGTTAAGGATGGACAATGTTATTAATGAAAGAGAAATTAGCTTAGTGGTACGTGTGTATAAAGTGAACGCCACCTGGCTGAATAATGCCGGCTTGTGACTCGAATGATCGATGCTCAAGGAGCATTCAGTGGTCATCCAAATGAGGATGAACCGTAATGTGAATAATGTAAATTTATGTGTGGAAGTTAGTGTGACAGTAAATACCATGTAAGTTAGTGTTATACAATAAGTAAGAGCACGGTGCGCACCAAGCGACCGTTGTATAAATGTTGTTAAACGAAAACGTAAAAGATAAGATCAGTTATGAGTTAAACTCAGTGGAGATGCAAGATGAGTGATGTTAAACAGACTGGGCAATAAGCCAGTGGTTGGTACTGTGTGATGAGGAACTCAGTGTGAATTCCATGGCGATCGCATAAGGGATTTACTGTCAAGAGTTTACGCTCGCACTCTGTATGACTGAGTGTTTTGGTATTGCACTTGTGCAGTAATGAACGAATGAGATAGCTAGGAATTGGAAACATGTTGATTGTGGACAGATAATGTTATAATGGCCGATGCATAGGAAATGCAAGGCCGCACCAATAAAAGATTACTTGTACAAAACCAAACGTGGAAATATGATTAACAGTAAGGACTACAGGCACTAACTGCCAAATATCGGTATGGAATATACCCCAAATTTGTAAATAACTGAGAGAGCACTACAACACTAGGTAGTAGCTCAAACTCAACCGACAGTAAGTCGGAAGGGAACAAGTCAATCATTGTGAAATACATAGTGGTATACACAATAATGTTATGAAAATTGTGAAACTCACGATCCGCTCAGGGTAAAAGATACCGTGCGTCGGTTGAGAAACCATTGTTACCAAGATGAAGGTGACAATTGGGGATGACAATACAGTAAGAATAACAAAGGGGAGTAATTAAGCTCTACAGTTATTAAAGTTTCGCAGCAGAAACTAGTGAACCAGCGATTCAAATGTACAACGTAAATAATGAACATGAGTGAATGCTAATTATTAACGCCTAAAAGCCTCACAGGCCAGGACCGAAACGGTTATGAGTTATAACTCCAATGCGAATTCTTGGTTTACGGACTAAACCGCCAATATGGTTGAGATCCTCTAATCAGAATCCATTGTGTAATAGACCGCGTGGAAGTTAAGATACTTCACGACGGCAAAACATTTTAAACTAATGTTTAGTGATTGATTACGTGGGCGTAATCCCTTTTAAGGGGGGTAGAGCGCAAAACCACTTGGTGTATATTACCGTACAAGTGTACGTAGTGTATGGACTCATATGTGCATAGCACAAAATAGTTGTTTTGATGATTGGTGTGTGTGTTACGTAAACATACACATTCATTCATGGTTTAATTGTGGTAATTGCGCACAGAGGATGCGAATACCATTGTGATAAGTGTGTGTGTGTTTGTTAACAGTTGTGTGTGATTGCATAAGTGTGGGGAGTAGATAAACTCCGGGGGGAAAAAAAAAGCCCCGACAGTGTATAACATGTAAAACCATGTAGTATTTTGATAAAATATGTTGTATATATATACATATAGTGATTCAAGAAAGGGCACGATACCGACATAGAACCTAGTGGAATAAGATTCCCTAGGCAACAGGATTAAAAGTGAATGGAGGTAACTGATAGACGGAGTTCTATCCTTTGGAGATGTTGTGATCATGACTAGAATGATTCAAAGATAGAAAATTGGAAATGAGTGATTTACTTGATGCTTGAAAATGAAGTGGGAGGTGGAACTTGATTTGCATGCGATCAAGGGAACCGAACACAAATTGGGGTGGAAGGATAGTTCAACACTGATGCTGATCACATCAGGGTTGGATGACTCTTGAAACTCCATATAAGTGGTCACGAATAACCACGCTAATAAAAGAAGCAAAGAGCTTAAGTTGGACTTGGAGTTGTATGGTGTTTTCAAAAGGATTTTAAATTGGTATTTATAAAACGTTGGTGGATACTTTACGTAATTAAAGTTCTCTTACTTAACCTCACAAAGAAATTTTAAATTTAAGTGATTGTTTTAATCTCCTAAAGGCACGGGGACGGAAGGTGTCCATCGCGACCGTGTTCTACGGGATCACAGTGTATATCAAGGATATTTTTGATTGCTATACATGCTCTGACATGTTGTGTGGTATGTGTAATGAATGTTGTTTGACTTGGATTTCCTAAAGTGTATACTATCAAGGCCTATGAGTCTAAATGTGTGGTGTTAAATAGACCTACGTGTCTAAAGACTGTTATGTTGTCGGGACCTACGTGTCCAAATGTTGTTAAGTATGTGTAAATGTTGTTAGGATACCCGGACCAAAGAGTCCGAGGTTATCATTTGGATATGTTATGTTATGTGTGGATGTGAATGTGTTGCCCGGACCATCAAGTCCGAGGTTGCGATGTAAAGTGTGTTTGGTTAAGGAAGTTTATTTCCAAGTGACTACTGTGTTCTAATCTAATGATATGTGAAAAGTGTGAACTTCGAGGACGAAGTTCTTTTAAGGGGGGTAGATTGAAATACCCCAAACCTTGATATGTGGTTTAAATATCAAATTATGGTATGTAAAGGCTAAAAGTGCCTTAGTAACATCAGTGAACAATCTAAACCATAACAAATGCAATAAAGCATTAAGACACAGTTTGAGCAAAAACATGCTCTAAGCTATGAGTGAACTTGGTTAGGACCCAAAGAGCCTACCAAGACTTGATAACATTCAATTATGATTTAATGAGGCTAAATAAGTCCTTAGGAAACTTTGGTAGACAATGAAACCAAACAAAACACAAGGTAATACCTTAAAGTGAATATGAGCAAAAATGTGCTCTAAGCTTGGGATGAATGTGTATAAGACCTAATGGTCATACCTATACCTAATTTATATGTTAATGAACATATTAAATCAATTACTAAAGGAAACCAAGCTTGAAAACAAGTTAAAACACAAAATGTGCTTTAAGGAGTCTTAAAGCACGTTTTTGAAAAATTGTCTTGTAAATGAGTTTTGAATGGCTAAATGTCCATCATTACTCTTTAATTAACATGTGTACTATATAGTATCACATTTGGGTGGCCATATTAGTGGGAAATCAAAAATTTCACTTCTATGTGCCTTGTTATAGGTGAATAGTGATTTTTATAACTAGTTTGTAACATATAATGTTATAAGTAATTAAATTGGTCAACAAAGACCATTATACCCTCCTAGGCATAAGGGGGCCGGTTTTTCATGGTGTGAGTCACCAACATGTAAAAGAAATCAAATAAGTAAACTTAAGCTTAAAGTAAAGTACTATTTGCTTTAACTTACAAATATCTTCAAAAGTAACTTCTATCTTCATTCTCCCTTCCTTTCCTTCATTTCCCACGGTTCCAAACACCACCACCAACCTCTCTTCTTCATTCTCTCTCGGTAATACCACTACCTCCATGAGAACTCAAGCTTTGAACTCTTGTCAAATCTTGCTCTCTTGACCAAATCAAAAACAAACACCACCATTCTCTTAGTTAAGCCAAGCTCTACAATCTTGTCTCTTCAAAACTTCAAAACCTCCATTTCGGTGCCAAGAGAAACCACCATGGGAGGAGCTTGAGCTCATCTTTTCACATATTCTTGTTCTCCTTTGCTTCAAGGTAAGGAAACTCAAAGAAAATCCATGTTTCCTCCATGTTTTTGTTGTTGTCCGAAAATTCACCATTAATGGAGCTCTTATATTGCCTTGTTCTAGCTTCATTTGAATCTTCCAAGGACTAGGAGGAGTCCTCTCTTGATACTTGTTCAAGTTCTCTTCCAATTCCAAGGTAAAACAATTACCTTAATGTGTTAAAACAATATGTGCAACTAGGGTTTACAATGAGATGAAGCATAATGCTTGAATACTCATTATGTTGTTTGTATAATGTTTAGAAGTTGACAAACAACCAAACATCCCACCGGTTTGCAAGGAACCAAGAAAGAATTTGTGAGGAAAAAGAGGTAAACAAGCTATCTCAATGTAGTTTAAATGCCTTAGGAAAATGAGCTTGATTTGCTTGATAAAATACCTAAGGAGCCAATGGTGAGTGACCTAGCAAAATGTTCTCAAGGAGACTAGTAAAGAACATATGTTTTGGTGTATGTATTTGCAGGTCAAAGGCATTATTTATGTGGGAAATTCAGTGTTTAAGGTTATGCAATTTAAGGGCCTAAGAGCCATGCATTTAAGGGCCTAAGTGCCAAGCAATTTAAGTTATGCACTATATTGTGATGTAGTGCTTAATGTGTGAAGTTTGTGTATAAGAATGTGTGTGAAGGATTTTAGGTATTATTGAATGAATTAAGGTGAAAACCTAAGTGTTTGGATGTGAGTATATACAAGAGAAGCTATGGCCAAATTTGGAAAAAAATGTGTGAGAAGTTCTAAGTGTTTTAAGTGAGTTTTGGTGAACTAGGAAGTGTTAAAGGTGATTGAATGTTCACTTGAGAAGAAAGCATGTATTAAGGTGATTTAGAGTGATGCAAGGATTTAGTTGTTATCTTGGAAGTTCTAGGAATTCAATGGGTGTTTTGTGAATGTATTAAAGTCTTGGAGAAGTTGTTTAAGGTTTGGGAAAGGTTGGTGTCAAGGAATAAGTGATGTTTAGGTATGAGGTGAAAAAGGAGATTTAGTTAGTAAGGAAAGAAATTGAGAGATGATGATAAGGTGTAGAGGAAACACCTTGGTATTGTGGTCATTATAGGTGAAATGCCACCTAGAAATCATAAGGAGGAAACGTTGTAAGTGTTAGGGATTTTGAGGAGATATAAGTAAAAGTTTAAGGAATTAGGAAAAATAGTTTTGTGAGTGTTTAAGAATATCTTAAGGGAGTGTTTGAAGTGCCAAGTGATGTTAGAACACATTAAGAGGCCTTAGGAGAAGTTTGGTGAAGGTTTGGCAAAGTTTTGGTAAGTTTAGGAGGCGACCGACCCAGGGGCCGACCCAGTTTGTGGGTCGGTCGAGCCTCTGTAAAATGTTAAGAATATGTTCGGTAATGGACCGACCCAGAAGGTTGGGTCGGACATGGGTCGGTCGGCCAAGTTTCAAAGGTGGAAAAATGTTCGCACATGGACCGACCCAGAGTGGTGGGTCGGACGTGGGTCGGACGGGCATGTTAATAAGGAAGTAAAAAGGGTTCTGTAATGGACCGACCCAGATGTGGGTCGGTCGGTGGGTCGGTCGGACCAAAGATGTTGATTAAGGTTGTGAAATGATATGAGATGATGGGGATTGGTAGGTAATGATGTTATAAGGATGTTAAGGACATGTTAGGTGAGTTTTAATGACAATAAGTGGGTGAAAGGTTGTAATTAAATGTGAAAGTAAAACAAGTTAAAATGTAAAGTTATTTAACCAAGTTAACGGGGAAAAGTTATAAGCGTTAGACTTTAAACAAACATGTTACCCCCAATGTTAATAAAACACATGTGATGTTAACAGTGGTTCGAGAATTACTCGAGGAACATAAATGGACAGGATAAGTGGACTCCGGTGACAGGTATGGTTTTCTTGCAACCTGTGTCCTAACGGATTACACCGGCTTGTATGCCAATGTGATTTTCTGTATGTTTGCCACGTTATGATATAAACCATGAAACGAGTTTACAGTCATTATTGTTATTGTATGTTTACGTGCCGATACCGGTAACCTCTAATGCGCTTGAAGGGCTAGTTAACCACTATTAGGTAAACGTAAGAGAACGGTATCCGGTAATAACGTTTCCGACCTAAGGAACGTTCTAACCACGGCTATGTGTGAGTTGGATATGTAATGTTTGTGCGTGGTGTTTGTATGTGAATGTATGACTCTCTTTTCCCTTGTGTATGTCTGACAAGACTTAACTCAATGTTTGTGATTGTTTAATAAAGTTCAAAGATGAACTTCTAATAAGTGCTAACGGGGGAAATGAGGAGTCCGGTCTGTTCCGGCCACGCGTGTGAGTATGGGGGTCGTTGTCATAGCAGGTTCGATCCTCTCTGTATGTATTGGTTGTTTTCCAATTTGGTTCCCAACCTACCCTTTAGCTTAACCAAGGCTATTACTGACTCACGTCGGGCCACAGGGGCATACTATTGTTATGTTTGTTTCGGTGTGCTTGGATCACTATATCCGAGACACCTTGTGTTAAGTTAACCGTTCATTTAACGAAACGGTAACGAGTTATGTAACGAGCTTATCATGAGACTGGCAACAATCTCTAGGCTCACCAGTATGTTGGTGATGTTTGGGTCGGTTCCTAAGAGAATCATTCCCGTTGTGTTATGTGTTTTGTTGTGATGCAATATTTATTGCGGTGTTATGTTGTGCACATGGAAACGTGCAAAGTGTTGTTAAGTGTTGTTACGTAGTGTATGTTAATGTTGTAAAATGTGAAGTGTGTGGATCATGGAAATGATTCCAAGTTTGTGATAAGAGGCATTTGAGGATAACCCGATTTAAGGGTATGTGTCGTCTATTAAGGAAGTAGCTCCATTGGAGGAGAAACACTCTAGGGATGATGAATACCATGGGTGATTTATTAAGTAGGATGTATTATCCGATTGTTGAGCCCATCGAGGCGAAATGTTAAATGTTGTGTGTTTATTGTTACATGTATGATTTAAATATAATCAACTGCATGTTAAGACGACAAGTAGTTGTGCGTGGCCCGATAGCATGTGGGCTGCGGGATTACCATACCAGCAAAGGTGCTGAGCCCCTTGGGGCCACCCCTTTCTCTTCTTTTCCTATTTCAGGTACGAAGTGCTGGAAGCCGTTCGAGAGTAGGACGGGTAGTCATTGTACGTGGGTAAACAATTAAGTGTATGTATACAGTAGGTGTAGTAAGACCGATGTTGTTGTCGGCACCAGTTTACAAATACTCGGTATAGTTGTTAAGGTGTATGTTGTTGTTATTGTTAATGGAAAGGGATTCTGATGTATAGTTGCTCGGGAATTTAGCCCATCAGACCGGTACATTGTGTATGTATTAGCCTTGTTAGCCACGTGGGTGGCTAACGGCGTGTAACACCAACAAGTTAAGTATTGTGATGAGGATGTTCTTCCGCTGCAGTTTGTTGTAAGTATGTTAATGTTGGATGGGGTGTTACAGTAGATAGGTGTTAAGGCACCCCTAGGACTTAATAACCGGATAGACGAGGCCTGCTTTTGTTAGGAAAACTTTTGATCAGTGGAGCACCTTGCCTTATCCTTTCATTCCAAACTTTCACATCATTTCCAAAATCCCAAGTTAAACTAATTCAGTTCCCACAATCGACTAATCCATTAAATTTCAGTCAAAACAGATTAATTTGAATAAAACTATATATACAAACAACCTAAAGTAGAAAGATTCTTGAGGTGGTCACCATGCTCGATTTCAAAATTTGTGCAAAAATTTTTACCCAAGAATTCAATATGTATAAGCACTCAGAGAAGTGATTCTCTCAAAGCAAGAAGACAATAAAAAACAAGTGTGACATTTAAGCGCAACTAACATATTTTCAGGGAAAGGTCTCTACTTCCTCACACTTAAGAGGAACAATGTCCTCATTGTTTAAAAATAAAAATCAAGCAAAGACCTTTCAAAATATGCCAGACTCATGAAGAATTTCATTCAGGACAATCATGGACTGATAAATAAATAAGCATTAAAAGCATTATAGGCTGAACACAAACATTAAAATTAAAGAAACTGAAACTCCCTTGATATCGTAGATTGAGGAAGGTCCCCTTCCTCACACTTAAGCTCTAACAATGGAGGTAGCATCCTTCCTCACACTTGCGTTAAAGCAAGTGTCCAGCCTTTGGGGTACATCAAACACCGTAATAAAATTTTACCTACACACACTCACAACTACCATAAAAACGCTGAAAACGTTGCATTAAAGCATGGCCACCTTTGCTACTTTTGACTCAAAAAGAACTAAAATTAAACTTCCGAAAAGAAATTAATGTAGAATTAAAATAGGCTAGACTAAAACAAAATAAATAAACTAAAGAAAAGTAAAAATAAAATAAAAACTAAACTAAACTAAAAAAATTAAAGAAAATAAAGAACTCAACCAGGATCAAAAATATAGGTGGATAACGACTTCAATGGTGATAAGAAGTAGTCACTAATCTTCATTGTTAATCCATCTAGATCAAAACAAAATGTTACCTCAACAAATAAAATTGGAAAATATAAAGTCCATAAAACTTGGTGTTTGAGGAGGTATTGACGGTAACGAATCTCTAGCAGAAGACCAGGAGCTGATGGCTTCTCTTCCTCAAATTGGAGAATGTAAACATCATCTTCTTGTTGGTGAGGCTCTTTGGGATGAGTGTGAAATTGATGACCTGTTGGAGGTGGCTCTTCCTTCTTAAATTTGAGGATGCAGCCATCTTCCTCAAGTGTTAAAGGCTCAATGGAAGATTCTTGTTGGTAGACAATTGTTAAGGAAGCTTCAATTTCTTCAATGTCTCTGGAATCAACCACATCAGGTACCTCCACTGGTTCGTAAACTGGATTAGAAAAGATATTCTCAATCATAGGATAGTCGGGTTGAGTCAAGGTTGGGGAGGGAGGGCAATAGAATTCTTCAGCATGACCCTCAACCTCTTCTTCGGGCTCCTCTCCATCTTCAAAAATAATAGGTTTGGAATGGTCTTCACCCATCAAAGTCTCTACTTGAGATTGGTCCAATTGGTTTGAATGACTTTGATTTTGGAGGAAGTTTGTCTGCTCATATGCTAGCTGCTCTGCAAGCTGACTCATCTGTCTCTCCAAATTCTGATTAATGGCGGCTTGATCTACAAATTTAGCATCAAATTTAGATTCAATTTTAGAAAATTTAGCATTAGTGGCTTTTCTTTGCTCTAGGATCTCTACAAGCATGCTCTCTATCCTGCTCGTATCCTCCTTAGGGGGCTCCTGATAAGAGTAGAATTGTTGCTCCTCCATCTGCATTCTAGTCTGCTCACCTTCCCACCAACAAGACTGTCAAAAAGACGATTGTTGTGGCTGGTAATAATCTTGTCGCCTGAGCTGGTTGTAACTTTGAGTACCCGGCTGATTATACCTGTTCAAATTCTACTCTATGTTCATTATTGTAATTGTCATTTCAAACTGTGTCAACACTCTTGATAAGTGTCCAAATGAGCATGATTTATGGGTGTATTTCATATGTTATATTAGCACTTTTCTTGCTCATTTCTCCACTTTGGTTAGTTTTCCTCTAGTTTATGTTTTATTGGTTATCTTACAGATTTATTGGTCAAACATGTGGAACCCCAAGCTAGGAGCAAAATAGACAAAGAGACGAACGCAGAGGCGCAAACAGATCTAAAAACGGAGCTCAAACGAAGAATCTGGAGCCTGTCAAAGTTTACAGGACAATACAAGACGAAAATACACACGTCCGGGTCACCAGACCCAGACGCAAATCCGGACAGAGGTGTCCGCTCCACGGACACAAACCCGGACGTGAGACGTCCGGATGACCTAGACCCGGACGGAGATCCAGACGCGTGTAAACGCAGCCCAAATCCTAGAAATCATGCGACTGATTTCTTCGGCACCGTCTTCTCCATTTTTTTCCTCTTTTCTTATCTACAACGCCTACATTCTATCCATCTACCACCACCGCCTACACTCTATCCCATCTTCCCTTATCTTCTTCCTTTCCTCTGCTCTATAAAATCCCACACTCCTTCAATCTTCTTCATCATCCCTCCTCAACGCTCATCAAAACTCACTCTCCCTCCATTCATACTCCATTCTTCATCCTTTTTCATCACCAAATTAGCCTTACGCTCTTGTTTCAAGAAAACCAAACGCAGAACGAAGCTCTGCACAAACCCAGATGCGAACTCCATTAAAATAGTTGCGTCCGGAATTGTGTCCGGCTAACCTAGACCCGGACAGGTGCGTCCGGATTTGTGTCCGGCTGAGCCAGATCCGGACACGGTCTACTTTTGCCAGTTTGTTCGTTATTCTTCGTTCTACCCGTTTGTCATCGTTTTGAGGCGTGCATAATCATGGAGACAAGCCCGGAAGCGAAACAACTCTCCCCAAATAGACTTCTTTCTTTCCTCAAACTTCACTCTATTTTAATGTCTGTCTTATTTATGATGTCTGTCTATCTTTACTCTATTTTTATTTCTGTCAATGTCTGAGTAATTTTATATTTGTGCTTAGGATGGGTGTTTGACCCCAAATAATTCAGACTTATTTATAATACCAGATTTGCTTATAAATATTTGTTTTGTCTCTCTAAATTATTAAATGTTTAAGAACTGATCATTTTTACACATTTACGGTTTCTCTTATTTCAATGGTTTTGTAAATTAGAGAATAGACCACAAAGAGAGATAAACGTTAGATATTATCACCTTGGTTAGCTGATAAAATCCATCGCTGTTATAAAAGGAATTTTTGGTTAGATTTAGACTTTTTCTGTTAGTAAATGTAACACCCATACCGCTAATACCGTCATTACCGTCCAACCTCCTTACACATCCTGATACACGCAGCGGATACTTACATACTCAACGGTGGGTGATACACTGCCGTTAGTCCCCCACGTGACTAACGAGGCTACTACTACTACATAAAGCGTCGGTCTGATGGACCGGAATCCCGAGTACTACACGTCTACAATACATACTCCATTTATCAATCGAATACTACAATGTTCCATTCAACACTTTACTCCTTCATAAACCATACAATACAAAATACATAACCGAGTTTACTAGGTTCCCCATACAAATACAATGCTTCTTCCAAGTTCATACGTACTCATTAAGAGTCTACATCTACCCATTCCTCACAACTACTTACTTCCTAAGTACAAGGGTGTGCCATTTAGTACACCTCTACATTCTACTTCTAGCTATCCAAGTGTAGCCACCGGTCTCTTACCTTGACCATATCTGCTTCGGGTACCTGCACACTAAAAATGTTCCCCCTAGGGGGTCAGCTTTCGCTGAATATGATAACCGCATACCCCGCGTACTAGTGAGGGTACGCCGACCACTTGGTCGAATACATGCGATTGATTTCATTCAAACATACATGCATACATGCTCTTATACATAATATTACAATACATTACGCAAGGAATACATACATACACGTCAATACACACTCTTCAATACATACATGGTAACCCATACAAGCCATCAGATACATTCTTACCTTTCCGAGATCCGCAATACACAATACATATACAATACATACACAATACATACACAATACACCATCCTTGTTAGCTCATGTTAGTCCACCCGGGTTAATCGGGTGGAGATTACTCTTTTACTCGTTCCACAGTACTTACGCATACATACTCATACTCATACATACTTACTTTCATACTCTTACTCATGTTAAGTCGTCGGGACCTCCAGCCCGGGGACTACTCCGTCCCACCATCGGGATTTACTTGACTCACCAATCCGGGATGCTACCCATTTAAGGGGTTTGGGCCGCGGGCCAGTTTAAGTGTTAGGAATCGGATCCAACCTCTTGTGTCTCCTCATCCTCACGCGTGGCCGATGCTATATCGGACTTCTACTCATTCCAATTTACTCACACTTAAGTTAGGAGTTAGGTAGTTAGGAATTTAGTAGAAGTCAACATCCAAGCCACATACACATTACATTGTTCATATACACATCCATGCGCAATACAATACAATATACAAGTACACTACGAGATACAAATACACTTCATCATTATTCATATATTTCATGAATTATACAAACTAATGTTCAAGACAGTAAACATCGAGAACAACATAAGTTAAGCACAGGTAAGTGCAATATAGTCCGATTCATGCATTTATCTTATTTAGGTGATCAAATAAGCACACAAATCGGAGTAACCAGATTAGGATACAGGGCATGAAGAAATCATACCTTTTTACCGAAATTTACTTTACCGGGTGCTCCCTTGTTCCTTTGGTTCCCTCTTGTTCCTTGATTCTTATCCACGAACCAATGACTACATGTCAAATGGTTCAATTAATACTAAGCATTACAACACACACATTCCTATTACTCCCGTACTTACCCCGTTGTCCCGTTGTTTCGGTTTAACTTAATGTTCTTACACTTACAGTTTTCTTACTTACTTCTTCAACTTGCTTATACCTTTACTGACCCTTAAACAACATGAATTAAGTGCTAATTATCTTATACTATCATTACCATTCATTACCTTTCCTTAAAAGCCATTTAATAAGCTTAATTTTATAATTTTTTCTTGGTCCGGGACCTTGTCCGGGTCTTAAGTCCCGGACCAACACATGGTCTCAACTCTCGGCCTGATTTCAGTTATGGTCCGGGACCTTATACCTAAGGTAAGTCCCGGACCCAAGGCTTTGAAACTCTCGGCATGTTTTCTTACTATGGTCCGGGTCCTCTTACAAGAGGTAGTTCCGGACCTTAACATTGCTGAACTCTCGGGGTGTTTTACAGGGGTGGTCCGGGTCCTTGTATGGGACTTAAGTCCCGGACCACCACCTTACTGCAACTCTCGGCTATTTTATTCAACTGGTCCGGGACTTAGTCCAAGACTTAAGTCCCGGACCCTGCTATCAGTTTTTACAGATTTTACAGTTTTCTTTATCTGTTACAAACCAAACTTTGCCTAATTAATTTCCCATTGTTCCTACACTTAATCCCACATGTTTAAGCACCTAATAAAGCTCCTAAACATGCTCAAATCCACTACCAACTCATTACTCCTTTTCATACTAATTTACACACCAATTCTTCACACTTTCCTTTCAACACTTGCACAAATCCTTCCTAGTTTTGGTTTGCTACAGATTTTAGTTCCTACTTCCCCCATGCATATTCTCATCTCCTAATGCCATTTCCAAGGCCCACAATGCATTGCCTTACCTCTTCAAGTTCAACACTCTTTTTACTTGGTCATGCACATAAGTTCTCCTAGTTTCTCCAACACATTTCAACAACTCTTACTACAGATTTTTACCTTCTTACTTCTCATACTACAACTACCATTCCATAATTACCAAGCATCTCTATTAACTCCAATACACACCTTGGTTCTCCCATTCACCAAGTCATCCATAAATGCACATATTCCTACCAAAATTTTACCATAGTTTACCTACAATTCTAACTTCTCCACATACACACTTTTTCATCAAATTCATTCCTAATCTAGCCACACCCATACAAGGGTCCTACCAGCAATCCATACATTACCAATGCATCAATATCTCCATCAAGGACAATACTAATACACATACACATTACATTTGGCTCCAAGGCCTACAATTCAAATACTTAGCTCACAAATACTTAAACTTCCACAACTACAATACTAGTACAATAGTTTAGGTTCTTTTATTTGTTTACCCATTCCCATTACTCTAATGCATGAAAATGTAGCATTGAGGGAGAGCTCTTACCTTAAAGCTCTTATTTCCTTCAATTCCTTTTTCAATTCTCCTCTTCCTCTCTTTCTTGCACAAATCGGTTTTGTGGGGAATGGAGTTGCCAAACTCCATTCCCATCACCCAAAGCATACAAAATAAGTATAATTAATATACTAACCCTTATATTTATACTAACTCATTGAGATGTTTTAAACAAATTTCTAGGGTTTACCTTTTGAAGCTTTTAGGAGGGGTTTTAGCCCTTGGTTCAAGAAGGTGAATCCACCACCATTGCAAGGCTGATATTGTGCTCAAAAGAGAGAGAGAAAATGGAGTGTTACAATGGCAAAAATCGGCTACCAAAGGTGGTGAAGAAAACTTAAGGTTCTCATGGTGATTTTTACCTTAATGGAGAGAAGGGACTCCAAGCTACACATTGATGCTATTTTCTTCACCAATGGGGTATACCCATGAAAATGAACTTCCTCATTTTTGGATTTTGAAAAGAGAGAAGTGTAGAGGATGATGAGGGGATTACAAATATGTAATTATTTTTGCATTTGAAGCTCAGATGAGGGTAGAGCATGGAGAAGAAGAGATATCTTCCATTGTTGTAGAGGGGAAGCTCAAAATCGCTGCAAGAAGGAAGGAGAAGGAGAGGGAGTACGGTGGGAAAGAAAGAAATGGGAGAGAGAAGAGAAAGTGAGGAAAGAGAGTGTTCTTTTTACTTTTTGTATTCTTTTTCTTTCTTCTTTCTTTTCTTCTTTCCTTCTTTATTTATTTCTTGTGTGTGAGAGGGAAGGGGGGATCGGCTGATACACAGCCCTTTGTTGGTTTGAAAAATTTTATTTACAATAGTGGACACACTAGTTTGGTTTATTTATGCTTTTACCCCACAACTTCCCGTTTTTGACAGTTTTTACTATTTCCTTGTTTTATCGGTTTTATTGGCTCTAGACCTTCACTAATGTTTATTAATGACTATTTGGTTGACCAAAATTAGTACAAGTCTATTTGACCCGCTTAAAGACGTGTTTTCCTGGTTTCCTCGAAAAACACGCTTTAAGGTTCATTTGTGTTTTTAATCCGTTTTAAGGATCTGTTTTCTTTGGGAGTTGTTCCCATATATTATTTAGACTTAATTAAGCCTTTATAATCCTTATAATACGCTAACCGGGGTCTCATACCTCCTATGGTTATTTAACGCTTATTTAGCGTTTTTCGCTTTTTCAGCGTTTCTTTATTTCTTTTGGATTTATTTTTCCTCACCAATATTACTTAAGCGCCATTAGGCTCTTAAATACGGATTAGGATGGTTTAATCGCTATATTTAAGTTCGGGGTATTTCAATCTACCCCCCTTAAGAACTTTGTCCTCAAAGTTGTTCGAGGTTATAAGTTTACAATGCTTACTCATTCTCACATGTCTAATACCAAGGTCACACATTCTTCCTCCTTACCATTCCCCGAATCCATTACTCACGGTCTCTACATTCCATACCATACCAATGTACTATAATTACTACAATCCACATTACTACCAACCATTGGTTCCACCTTACTAGGTTTTCACATATATACAATGCAAAGCTATCCCCAAAGCAATGCAGTACACATATAGTCCCGCAGGCATTCAGGTCATCTAGACCCAGGACTCCTCTATGTCCCGCTGCCCTTGGAATATACAATATGCTACACTATCTTTTACGGTATAAGCTTCTAACCAAATCCTTATTCTCAGTCTAAAGAAAATCCTTCCCAACAGCTAATTAGAAATCTTTCTAAAGCATCCAACTCCAAGTTCCAATTTATATTCATTACTTCTATCCTATGTGTGATTCTTGTGACCACTTGAGGGGAGCTTCGAGAATCATTCGACCCTGATGTGATCAGCATCAGTGTTGAACTATCTTTCCACCCCAATTTGTGTTCGGTTTCCCTTGATCTGATCAGGATCAAGTTCGACTTCCCACATCAGTTTCAAACAAGCAATTAATTCAATTATTTTCATGTTTTATCTGTTTACTCTTCCTAGTCATTCATACATCTCCAAAGGATGGAATTCGGTCCATCAGTCATTCTCAATTTATTTCCCAAATGCTTTACTTCGAGGTTCAATACCTAAGTGCTCATCTCATCAACCTTCACTACTTCCATCCATTACTCTTCATCGTTTCAAATATTCTAACTAGGGATTACCATACTTGTAGGATTTAGTTGTTCTCAATTTACTTCCAATAATTTACCTAGGTATACGCTACTCCAAGACTTCATTCATCTACTACTCTCATTCATTTTGTACCACTTCTTCAAAGGCTACAATACTTGTGGAGCTCCGTCCACTACTCATTACTCTTCTTTGCCAATACTCTTACACTGGGTTATAAGATGGGTATATTCGCCCTAAGGTATTTGCATCTCTCGTGCCTAATTGCCATATTTACCATATGAATGAATACGTATGTTTGTTTAACATAGGTACCAATCATCAATTCAATTATCGTTTGTGCTATGCACATTGTAGTTTATGTGTTTTATTCATGAAACTTACATTAAGTGGTTTTCGCTCTACCCCCCTTAAAAGGGATTACACCCACGTAATCTACCATATGTTATTATTATTGAACATTGGTTTACTCAATTGGGCAATCCGAAGCGTTTAGCTTCACTACGGTCTATTATATAATGTACTTTGGTCGAAGGGGTGTTAACCATACTAATGGTTTAGTCCTTGCACCAAGAATTCCTATATGAGTTTATTTAACTCATAGCCAATTCGGTTCTAGCCTATTAGGCTTCAAGGCATTGATAGCCCTTCTCTCATACTTACTAGGTACATTAATCTCATAGCTAGGGCCCACTAGCTTCTGCTGCGTGACCCTGATAACCTTAGTGCTTCCTTCACTCTTTGGTTGTTCTAGATGTGTTACTCATCGCCTTTTATCCCACTATTGTAGAATAAGGTTTATTGACACAAATGTGGTATTCTTTTACCGCATTTGAATTCAATGGGTATAGGTTATAACCAGCTCACTGGTGATCTATTATGTATACTATTCGTGCTTTCACGATTGTTGATAAGCTCCTCCGATTTATTGTTGGGCGAGGTTGGGTCACTACTTAGTTGTAGTGCTTCCTCTATTGTCACTAGCTTCTGAATTCTACCAGTTTCCCTGGTTCAGTACAAGTGTCTTTACTTGTATGACCTTGCATTTTCTATGTGTCAGTCCTAGTGGTTTTCTTCAGTCCTCTTTCACCTTTTATTCCCAATGGAATTCACCTCTTGTGATCATTAGTGTGCTTTACACACTTCGTGCTTCTTTGGCCTTAGGCCGCACGGTTTGTTGCTAAACTTGCTTAAATGGCTTATGCCATATTCGTTGGTGAAAAGAAGGGTTTACTACTATTTACATTCTCCATATTCCTCGCTATCCCACTAGATCATTAGCTGCACAAATGCAATACCAAAACACTCAGTCATACAGAGTGCAGAGGCATAAACGCTTGACAGTAATTCACTTATGTGATAGAAATGAATATTCTGTCTGTCATCTCATACTTACTACTCCGTATTTTTGTCTAACTACTTCCTCATGGCGGTTGCTTGTTGCGCACCGTATTCCTACTCACTATACAACATCGTTCTTACTGACTGTGTTACTGTGGTAGCTCGTCTTTACTCGTTACCATTGTCATTGGCACCATTTCCTTATGGTGTAAATACACTAGGAGGTTCCTAGTTCATATGTATGATGATTGTCGTAGCACACCGCAATGGTATTATCTTCCTCATGTGGAGATGTTTTATTTCAGTTTAGGTTCCGTGTGTAGGTTGGCTTACCTCGCATTATTTCCATCATTTATGATACCATTTACCAATTATCTTGGTTGGCCAAGAATAAAGTAATTTATCGGGTCACAAGCTCTCTTGAGTGTGGGTCATTCGTGGTGTTCAATGGGTATTCACATTGATTGTTCCTGACAATTATTATCTTTCCAGTGCTGAGTATTGGTTATAGGCTCTAGCTGTGCAGTTTCACTTTGTATGTGTATCACCGGGACATCCCAAGAAACTTCAAGGGTATTCTGCTCCCATTCTCTAATTGAAGAGTATTTTATCACTGATAGGTGAAGGTTCTTGTTGAGGGGTTTGTCGCCACTCATAAGTCTCATGGCAAGGTTACTATGTTAGTACCTGCTTACATTCTACATATGGAGTATACTTACTCCTTTAAGTTGTGATGGTCTAGAATGTCTTTTCCTTGTTTCATCGCCTCTTGGCAATATCTGTATGTGTAGGCTTAATTGTTGTAGTAGATGGAAGCCTTTCCTATGGGTTCACATCTTCACCACATTGGTGGTCTCCGGTTAACGAAGGGTACCTTCCTTTGGGTTCTCGTAGTGTCCAAGTGTGGACCAGGCCATTGTTGGCATTATAACGATTCCTATGCCTCGATGTTATCATTGCTACAAAAGGCATGAAAAGCAATTTAAAGCTTCGTCAATTGTATACTAGAGTGATGCTCTAGTGACAGTGACATTGAGATAGCCATTACTTCACGCCGCTCATAATGTTGAGTTCAAATTGGATGATTCAATTGTCGATCTGCTTATTGTAAGAAGCAATATCTTCTGCAAGTCTTGTTTTTAAATAGAGTGGTTTTGCAACCATTTAAGTTATATAGTGTACTTGGTTTATGGCTTTTGAGCCTTATTGTTGCAAGCTATGCTCTTTGCAAGCTGCTTATGCATGTTCCCACTCCGTATATGCCTCATAAATTGGAGGTATTACTGGGATCCATGGCAAGTCGTGCCATCACGCTTCCGTTCATAGGAGACCCTTTTAGGCAATCTGGTGTTATCTTGTGCCTTTTGTGGTTCAGGGTATTTCCTGTTAAGTGAAATCCCTTCAGTGTTCTAACCGAGTGTTCGTTCTAGTTCCCGTGTTCTTATCATGACGCTTTGCTCATCTGTTGTTAACTCATACACCCTTCAAGGATTGCTCCTGGGTGTTGTTGGGTTATGCCGTTACACCCGGCTAATATTTGTGATGTGTTATTACCATACTGCCTTATGGTATTGTATCCGAGTCATCTCTTTTTGGGTTAGAACGTCTCCCGTTCTTGGGTAGGCCGTTTGTACTTGCTCCCAGTGCTTAAGACTAGGTTTAATGTCCTCTTCAATGATGGATTATACTTCGTGGTAATCTTGTGATTGCTCTAGGGAGCTCTGTCCCGTTTATTGTGCATCATTGTGTTCACGTTAGGCATCTGCCTTACTGTGTTCAGGCTGGGTATCGTTTCCAGCTGTCATGTATTTGTTTGATGTCTTTGAGACATATCCAATGTCTACACTTACTAGTCTGTGCTCCTTGCACCTTCTGGTTCTTATTCCTTATCTTCAGATGGATTCTCTGAGTTCCTTTGTACTTCATCGTCTGAAGTGTCCAGCTGTTCTGGTTTGAACTCACTGATGGTCCGTAGAACGGAGTTGACTACTTCCCGTGTTTCGTACACTACATGTACACATACGTGGGGTACCTTGTTGATACGTTACCACTTACTCGACTACTTGTCAGGCCCACAAGCTCCTTCAGAGTGCGGTCGTCCCACATCCCGTAATTGGGTACACCCGTAGTGTTCGTCACACGCCTAGGTGAAGTATTCTGTTGTCAACTCCTCTTGTATCATTCTATGATACTAACCGTAAATCTGTTGGTTTGGTTTAAAAATCCAAGGTTTAAGGAAAGGTTTGTGGTTCTGAAGGAAAATTTGGTTTTAAAATCATGGTACGGTGTTAAAAGAAGGTCTTCATGGCATAGCCATGTTCGAAATCTTGACCAAGTCCAGCTTCCCGCTGACTGGTATGTTCTAAATGCAGTGGTCAGGCCGTCAGGCCTTTCCATGGTTTCATTCCTCCAGTCTTTGGATGTTTATCCCTGTAGTCGCTTCATCGCTGTCACGGTACATTACTATGTACCTGTGGTATGTTAAAAGTCCTCCTGAACGCTCCCGTTATTACTGCACTTGCCGTGGCAAGTGCGTGGTACTGGTGGTTTTTGGGTAAGCCGATACCGGTCACGATATGGTTTCCACTGGTACTTGATAGTCCTGTTGACTCTTCCTTTGATCTTATTGATCATTTACTCAGGTTAATTAGTCTCCTGAGTAATTTCTCAGTAAACTGACATGGCTGTCGTTGATCAGGGTACCTCTCCAATCCTTGGAGATTCCCCTTTTTATTTGGTTGTGTTCTTCCTTGTTGATCGTTCCCACGCGTTTGTTGTGGTTACTGAGCTTGAGTTGGTTTAGGCACTATGGTTGTGGTTGCGTTAGATTATATCTTGTGAATTTTCTTGTAGCTGTCCGAGCTATGTTGGCCAGGTATTGTAACCTTAATGGCGTTATAGTTTTTGGAGTTAACTACTCTGACTATGTCCTTAGCCAGCTGGTATACCTTTGGCGGTATCATCCAGTTATTACTGTTCCATAGACTTGTGTCTTGGGTTCCGTTACTACTACTCTTCCATTTCGTTGCACGGTTAGTGCTTCTTTTCCTACTGTTAGTTGTCTAGCCAGGTTTCGCGACTGCTAAGCATGTCGCCCCATGTTGTTGTAAGTTGTAGCCTCCTTATAGTTAGAATGCTCATTCCACCGCTATTAAGTGCGGGTATTGTTGTCCAACCGGGATCTATCTCCGGGTCTTCCATTTCTCGGAATCTACTATATGTCAGGTTCTTTCCTCTTGTAGGAATATCTCACTACTGCCAGATCGGGTTTTCCCGAGTATTAGATGTCTTTCCTTCTCTCTGGCGTTCTTTCCCACGTTATACAGTGGGGTTTGCGGTGGGCGGGACTGGTATTGTAGGTACTCGGTACTCACCGGGAGTTCTTAACAAGCATATTTCTAATGCTAACACTCAGCCCTTAGCCCTAAGCTTCTAATTCCTAACTCGGTATTCCTAAACTCGGTATTTCCAGTCATCAGAGCGATACTTCGCTCTGATACCACTTTTTGTAACACCCCTACCGCTAATACCGTCATTACCGTCCAACCTCCTTACACATCCTGATACACGCAGCGGATACTTACATACTCAACGGTGGGTGATACACTGCCGTTAGTCCCCCACGTGACTAACGAGGCTACTACTACTCATACAGCATCGGTCTGATGGACAAGAATCCCGAGTACTACACGTCTACAATACATACTCCATTTATCAATCGAATACTGCAATGTTCCATTCAACACTTTACTCCTTCATAAACCATACAATACAAAATACATAACCGAGTTTACTAGGTTCCCCATACAAATACAATGCTTCTTCCAAGTTCAGTCTACATCTACCCATTCCTCATAACTACATACTTCCTAAGTACAAGGGTGTGCCATTTAGTACACCTCTACATTCTACTTCTAGCTATCCAAGTGTAGCCACCGGTCTCTTACCTTGACCATATCCGCTTCGGGTACCTGCACACTAAAAACATTCCCCCTAGGGGGTCAGCTTTCGCTGCATATGATAACCGCATACCCCGCGTACTAGTGAGGGTACGCCGACCAATTGGTCAAATACATGCGATTGATTTCATTCAAACATACATGCATACATGCTCTTATACATAATATTACAATACATTACGCAAGGAATACATACATACACGTCAATACACACTCTTCAATACATACATGGTAACCCATACAAGCCATCAGATACATTCTTACCTTTCCGAGATCCGCAATACACAATACATATACAATACATACGCAATACATACACAATACACCATCCTTGTTAGCTCATGTTGGTCCACCCGGGTTAATCGGGTGGAGATTACTCTTTTACTCGTTCCATAGTACTTACGCATACATACTCATACTCATACATACTTACTTACTTACTCTTACTCATGTTAAGTCGTCAGGACCTCCGGCCCGTTGACTACTCTGTCCCACCACCGGGATTTACTTGACTCACCAATCCAGGATGCTACCCATTTAAGGGGTTTAGGCCGCGGACCAGTTTAAGAGTCAGGAATCGGATCCAACCTCTTGTGTCTCCTCATCCTCACGCGTGGCCGAAGCTATATCAGACTTCTACTCATTCCAATTTACTCACACTTAAGTTAGGAGTTAGGTAGTTAGGAATTTAGTAGAAGTCAACATCCAAGCCACATACACATTACATTGTTCATATACACATCCATGCGCAATACAATACAATATACAAGTACACTACGAGATACAAATACATTTCATCATTATTCATATATTTCATGAATTATACAAACTAGTGTTCAAGACAGTAAACATTGAGAACAGCATAAGTCAAGCACGGTAAGTGCAATATAGTCCGATTCATGCATTTATCTTATTTAGGTGATCAAACAAGCACACAAATCGGGGTAACCAGATTAGGATACAGGGCATGAAGAAATCATACCTTTTTACCGGAATTTACTGTACCGGGTGCTCCCTTGTTCCTTTGGTTCCCCTGTTCCTTGATTCTTATCCACGAACCAATGACTACATGTCAAATGGTTCAATTAATACTAAGCATTACAACACACACATTCCTATTACTCCCGTACTTACCCCGTTGTCCCGTTGTTTCGGTTTAACTTAATGTTCTTACACTTACAGTTTTCTTACTTACTTCTTCAACTTGCTTATACCTTTACTGACCCTTGAACAACATGAATTAAGTGCTAATTATCTTATACTATCATTACCATTCATTACCTTTCCTTAAAAGCCATTTAATAAGCTTAATTTTATAATTTTTTGTTGGTCCGGGACCTTGTCCGGGTCTTAAGTCCCGGACCAACACATGGTCTCAACTCTCGGCCTGATTTCAGTTATGGTCCGGGACCTTATACTAAGGTAAGTCCCGGACCCAAGGCTTTGAAACTCTCGGCATGTTTTCTTACTATGGTCGGGTCCTCTTACAAGAGGTAGTTCCGGACCTTAACATTGCAGAACTCTCGGGGTCTTTTACAGGGGTGGTCCGGGTCCTTGTATGGGACTTAAGTCCCGGACCACCACCTTAATGCAACTCTCGGCTATTTTATTCAACTGGTCCGGGACTTAGTCCAAGACTTAAGTCCCGAACCCTGCTATCAGTTTTACAAATTTTATAGTTTTATTTATCTGTTACAAACCAAACTTTGCCTAATTAATTTCCAATTGTTCCTACACTTAATCCCACATGTTTAAGCACTTAATTAAGCTCCTATACATGCTCAAATCCACTACCAACTCATTACTCCTTTTCATACTAATTCACACACCAATTCTCCACACTTTCCTTTCAACACTTGCACAAATCCTTCCTAGTTTTGGTTTGCTACAGATTTTAGTCTCTACTTCCCCCATGCATATTCTCATCTCCTAATGCCATTTCCAAGGCCCGCAATGCATTGCCTTACCTCTTCAAGTTCTACACTCTTTTTACTAGGTCTTGCACATAAGTTCTCCTAGTTTCTCCAACACATTTCAACAACTCTTACTACAGATTTTTACCTTCTTATTTCTCATACTACAACTACCATTCCATAATTACCAAGCATCTCTATAACTCCAATACACACCTTGGTTCTCCCATTCACAAGTCATCCATAAATGCACATATTCCTACCAAAATTTTGCCATAGTTTACCTACAATTCTAACTTCTCCACATACACACTTTTTCATCAAATTCATTCCTAATCTAGCCACACCCATACAAGGGTCCTACCAGCAATCCATACATTACCAATACATCAAATCTCCATCAACGACATACTAATACACATACACATTACATTTGGCTCCAAGGCCTACAATTCAAATACTTAAACTTCCACAACTACAATACTAGTACAATAGTTTAGGTTCTTTTATTTGTTTACCCATTCCCATTACTCTAATGCATGAAAATATAGCATTGAGAGAGAGCTCTTACCTTAAAGCTCTTATTTCCTTCAATTCCTTTTTCAATTCTTCTCTTCCTCTCTTTCTTGCACAAATCGGTTTTGTGGGGAATGGAGTTGCCAAACTCCATTCCCATCACCCAAAGCATACAAAATAAGTATAATTAATATACTAACCCTTAGATTTATACTAACTCATTGAGATGTTTTAAACAAATTTCTAGGGTTTACCTTTTGAAGCTTTTAGGAGGGGTTTTAGCCCTTGGTTCAAGAAGGTGAATCCACCATTGTGAGGCTGATATTGTGCTCAAAAGAGAGAGAGAAAATGGAGTGTTACAATGGCAAAAATCGGCTACCAAAGGTGGTGAAGAAAACTTAAGGTTCTCATGAAGATTTTTACCTTAATGGAGAGAGGGGACTCCAAGCTACACATTGATGCTATTTTCTTCACCAATGGGGTATACCCACGAAAATGAACTTCCTCATTTTTGGATTTTGAAAAGAGAGAAGTGTAGAGGATGATGAGGGGATTACAAATATGTAATTATTTTTGCATTTGAAGCTCACATGAGGGTAGAGCATGGAGAAGAAGAGATAGCTTCCATTGTTGTAGAGGGGAAGCTCAAAATCGCTGCAAGAAGGAAGGAGAAGGAGAGGGAGTATGGTGGGGAAGAAATAAATGGGAGAGAGAGAGAAGAGAAAGTGAGGAAAGAGAGTGTTCTTTTTACTTTTTGTATTCTTTTTCTTTCTTCTTTCTTTTCTTCTTTCCTTCTTTATTTATTTCTTGTGTGTGAGAGGGAAGGGGGGATCGGCTGATACACAGCCCTTTGTGGGTTTTACAAATTTTATTTACAATAGTGGACACCCTAGTCTGGTTTATTTATGCTTTTACCCCACAACTTCCCGTTTTTGACAGTTTTTACTATTTCCTCGTTTTATCGGTTTTATTGGCTCTAGACCTTCACTAATGTTTATTAATGACTATTTGGTTGACCAAAATTAGTACGAGTCTATTTGACCCGCTTAAAGACGCGTTTTCCTGGTTTCCTCGAAAAACGCGCTTTGAGGTTCGTTTATGTTTTTAATCCGTTTTAAGGATCCGTTTTCTTCGGGAGTTGTTCCCATATATTATTTAGACTTAATTAAGTCTTTAGAATCCTTATAATACGTTAACCGGGGTCTCATACCTCCTATGGTTATTTAACGCTTATTTAGCGTTTTTCGCTTTTTTAGCGTTTCTTTATTTCTTTTGGATTTATTTTTCCTCACCAATATTACTTAAGCGCCATTAGGCTCTTAAATACGGATTAGGATGGTTTAATCGCTATATTTAAGTTCGGGGTATTTCAGTAAAGAGTTTATTGAATTAATTAAGAGTTGACCTTACCTATGCTTTAGGGAGGCCACAAGGTAAATTCCTAAACAGACAAATAGAGCAAACTAGGATTATAATTAAAGTCTAAAATATATTTGGGCGATTCCACCTTCCATAGCACATTTTTCCATCCACCTCATACACAACAGTTTTTATTTAAAGCTTTTAATTATTTTTATTTTTCCAACACCAAGATTGCCACTGGCTAAACCCCCCCTTTTACCGTTTATGTACTTTTTTATATATTCTCTTGCACATTTACTAACCTTATAATTAGCTAGATAGTTACGAAGTCCATGTGGATATGACCTTGTTGTACTACAATGATTGGGTTCACTGCCCATAGTTAGCAAGATAGTTTAACCACTAGTTTGTCCCAACAAGTTTTTGGCGCCGTTGCCGGGGACTTCGGTCCAACTATCTGTTTATTACCTTTTTAGTTCCTGTGCATAATTTCTTCTTTATTTGCCCATTTTATGTATAAATTTTTGTTTCTTTTTCTAGGTACTTAATTCTGATGGATGGTCACTACGATCAAGAAGGAGGTTGGTATGGTTACTCCTATGGCACAGAAAACTACAATCAATGGGAGATATGTCAGAGGTGCGGAGAATATCATGAGAGTTTCCATTGTCCTATGGTTGCAAAAGAAAGGGACAACACCATTTTGAGGGAAATGTTGGCAGATTTTACCTCAAAAAGTGGAACCTCCAAAATGATCCCGCAAAGAACGCTAGCTCAGCTAGAACACATGGAGCAACTAGTTCAACAACTGAATGCAGTGGTTCACGAGGAGGAACAACCTGCTGAGGACTTAAGCTACTCTCCAACTCCTCCCCTTTTCGAATCAGAGAATCCATCACCAAACAACCATCAGCTTGATTATGAAGACAACTCCTCAGAAGAGAGTTTCTCCTTTGACTTCATGGAGTCTCCTCCCTCTGAAGTCAACTACTATGTCCCCTCCTTCTCCGTGCTCTACCTAGAAGATGAGGGTGGATACATCCTCAACCTTGAGAAAGAGGAGATGTCGCCTCCCTCCGAGCCATCAGAAGAGAGTGCTATAATCAATTTGAAGGAGCCACTTCCCTCTGAACTTGATTTCCATCAAGGCTCTTCCAATGAGCCTCACCAAGAAGATGAGGATATCTACATCCTCAAATTTGAGGAGGAGGAGCCATCCAACTTTGATCTTCGTCTAGAGGATCATGGCCCCACACCTAAGCAACAATAATGTAAGGTGGAAGCATAAAGTCCACCCGCTAAGTGTGGGGCACTTTCCCATATGATCCCGGACCAGAGATAGAAGGACAAAGTCCGCCCCGGAGCTCTCCCTGCACCAATTAAGATAAGGATGTCTTCATCCTTAATTTGAAGGGGCTCTACCAAAATTCGATCCTCGCACCAAGGATCAACAATCTCAACACTTCCACCTGACTAAAGATCAGTGGAGTTTGCACTTCTACATTCTAAATGTTGGGATAGCTTTTCCTTTTGATCCGGGTCATTTTTCAATTATTCATGATGGTACGGTCTAGCCAAAGATCTTAACGAAGGGCAGCTTTCCAGGAGGTAACCCGGATGAAATTTTCTTTCATTTGCTTTTATTTTCTTTTAATTTTTAGGTTCTCTTTAAATTTTGTTTTTGCTAAACTCTTAACCCCATTTGTAGTATGGTTGCTTCTAGTGTCTTATGCAGGTGCAACTTCATGTCTACACTACAACCAAGCTGCGCTACTTGAGGTTGAAGCTCAAGTGTGGGGGAACTCCTATAACGCCAGTAAAAACAATCTCAGGGGAGTACTAGTTTCTTTAATTTTGCTGAATTCTGCTGTGGATAGCTTCTATGCTCAAATGTTTAATTGTGACCTTTGTGTTTTCTCTATTTTTCTACTCACCGAAAAGGTCTTCTAAAACCTTCCCTTGTTTTTCTGGTGAACAATGAGGACATTGTTCAATTTAAGTGTGGGGGAGTGCCCTTTTCGGTGAAATTTTGTGCATAAAATGATAATCTCTCTACTTATCTTGCGTATGTCCAAAATTTAAATCGTGGACCCTGTTGATGTAGGTTGTTCTCTTTATGAACAAATACTATTATGAATTGTGGGATAAATGGTACAAAATTTTTCATTTTTGATTGCTCTTGAGGAGCGTTTTTACGCGGTGTGACCAAATGATCTACAATGGTTGGATTTTTATTGCTCAGGGGTTCTTTCTATCTTCTCTCTTAGGGATTGCTAAGGGGTGCTTCTTTGTCCAAGAAAAAAAATAATAATAAAAATAATAAACAAGGGACTTGCGAGACACCATTGGTAACCAACAAAGAGAGTTGAGTGTTCTTACATACAAAGGCTCAATGCCTGAACTTTTTCTTTTCATCTCTTATGCAAAAGTAAAACAAAGCATAAATCTATTTTTCCTTTTGTTTTCTCCTCAATGCCCATTCTTGAGAGAAGTTGGCAGTGGTAAAAGTTCTCAAAGTCACCTAAACTGAGAAGCATTGAAGCACCTTAGATCATACCCCAAAAGTCTATATTTTGTTTTTACCTTGAGCACACCTGTGCCACTAGTAGTTGATGGATCACACTCCTCAAAAAGTTTAAGATCGTGTATTGTTCACCTCCTTATCCTACCCTTCATAATAATATTTGTTAGTATTGAGCATTCCCTACTTGCTTGGATACATGGTTTTGCTTGAGGACAAGGAAAAAGGTAAGTGTGGGGGTGTGACAAGTATCCAAATGAGCATGATTTATGGGTGTATTTCATATGTTATATTAGCACTTTTGAAATACCCCAAACCTAAGTATGTTAATTAAACATCAAATCATGATGTAGTAGGGCTAAAATATGCCTTAGAAAGATTGGTAGACAATTTAAACCAAGGAAAACACAAGAAAGTGCCTTAAAGGCAATCAGGGCAAAAACGTGCTCTAAGCTTGGAGAGACTTGGGTGAGTATCCAAATATCATGATAAGACCTTAGTAATATTCTAATGGTCATTTTAAATCAATTAGCAAAGAAAACCAAGCTTGAAAACAAGTTAAAACACAAAATGTGCTTTAAGAAGTCTTAAAGCACATTTTTGAGAAATTGTCTTAGAATTGAGTTTTGAGTGGCTAAATGTCCATCATTACTCTTTAAACAACATGTGTACTAATTATTATCACATTAGGAGGTCTAAATCAATGAGAAATCAAAAATTTCCCGATTATGTGCCTTGATTAGTGAATAGTAACTATTTAGTGCTAGTTAAGTCATAAGTCAACATAAGTCAATAAGATGGTCAACCAAGACCATAAATATCTCCATTTAATAGAGGGGGCCGGTTTTGATGTGGGGAGTCACCACATGAGTCATCAAATGAGAAGGAAAAGAAGAGTAAAGTGAGAAAAGTTACTATTTGCTTTATAAAAGCAACTACCTTATATTAGTCTACCTCTCTCCTCTCTTCTTCATTTCTCTTTTCTTCCACGGTTCTTCTCTTCTTTTCCTCTGTTCCAAACCGTTCCAAGCAGCCTCCATTGTTGCTTCACCTTGCTTTGGCAACAACTTACTCATTTTAGCTCCAAATCAAAAACTAAACACATATTATTCTTAGTTAGGTCAAGACCTATCTTTCTATCTTTTCAAATCTTTCAAAGCTCCATTTTGGTGCCATGAGGAAACTTCATTGATGGAGTAAAATCAAGTTTGAAGAGCTCATTAGCTTCTCCATTCTCTTAAGGTAAAGAATATGTAAGAAAAATCAAGTTTCCACCATTTCTTCTACATGGCCGAAAATTTCTACTCATGGGGCCTTGTTTTTATGCCTTGTTCTAGCTTGATTTATTCACCAAGGACTAGTGGATGTCCTATTTCATTCAATGCCAAAGTCTACCTTGAGACTTCAAAGGTAATCATCCACTTTTATGCCTTAGAACACATTTCTAACCTAGGTTTTCATTCCTTGAGGTTAGTGTATTGTTTAGTACTCATATGAGTCATTGTACATTGATTAGAACATTGGCAAGGGGAATTTAAGTGGTGGCCGAGATTCATGCAAGAAGAAGGTCTAAGGAGGAAGTTAAGATAAGCTTGAGAAAACAAGGTAAAATGCTTACCTAATGGTGGTTTAAGTTTTAAGGGATGAGTTTAGGTGGATACCAATGTGGCTTAGAGCTTACATTGTGTATTGGGTTATATAACCTAAGAAAAAGAACTTAAATAAGCTTATGAACTTGTGACTAAGGAGCCAATGAGAATGAGTTAGTAATATAAGTTTAAGGTGGATTTTAAGAGCATTATAATTACTATGAGATTGATGGGTGTATTTGCAGGTTGAAAGCTTTTATATGTGGGAAATTCAGTGTTTAAGTTTAAGTCATTTAAGGGCCTAAGAGCCATGTCATTTAAGAGCCTTAGTGCTATGCAATTTAAGATTATTGCAATATATTGAGTTTGTTGCGAATGAGTTGGTTTGGGTGATGAGATATGATGAGAAGAACTTGATGTGTGTGAGATGGTTGAATGAGGAAAAATAATGTGTTGGGCATGATAAGATACTAGAGAAGCTATGGTGAAATTTGAGTAGAAAACAAAGTGTTTAAGTGGTAGTGGTGAGTTAATATGCCCTAGGGTTTACTAGGGAGCATGAAAAGAAAAATTGGGTGGGAATGAGTTAACTAAGGAGTTCTTGAGGTTTAGAGTGACCTAGAGATGTCTAGGAGGAATTAGAGGATTGGCGAGTGTACTAAACACACCAAAATCATGATATGAGGAATGTAAGACTTGTGCATAAGTTTTAAGGAAAGGTGTATAATGCCTTAAGGAGATTTAGGTATGAACTAGAGAGTAAGACAATGAGAGTTTTGAGAACCTTGTGTAAGTGTGATGATGTTAGTGGTGGACTAGTAAGGTTTAGTTGAATGGTAATGTGTGGACTTGGGTGATGGAAGTGAAAAAGGTAGGAGGATGTTGTAAGTCATCAAGGAAAATGACTAGGAATGTAAAAGAGCGTATGATCGTGATAATGGTAAGTAAGTGAGTAAAAGGAGGTGGAAATGTCCAAGGAGGGTGTAGTATAGTTAAGGTAAAGAAGAACAAGGTTAAGGTGCTAAGAGGATGACAAGAAATGTTTAGGTATGCCAAAGAGTTTAGGAATGATGAGTAACAAATGGAAAAGAGAGGAATTTGTGCATGATTATGCAAGATGACTTGAGGAAGTTTTGGTAAATGAACTGAAGATGGAAAATAATGTTTAAGAAGTGCCCAAACCGTTAAGGAGGGAACACTTGGGTTGGTTGAAGTTTTGGTAAAGATACAAGTTGGTAATGTAAGGGATTATATGATAAGTGTTAGGAGTGTTTGTAAGAATTGAGCAAATGATTGAGAAGATCTTTGGAAGTTGTTTTAATGAGTTTGGTGGAGGTTATAAGGTAGGTTTGATGTGCCAAATGATGTTAGAACACATTAGGAGGCTTGAGGAAAAATTTGGAGAAAGTTTGACAATGTATGAGAAGTTTCTGCAGCCGACCTACCCAGGGGACCGACCCCAGTCTGGGTCGGTCGGGCTGAAACTGTGAAGTTGGATGTTCTCTGCAGCCGACCTACCCAGGGTGGGTCGGTCGGTGGGTCGGTCGGACCATAAAAAAAAAAAAAAAGAAACCCTAAGAGAGTTTAGTGGTATTAATGGTACCCCATTAAGGGGGCAATGATGATTAGAGGTATAAAGACTTAAGGGATTAAGTTAAGAATAAACTTAAAAGTTTAAGATTAAGTTTGTAAGACTTAAGAGGTGTTAGGTTGGAGTCATTAAGGGTTAAGTAAGTTAAGTAAGATAAGTAAGTTGAATTGAGTTAAGTGATTAACAACCTAAAACTGAATGAATGTTTTAGGACTTGGAAATTGGACTCCGGAAGAGATTAAGCAACTGAACGGCCAACGGTGAACGGTACAGTTGTTCTTCTTGTGACCTGCTTGCTAACGAGGTGTCCCTCGGCTTGTGTGCTATTTGTTTTTGTGTGCTCACTAAACAAGATAAAGCATGCAACCGGAATATATATATATATATATATATATATTGTATTGTTGTGTGATGTTTGAAAACTAACACAACATACCGTGAGAACTTACTAACCAATGTTTAGTAAGGAATTGAGTGAGACTAAGGAACGCCCCCTAATGAGGGACGATATGAACCGAAAGAGGTTAACCAACGAACAGGGTCTTGAGATAACTACTAACTGGAACTTGAGTGAGGAAACCCGGGACCGATCTCCGGTCATGCATGCTAAGGAAAGGGGGTCGTTATCTATAGTAGATTCGACCTCCGATTAAGGACTTGTCTTCGGACTTGTTGCCTAGGGCCGGTTGCCGGCTCAGCTACGCTGGACTCCCGTCCAGAGTAGGTGGCATTAAGATGGTGCGGTGGGATCACCTAAATCCCAGGTTCGAATTAGATACAACCAATCCCTTCCAGGAAAGGTTTGTATACTGAGATTAAGATTGAGATTGAGATTAAGATTAAGGTAAGATTAAGTTAAGTTACAATCATTCCTTTTTAAGGATGATTTGTATTATTGAGATTAAGATTAAGATAAGCTACATCCACTCCTTATTAAAGGATGGTTGTTTCTAAGATTAAGATAAGAATCAGATTGAGGTAAGATAAGGATGGACTAAGATTAAGAGGGAACATTACTTAAGGAGTTAAATAACTAACTCTCTAATTAAGGGAACGCATTTAAGTCGTTCGTTGTGTGTGAACTTTGATTGTTCATATCTGAGTTGTTGTTTACTGCACTTTCTATTATGTTGTGCATCTAATCAACCTCCATGCTATCGACAATTAGTCGTCGTAGCCACGTTAGCTTGGGGGCCATGAGGGGATCGTACCAGCATTCGTGCTGACCCCCTTTGGGGGCTGTTTTTACTACACAGGTACATCAGGAAGCGGTCGTTGCAAGAGTAAGAAGAGGATACAGCTATTAAGGGTTTAGTGTGGCCTACAAGTTGTGCATGTACGCTCGTATGGCAATCTGAGTTAGTAAGATGTATAGGATGTGAGGGGGTTGTAAGAAGGTTATGTAAATGGTTAAGGTTGTTAGACTAATGTTCGGTATATTCTGTAGTCAGACCGTGGCAAGGTCCTGGATTGTAAAGAATTCCGCTGTGACATGTTTATATATATACTGTTAAGTTGCGAGACCACATTTGGATTAAGTTGGGGTGTTACAACTTTTCTTGCTCATTTCTCCACTTTGGTTAGTTTTCCTCTAGTTTATGTTTTATTGGTTATCTTAAAGATTTATTGGTCAAACATGAGGAAAACCAAGCTAGGAGCAAAATAGACAAAGAGACGAACGCATAGGCGCAAACGGATCTAAAAACAGAGCTCAAATGAAGAATCTAGAGCCTGTCAAAGTTTGCAGGACAAGACAAGACGAAAATACACACGTCCGGGTCACCAGACCCGGACGCAAATCCGGACAGAGGTGTCCGCTCCACGAACGCAAACCTGGATGTGAGACGTCCGGATGACCTAGACCCGGATGGAGATCCGGACGCGTGTAAACGCAGCCCAAATCCCAGAAATCACGCAACTGATTTCTTTGGCGCCGTCTTCTCCATTTTTTCCTCTTTTCTTATCTACGGCGCCTACATTCTATCCATCTACCACCACCGCCTACACTCTATCCCATCTTCCCTTATCTTCTTCCTTTCCTCTGCTCTATAAAAACTCACGCTCCTTCAATCTTCTTCATCATCCCTCCTGAAATCCAAAACTCATCAACGTTCATCAAAACTCACTCTCCCTCGATCCATACTCCATTCTTCATCCTTTTTCATCACCAAATTAGCCTTACGCTCTTGTTTCCAAAAAACCAAACGTAGAACGAAGCTCTGCACAAACTCAGACGCGAACTCCATTAAAATAGCTGCATCCAGATTTGTGTCCGGCTAACCTAGACCCGGACAGGTGCGTCCGGATTTGTGTCCGGCTGAGCCAGATCCGGACACGGTCTACTTTTGCCAATTTGTTCGTTATTCTTCGTTCTACCCGTTTGTCATCGTTTTGAGGTTGGCATAATCACGGAGACAAGTCCGGAAGTGAAACAACTCTCCCTAAATAGAGTTCTTTCTTTCCTCAAACTTTACTCTGTTTTAATGTCTGTCTTATTTATGATGTTTGTCTATATTTACTCTATTTTTATTTCTGTCAATGTCTGAGTAATTTTATATTTGTACTTAGGATGGGTGTTTGACCCCAAATAATTCAGACTTATTTATAATACCAAATTTGCTTATAAATATTTGTTTTGTCTCTCTAAATTATTAAATGTTTAAGAACTAATCATTTTTACACATTTATTGTTTCTCTTATTTCAATGGTATTGTAAATTAGAGAATAGACAACAAAGAGAGATAAACGTTAGATATTATCACCTTGGTTAGCTAATAAAATCCATCGTTGTTATAAAAGGAATTTTTGCTTAATGCTAATTAATGATTTAGACTTTTTCTGTTAGTAAAGAGTTTATTGAATTAATTAAGAGTTGACCTTACCTATGCTTTAGGGAGGCCACAAGGTAAATTTCTAAACAGACAAATAGAGCAAATTAGGATTATAATTAAAGTCTAAAATATATTTGGGCGATTCCACCTTCCTTAGCACATTTTTCCATCCACCTCATACACAACAGTTTTTATTTAAAGCTTTTAATTATTTTTATTTTTCCAACACCAAGATTGCCACTGGCTAAACCCCCCATTTACCGTTTATGTACTTTTTTATATATTCTCTTGCACATTTACTAACCTTATAATTAGCTAGATAGTTACGAAGTCCTATGGATACGACCTTGTTGTAATACAATGATTGGGTTCACTGCCCATAGTTAGCAAGATAGTTTAACCACTATTTTATCCCAACAATTTTCCTCAATTCATCCATGTTATCCTTCATCTTTACCTATCAGAAACAAGAAAAATAAAATAAAAAGTAAAATAGAACTAAAAATAAAAAAACAAAAAACAAAATTAACTAAATAGAATAACACAAAAATAATGAAGTATAAATAAAAAGAGAATTGCTAAAATAAGTAAAATACAACAAATAAAGAAAACGAAATCAAAAAGAAAAGGAAAAAAAACGTAGTGTTCAAATTTTACGTACTGCTAATCACAATTGAATTTGAAAACAAAATAAAGAATTATATAATCTCAATCAAGTACGACCGAAGTAATCAAAACGTAATACTCCCTCCGTCCCATTCACTTTGTCCTCTTTACTATTTGAGTTTATCGTTTGACTTCAATATTTAACATGTAAGATAATATATTTTTATAAATTTTTTTTTAATAATGGAATCTTTATGTGAAAAACTATATATTGTAAAAATTAAATTTTAAAAATTATTTTATATTATATATTTAATATTGAAGTGAAAAATGTGCCAAAAAACAAATGAGACACTTATGACGGGACGGAGGTAGTACTAAACTAATTCATAAAACGACAAAATAAATCAAATAGAAAGTGAAATAAAATAAGAAAATAAGAAAATAAGAGCGAAAAAACAAAACGTAAAACTCCAAAACTTACGTACTATTATCTAGCAAATCAAATTCGAAAACCTCTACAGGGAGATGTAGCCTACATCCCTGCACTCCCGTTCATTCGCTTTTGTATTTTAATGATTTTTTTTCTTTTTTTAAATTATAAATTTTTTAAATTATTGTAACTTTTGATATATAAGTCCAAAATGAAAAAAAATTATATCATTATTCATCTAAATTCAAGCTCTTCAAAACAAGACTAGTTATGGATATGTTTTGACAACTTTTAAAAAAATTATTTTTACATATATACGATGATATTTTAATGTGAGGATGTATGTACATATTTTAATGTGAGAATGTACATGTTCTAATGTGAGAATGTACATGTTTTAATGTGACGATGTACATGTTCAAATGTCAGAATGTACATGTTTTTAATGAACATCTGTACATGTTTGTATGACTGTCTGTACAAGTGTTCTTTCTTATATGTACAGGTTTTCATCTAAGAATATACATATTTAATGATACGTACAGGTTTATATGACCTTCTGTATGTTCTGAATGTACGTGTTTTTACGTGAGAATATACATGTTTTAGTGAACATTTGTACAGGTTTGTATGACTATATGTACAAGTTTTCTTTTACGTTCTGTGCACTATACATGTAAAAATAGTTTTTTTAAAAGTTGTCAAAATATATTCATGATTGGTCTTGTTTTGAAGAGCTTGAATTTAGGTGAACAATGATATAATTTTTTTTCATTTTGAACTTATATATTAAAAATTACAACCATTTAAAATTTTTATGATAAAAAGAAAAATTTTTTTTAAAAAAAAACGTAAAAACAAAAAAAACAAAAGAAAAAAGATAGTGGCTTCCAGCGCTAGAAAAAAATAAGAAGAGGTCGCGAGCGCTCCAGCGTGCGGATGTACCCATCTGGCTGCATTTGGTTGTAGGCAAGAACGCCTGATCAAATATACTGTGCGACAAGAACTAAGTGATTAAAGAAAATAAAATAAATTAAAACGCACGTGAAGAAAAAGAAATCAGAATCACCGATCGTAACAAACCAAGAACGTGTATTAACCAGTATTATCACTGATAGGAATGAAATCTTTAGAGAGAGGAGTACACGCTTTTTACGCGCCTCCCCTTTTTTTCAGTTTATCCAATGACAGAGTCCCCTCCGGGATCTCTGAATTGAGTTTTTCCCATCAGAGGAAAGTGAGATTCACAGATTTTTGTATCGTACCGGTTGAAATTGTAATAGAAGATGTGTGTGAGAGAATAGTGTTAGTTCTAGGTTCTCTGATCAATTATTGGTTTCAGAGTGGTGTAGGCCTACTAAGGAGTCAGAGGAGGAGTTTATGTGGAGCTAAGCACCTTCTGTACGCTTGCAAGTGGTTGCAGGGGCAGGAGAAGATTTCTTGCAAAAAGTCTCCTCTCTTATTTCAAACACTGCAGTGTTCCGCGGTTTGCTTCTGTAAGGAATATCAGACGAATTCCTGCCTGAGAAGGAGGCTGGAGTCTGAAGAAATAGCAGCCTACTTTACGGTTGTAATAGTAGTAGAAGTAGTTAAGACGATCTCAGGAAGTGTTCTCAATTATTGGTCTGGCCCTCCATTTTGTCAACCGTTTCAACTCGAAACTGGTGACAGAGAGATTTTCCTTCTGACCAAGTGCAGACATGCACAATACCTCTCAGAGAATTTTCTCTGCGACAGTTCGCTCTTCCTCTCGAGTCCAGCGTCAAGCTTTTGTGTCTGCCTGCAATCTCCTGTGACAGCGTTTGACTTTCGAAATCTCTCAGAAGGTAGGACTAGGGGAAGACAGTGTAGTTACTCCAGTCGGTGCACGTCTTCTCGAGCTACAATGGGTGTTAGGGAGAGTGGGCGTCTGTGGAGCTCCTCCTTCTTTCCTCCCACTCTCGCACGTATGAAAAATGTCAGGTTCATTTACTCCGGCGGATTGGATTTTCATCAGTGTAACGAAGTCTGCATGCCGGTTGCGTCACCAGAAATAGTAAAAGTCCCCCCTGATTCTCCCCCAGATCAGATATCAAAATCTCCTCTCCTTTTCTCTATTCATCCTCCTCCTTCCTCTCTTAGGCGATCAGAAATAATCATTAGTAGCCTAATTCAAAAATTCCAGCCTTTTTTTGGTACGGCCCCCTCCATGGACTCTATTATCTCTAATTGTTCTCGTCTCCACCTTCATCCAGCGGAATCCTCCTCCATCGAAGAAGCCAGTCTGATTATGGATACTAATTCTCCTTCCTTTCGAAAAGCCTTATATGGCAGATTATGGAGTCCCAATCAAGTAGGAGCGCATCTTATTCAAAATGTGATGGTGCATGTCTGGAAACCCAAGGCCTACTTCCAAGTCTCAGAGGTGGGTGTTAATCGGTTCACCTTCCAGTTTGCTTCAGAAGAAGACGCTGAAGCCATTCTGAATAATGGTCCGTGGCACTTCCAGCATCGTCTCCTTGCTCTGATGGCCCTGGATTCCTCACTTCCCATCGAAGAGCATGATCCAAAAAATATCAAGATATGGGTAGGTATTCACAAGATTCCATTAGCCTTTTTCAATAGACCCTCGGCTATCAACTTAGCCAATAAGATAGGCTCTTTCATCGAATGTTCAGCTCATATTAATCCTCTCAGAGCTAAATACCTGAGGGTCAAAATGGAAATCAAGCTGGCAGAACCTCTATGCAGAATGGTTGTTGTTAAAACTTCTAATGGCAACAGGGTGTGCCGCCTCTCTTATGAAAACCTTCCCAGCTTTTGCTATAGATGTGGTTTTCTTACTCACTCTTTCAATGATTGTAAGGTTCCGAAAATTAGCCCTAATGCCCCAGAGAGGTATGGCCCTTGGATCAGATCAGAGT
Source organism: Limonium bicolor (assembly GCA_023374045.1). Classification (NCBI taxonomy): domain Eukaryota; kingdom Viridiplantae; phylum Streptophyta; class Magnoliopsida; order Caryophyllales; family Plumbaginaceae; genus Limonium; species Limonium bicolor. Next base: position 179,114,477 of record CM041782.1, on the reverse strand, counting down.
TTGCGGGTTCTCTAGCCTCGGTCACTGATTCCTTCCTTCTCGATCAATGGAAGGAGGAAGGCATTTTGGATGGTATCACAGCTCTTGCTACTCAAGCTGAACTCATTCCCCCGGTAAACTTTCCTACAATCAATGTTGACCTCTCCCTTGCCACTAAGCCTGTCGACTTTACTCCAGTTCATCCTAAACCACCCCAGATCCGTCTTGGCCCCCCTGTCCAGTCTCTTTCCTTACAAAAGAACCCAATATCTCCCCAAAGCTCCTCAAATACCTCATCTCCTGGCCCCCCAGGGTTTCCAAAACCTCTTGGCTACTCCAGGCCTTCAAGGATAATCTTGCCAAACTCCCCTCTTTCGAATTTCTCCTCGGGTTCTTTGGACTCGGAGAAGAAAATCTACCAGAATTTCGACTGGAGGGCAGCCCTTTACAACTTCGAAAAAGAGTTCAAAGGAAAAAAGAAAAGGGCTGGGGAGAATTCTATTCTAGGTGATCAAGCTCAGAAGATCCTACCTGTCTCCACTCAAGAAGTCAACTCTTCCCCTATCCCTATTCCCACGACCCAGAATCACACTCCCCAAATTCTTAGTCCAACTGATGATCTTGAGAAGTTTTCCCCTCACCATGTCATTCCCTCTTCCCGAGCTAAAGGAAAAGAAAAAATGCTTCCCGAGCATCACCTACGTGCTTCTTATCCTGATAAATTCAAACACAAAAAAAGAAAGCTTTCGAACCTTAGTCCACTGATGATCAAACCCCCTGTTAATATGGAGGAATGGGAGGAGACTGAGTATCACGAGTTCTTCTATTCACAGGCAGACCCTGAAGCTGATCAGGGCTGCCAGTTCAAATGAGTTTGTGTAGCCTTTACTACCAGAGGGTTGGGTCACCCTCTTGCAGTGGTCTGGGTCACTGGTTTGCTCAGGAAACACAAACCCGACCTTGTCTTTCTAATAGAGACCCATAGATCCATTCCTGAGATGGATAAGATTAAAGCTCGGTGGAGAGATTATGATGGTATGTATGTGCCGAGCAAAGGGAAAAGCGGTGGTCTTGCTCTTCTTTGGAAAAAGGAATTGTCTGTTTCGATTGTTAACTACTCGCAGCATCACATGTCAGCAGAAGTCGTCTTCTCAGGTATGTCTCCTTTCACTCTTACTGGCTTCTATGGGTGGTCAGATTGGGGAAAAAAATATCGTTCATGGGAACTGCTCAAAGTTATTAGTGGGTCTGTCCAACAACCCTGGGTGATAGTAGGTGATTTTAATCAAATTTTATTTGAGAGAGAAAAGATTGGAGGGAGAATTAGGGAAGAAAAACACACGAAACCTTTTCGGGATATCATTCACTCTCTAGATTTAACGGATATGGGCTTTAGGGGATATCCCTTTACGTATACAAATTGTCAAGACCATCCTTTTACATCTGAGAGTAGACTTGATAGAGCCCTTTTCTCTAAGAATGCTTTGAGCTTATTCCCATCCGCTTCAGTTCTCCATCTTCCTAGGGAAAGATCTGATCATTGTCCAATCCTTATTAGATTTATAGGCAATCATACCAATAAAGAGAGGATCTTTAGATTTGAGAATGGTTGGCTATTAGACGGTAAATGCAGAGAAATTGTTAATAAAGTGTGGGGAGACGGGGATAACTGCCTCATATCCAAGTTTCAGGAGTGTAAACTGAAACTGCTGCAATGGAAGGGTTGGTCCATTTCTAGTATCTTGCACAAGATTAAGCTCAAAAAAAGGGAGTTGGAAAAAATTTCGAGAGATAATAACTCAGTTTGGGCAGGGGCCAACAGAAAGAGGTCACTTACTGAGATAGAATTACTGTCCTTTAAGGAGGAAATTTATTGGAAACAAAGATCTCGGGACAAATGGCTAGCAGAAGGTGATAAAAATTCGGCTTATTTCCACCAAAAAGCCAGCTCTAATAGAAGGAGAAAGGAGATTTTCTGTTTACAATCTGAAGATGGCTCCATCAAATATGACTGGAGTGAAATTGAAAATATAGCCACAGATTATTTTCAGACTCTTTTCTCTGCGGGTTATGTTGCGAATCCAGAAGTTTTTACCAAGGAAGTATTAGATCTCCTTCCTCAAAACTTCAGAGATGATCTGGAAAACCCCTACACTACCTGTGAGGTATTGAAAGCCTTGAAGCAGACAAGTCCCAATAAGGCTCCAGGCCCAGATGGTTTTAATGGGGCTTTCTTCAAGAATTTCTGGTCTACAGTGGGAGAACAAGTTATATCCACAGTTCTGAACATCCTAAATGGTCTCCCAGTTCCTCCTGATCTTAATAAATATTACATTGCCCTGATTCCCAAAGAGAAAGGGGCGAATTCCATAGACAAGTTTAGACCTATTGCTCTGTGCAACTTTGTGTATAAATTAGCCACCAAGGTTTTAGCCAACAGAATTCAGCCCTTTTTGCCTCTAATGATTTCAGAGAATCAGTCTGGATTTGTGAAAGGCAGGCTCATTACAGACAATGTCATATTAGCGGGTGAACTACACCACAAAATTGCTAAGTCAAAAGCTAAAATCAAAGGATGGTTTTCGTGCAAACTTGATCTGAGCAAGGCTTATGATAGGCTGGAGTGGCCTTTCATTAACTCTCTGCTTATTTCCATGGGTTTTCCTGATAAATGGAGAATTCCTACTATGAACTGCATTTCTTCTGCTAAAGGGGCAGTGATTATTAATGGATCTCCAGGAAGATTTTTCACCCAATCTAGAGGCATCAGGCAAGGGGATCCCCTGTCCCCTTTCCTGTTCATCTTAGCTCAAGAAGCCTTTTCTCGGGCGCTGAATGCAGCCATGAATAAGAAAGAATACCTTGGCCTAGCTCTCTCAAAAAATGCCCCTACAATCTCACATCTAGCTTTTGCAGATGACACAATTCTCTATGGCCAAGCTTCCATCCCCAACATCCTCTTCTTGAAAAGCCTTCTTCATCAATTCCTTGACTGCTCAGGCCATCAAATCAATTATCACAAATCAGAAATCATTTTTAGCCCCAAAATCCCTCAGCATACTAAGAGTTATCTAGCCAGCCTCCTCAATGTGCAGATAGTCCCTCAGTTTGCAAAATATTTAGGATTGCCTACCAAGGTGGGAAGAAACAAAAAGGAGACCTTTAACTATCTCATTGAGTCTCTAAGGAAAAAAGTCTTCGGCTGGAGATTTCCTTTGGCACACTCAGCTAGATCCATTCTCCTGTCAAGTGTTCTCCAAGCTCTTCCTACCTTCACCATGTCCATGTCCAA